>CM060952.1:208876726-209334226 GCA_030765055.1 Mantis religiosa
CTAAGCCTTTTTATGGCACGTAAATATAACACGCGCCAATTTCTCATATACCTTTCCTATAACAAGACTTTGTTGTTCCTTGTTTTCTTCCACTTGAAACTTATGCCACATAAGATGGTCTTTAAACTGGTGCTTCCCCCTTTAAACTTAATGGAATTTTGATGTTTCTAAGTGTAAACCGAAATACAGTGCTGGAATAAATTACTTGAAAACGAGTTTAGTACACGTGTAACCTCAGAAACGTTTCCATATCCAACTTGCTTGTTTTGTCAAGAACGGGTTTTATAAAACATCTTGTTAGCAAAAAATATCGAAGTACTGCTTTTTAAATGTTCCACCCCTGCACGTGCCCAAACGACATTCGAATGTTTTAAAGAATTCAGTACAGTACATTCATCTTTGTTTTTTAAACACGTGCATGTTTGTATACAATTCAAGTAAATAAAGTTTTCAAGGTTATTTAGAAGGACTAGCGAAGAAAAAGAACAGATCAACTTCGCGCTCGCGGTACTGAATAATCTCAAATACATTATGTAATAAAGGAATGAGGCAGAATTGGACAGATGATCATGTTAGTCTGCGATGTGCAAGATAATAGGGAGTTTACTGATAATTTATAACTTTCACATGACATTACTTCCAATATATTTTTCTATCTATCGTCAAAGTTAACGATGTAAATTTAAATTTCCAAATAATTCGAGCTACAGCATCCTAAAGATACTGCTTGCAGTGTGCATCAGTAAACATAAACTAACTGTATAAACAAGACTCATTCCCGATTGTTTTACGTAACTAAGAATTTTACAGAAGTTTGTAGTTGTACATAAGGAAAATATCTCACCTTTTTAAATTTAGAGCGATAAGTCATATCTGACGATGAATGAAATGCGTAAACTGATGCTTAAATGAGCCCAGGGCCCATAGAGATCAGAGTTAATCGACATTTGCCGTTCAGGATAACGGAATATCTCCAACGTTTTAAGTCATTTAGGACGATGAATGAAACGATGCTCAAATGAGTACAGGGTATATAGAGCTTAGAGTTACCAGACATTCATCTTTCAGGATAAGAGAAAACCTCCAACGTTAAGTCATATCGAGCAATGAATGAAATGAAGTTAAAATGAGTACAGGGTACATAGAGCTTAGAGTTACCAGACATTTATCTTTCAGGATAAGAGAAAACCTCCAACGTTAAGTTATATCGAGCAATGAATGAAATGAAGTGAAAATGAGTACAGGGTATATAGAGCATAGAGTTACCAGACATTTATCTTTCAGGATAAGAGAAAACCTCCAACGTTAAGTCATATCGAGCAATGACTGAAATGAAGTTAAAATGAGTACAGGGTATATAGAGCATAGAGTTACCAGACATTTATCTTTCAGGATAAGAGGAAACCTCCAACGTTAAGTCATATCGAGCAATGAATGAAATGAAGTTAAAATGAGTACAGGGTATATAGGGCATAGAGTTACCAGACATTTATCTTTCAGGATAAGAGGAAACCTCCAACGTTAAGTCATATCGAGCAATGAATGAAATGAAGTTAAAATGAGTACAGGGTATATAGGGCATAGAGTTACCAGACATTTATCTTTCAGGATAAGAGAAAACCTCCAACGTTAAGTCAGATCGAGCAATGAATGAAATGAAGTTAAAATGAGTACAGGGTATATAGAGCTTAGAGTTACCAGACATTCCTCTTTCAGGATAAGAGAAAACCTCCAACGTTAAGTCATATCGAGCAACGAATGAAATGAGTGCAGGGTACATAGAGCTTAGAGTTACCAGACATTCCTCTTTCAGGATAAGAGAAAACCTACAACGTTAAGTTATATTGGACGATGAATGAAATTATGTTCAAATGAGCCCAGGTTCAGAGAGCTTGGTGTTACGAGAAATTCCTCTTAAAGGATAGGAGAAACCCTCCAACATTAAGTTATATTGGACGATAAAATAAATGATGTTCAAATGAGCCCAGGGTACCTAGAGCTTAGGATTACTAGAGATCTATCTTCCAGGATAAGGGAAAACCTACAACGTTAAGTGATATCAGACCATGAATGAAATGGTGATCATATGAGACCAGGGTACCTAGAGCTTAGAGTTACTTCGGCTTTCAGGATAACGGAAAACTTTCAATATTAAGTCATATCGGACGATGAAGACATGATATTCAAATGAGTAAAGGGTACATATAGCTTAGATTTGACCGACATTAATCTTTCAGGTTAAGGGAAAGCCTGAGAAAAACCATGCTCTCAATTAGGAGGTCCGGGTTGGATACTCGTGGATGGCTACCTACTCCATGGCTTTTATCGGGCGTATTTCCGGGTTGCCAATGCTGAGTAGGTTGACTACCCCCCTCCTATTCATCTCCATTAACATGTCACTCCGTCCCCTTCAGCTGCTGTGGTGCGAGCGCTGCGGACCCCTAGCACTCGTGGTACCTCTGACGTTACCAAGAGGAACCTCGGGCCGAACTGCCGAGCCCCTCCCGAATGTGTGTTCGGATTGCGTTGAACTCGAGGGGAAAGTGTGTTCCCTGCGGTCAGGCTTCGGCGCCCGGAGAGTTTAGAGGGTTGCCTAAAATGTCCCGGGTACTAGCCTGCAGAGCTAGTAGAAGGTGTGCTAGATCAGCAGGCGGCCCCTCCGAGGTTGTTCGGTAGTTGGCCCTGTGGGGTTGACACGCGTAGGTGGCGATTTTACTTCCACCTGTCCTGAAATGGCGTGGGGGGGGGGCTTTTTAGACACAAGTTATCGCCCTAAGGAAAAGATCCCCGGAGTTTTCCATCGCTTGATAGCAGCCGGAATCTTTGGATCTTTTGGTAGACCTCGTGATGAAAAGAATTATCATTTCACGTCATCTTTCATCTGTCGGTTTCCCTTAGAGTAGAAGTGTCGGCTGGTGTCTTGGTGCTGCATGGCAGGATGATATATTCCTGACAAACACTTTCTCCTCAGAGAATGCTCTCCGGTTTCCGAGCCGGCCTGGTGGGTCGTTTCAGGAACGCGGTGTGTGGGATGCTGGTTGCACTTGCCTGCCGGGGAGTTTCCAACTGGTTAAAGGTTGAAAACCTGCCCTCTGCACACTCGTGGCTCCTTGAGACGACCACCCTGTGTCTACTCTCTCCTAATCTTTCCTCGCGGGGGTGATTCACTTGGGAGCATAGGTACAATAGACCTCCGTGCCGAATCCCCTCCGTAGGGCGGTCCATAAGAGCAGCCAATGAAAGCTGACCAGTCACGTGACAGTTAAAGAGATATGTGTCAAAGTTACACGGATAAAAATGCGTTTTAATCAGTTTCATGAGATAGTCATCTTTTTCATAGTTTTGTATATGAGTTTAGGTTTAAATACACTGCAGTAACTTCACCTGCACTATCTATATAACCATTCCTTGATTGAGTGGCAAATAGTAGCCTCATTCTCAATTAGCACATACTATGTAAATTAAGCAGAAACGTTTCCTTACTCCTTCAGCCTTGATGATGCTAATGGATCACGCCTCATACTTATTTCTCTTCCCGATATAAATAAATAAGCAGCGAATGAGATCTAGTGACCTCGTGACAGCCTTACATCCGCATCTTTGTCTCAATACTGGTTGTGCACATCCGTGTAAAACATACCGTGCAAATGTCATTACTCCGCGGTCTCCAAAACATAGGTCCAAGTGACCAATCTGCCAACGGCCTTCAACACCACACACACACACACACACACACACACACACACACACACACACACACACACACACACACACACACACACACACACACAGACACACACACACAGACACACACACAGACACACACACACACACACACACACACACACACACACACAGGCTCCAAAATTGTCACATACAGTGAGTAAACCAATTCATAGAAATATTATACAGTGAGATCTATATTACTCTGAACCATTTCAATAGGCCATCACTTTTGAAGCAATAATAGGACACACGTTCAACTTTGGGAGAGTACAATTGGGAGATTACATTCCAGTATTTACATCTCAGAAAAAATGTTGGAACTGTCCTGCACCAGTATCTATACATATTTGTACTCGTCTCACCATATTCTCCCAATTTTTATGGAGATGACATCGAAATGAGAGAAGGTCATTTCCAACAAGATGGAGCAACGTGCCATACATTTAATGACACCATGGAACTTGTAAACAGTTTCTTTGATAATGGAATAACCTCAAAAGGTCTGTGGTCCACCTGATCTCCTGACATAACCTCACGGGATTTTTTCAAGTAGGGTTATCTCAAAAATAGTGTACAATAATAGGCCATGGACAATTGATGTTCTCAAAGAAACCATTCGAACCGAAATATGTAACATTGTCGACGATACTCTCCGTGTTCACTTCCACCATGAAAGAGACCACCAGATGAGAAATGATGTGAAATGATTATGGAGATGAAATGGAGGTACAGGAAATGTACGATGTACATTTGATTTGTACGGGGGATGTACGAGGGCTGTTCAATAAAGAACGATCACGTTTTTTTACAACGTACCTTTACTCACCCTCATAATTTTGATGGTCCTTCTCAAAATGGTCTCCCCTGAATGCAATGCACTTGTCCCAGCGTTTCTGCCAGTCTTCAAAGACATGCTGGAAACTATTTTTGAGAGATCCTTCAAAATCGCCTCCGCAGCCTTCACCATTGCTTCTGATGATGGATAATGTCTCCCACGAAGGCGTTTCTTCAAGTTAGGAAATAGAAAAAGTCACATGTGGCTAAATCCGGACTATCGGGAGGGTGAGGGATGTACTTCACGTTGATTTTTGCAAGATATTCAGCAACAACATTAGCAATATGCGGCTGCGCATTATCGTGCTGCAGCATCCAGCCTGCTTCACGGAAATATGGCTCCCAATAAAATGTTCAGTATTTCAGAAATTGATCTTGAGCTAATTCATCGATACTCTCACAGTCGCAGCAGCTGTGTTGATGATTTCTTCCGTAAGAGTAGTAACTGGAGCACCAGGTCCACCTTACTTTGAAGTCTATTGTCTCCCCTCTTTCAACATTTTAAACCACCTTCGAGCTGTGCTGTAGGGAAGAACAGACTCTCCCTAGGCCTCCTGTAACATTGTATAGACCTCAACTGAAGATTTGTTGTGACGAAGGCAGAATTTCAAAGCCGTATATTGTTCCTCGCGTGTTACTTCCGTTGCAGTGGTAGGCGATACCGAACATGTCTGAATTTGCCTGGTTCTCTCTCACAGGCGGGAATCAGGAGTCCCGACACTGAAACTACTACGGCGTGTTCGTTTCACATTAAGCTAACAGAATATAATAAGGTTGAAATTTTGTGCGAAAAATTATGACCGTAAAAGTTGTGATCATTGTTTATTGAACAGCCGTCGTAATTAACGTACCTTCGCCTGGTGACCCGGGAAAACCCCGTAAAACTCATTGGTCAGGTGGGCTGGCCACGGGAATCGAACCAGGACGTTCCTAATACAGGGCATAGATGAAACAGCCTGAGCAATCCAACTCGTGAAGTTGTATAAATAAATTCTATTCTACAAACATAATTGCCCGGTTCGTTGTTCTTGTAGCGGAGGACATCGTCCTGCAGGTTTGTTTTGAGTGACATCACGGTATATGAACACGCTCGACATAGAGAATTTTAATTCGGTTCAGAGTCCTTCTAGCATCCAAATGTACGTCAGGATGATGACGATGATCCCACCCGCGCGGAAAATTGGCAGGCTATAGGGAACAATGGCTTTCCCAGACGGTGAACTACATGGCAAGATTCTCGATAGATTTATTGTGTTACATCACGTGTGTGTATGGGGTCAACAGCCAACTAGGAGGCGCCAGGTTTATTGCCAGCCACGCTCTACGTTTTAGCAATTATATGACTAAAGCAACCTATATGACCTTGTGCCTACTCCGTCTAGAGTGGAACTCTCTCGATGCATAATTATGTCTCTTTTCGTGTGACGTGCTCTGCTATTGAACTAAATACATAGCCAAAACTTAGATTGAGTCTGTAGAACAGCCACAAAGAAGACATTTAAGCTTACAGTTTGATCCAAAGTAAGAGAGGATAGAACTGTATGGAAGGAATTCGGCACGGAGTTCCTGCCTTCACCTATTGTACCTATGCCCGAGTTGGGGCATTCCCAAGAGGAAGGATGAAGCGAGAGAAAAGAGGGCCGCCGTCCCAAGCAGTTACGACAGTACAGAGGGCAGGGTCCCTACAATTACCACTCGAAACTCCTCAGCAGGCCAGTATAACCTGCATCCCACCTACGTGATTCTCAAACGAACCACCAGGACGGTCCGGAGACCGTCCTACCGGAGGACCAAGTAGGAGGTGTGTCCGTAAACTAAGGTTTCCAATTTTATTTAATATATAAAACATGTTTATTGTCAATGGATGTTACGTTGATGGAAAGGCGGAACTTACAGCTATTTTTCAACGTAATCACCATTGCGATTGCCCACCTCAGTAGCTTGGTGGTAGCATGTCTGCCTCACGTTCAAAGGTCCCGAGTTCGAATCTCGGTCAGGGTGAGTTACTTGGATAAGAGTTTTTTCCGGAGTTTCCCTTATCCTGAAAGACGAATGTCGGGTAACTCTAAGCTCTGTGGACCCTGGGCTCATTTGAGCATCATTTCATCCATTCCACTCATCGTCCGATATGACTTAACGTTGGAGGACGTAAATTAAAAAAAAAAGAAACATTGCGAGAAATGCACTTTTGCATGTGCTGTGGCAGTTTTTGTATATCCTTGTCATAGCACTCTCCCGTCAAGTTGCGCAGGTAGCGCTCAACCTCAGTTTTCAAATCTTCGTCGGTCTGGAAATGTGTTCCACCCAGGTGTGACTTCAACTCAGGAAATAGATGATAATCACTAGGTGCTCAGTCTGGACTGTAGTGGGGATGGGTGAGGATGTTCCATCCGATCTGGGCCAGGAGATCAGCTGTTGCATTTGCAGTATGGGGGAACGAGCGTTATCGTGATAAACAGTCAGCATTCCCCTCCGATTTTGAACTGTCACACGCCGATCTTTAAACATTTCTTGCTCCACTTTTGCAATTGTTTTGGCTGAAACCGAAGGCCGACCAGAACGTCATGGACGTCTGTACGTCCGTCTTGGAACTCTAACCCACTTTCGCAAATTTTTTAATGTCCATACACTGTGGCCCATAGACTTCGCATAATTGATATGGGGGGTAGTGCCTTGGCACTCAAAAAACGGATCACTACACGAAACTCGCACTTAGCGGCGGAAGTGATAGGAAGCTCCATCGCAAACGGCTGCCCAGCCAAGACTAATGGTTCTAACGGGTGCGTTGTGGTGGGGATTTGAAGGGGTGAAACCAAGCTACACCCCAGTGTTGCCGGATCTCTCGTAATATCGTTCCTCACGGCTCCAGTACCTTGGAGACCTTATTTTACGGACACGCCTCGTATTTACCAGCAGAACATCATCCTGTCATACAGCGCCGAGTCTCCCCCCGACACTACTACTTGAAAGAGACCACCAGATGAGAGAAGATATGAAGTGATAATGGAGGTGAAATGAAGGACAGAAATTCAGAGGATGTAAAATAAGACCTAAAGCTTTCCTGGCGACCAATATCCTTAATTTTTTCTCGGGCAGCAAGCCAGGTGAAAAGACGATTGGAAATCAACGTATGGAGAGTATACCTCGCTCCCATCATAAGGATATTTAATAAATGTTATAACCACAAATGAATCACTGGATATAACGCAAATATAAACACAGACAAAACACTATCAAAATTCGCAGTACTGAACAAAAGACTGTCTTCAGTAAATTAAATGGCTGGTCAGGAGATGGCGTGAGTATAGAAAATTAATAGTGTCAAGGAAACTTAACTACTTATCTTGATTATCAAACTGTATTGATCTTTGCTTCTTAAAATGACTGATTTCCATTTTTACGGCCGGTTTCCAAGAGGAGCTAAACTGAAATCCAGCATCACGATTAAACTTGCGATATACCCTGACGTCCACTTTCTTCTTGTTTGGTGGTACTTTCTATGAACAAGTAGAGGCAGTAGCAATGGGCTCTCCTATGTCACCAGCTATAGCTAATTTCTATATGTAACACCTAGAACATGAAATACTTGCCACAGCTCCACTTAAACCATCTCATTTCTATAGACATGCGCACGACACTTTTGTAATTTGGTCACCTGAATCAGACACTTTGCCTGGCTTTCTGGCTCATCTCAACAGCCTTCGACCTCAAATACAATTTACCATGGAAGTGGAGAAGAATGGAACTCTTCCATTCCTGGACATTCTTGTTTGAAAAAACAGCAACGTTATACTGGGGCACGCTGTATACCGCAATCCTACACACACCGATCTCTATCTGAACGCTCATAGTTTCCATCATAAGTCTCAACGACTGGGAGTTCTCAATACACTGGCCCACAGAGCTTTGTCTATCTCTGATCTCAGCCACTTAAAACAAGAATTACAGCACCTGAGACTCACTTTCCGTCAAAACGGCTACTACAAATATGACGTCGAAGCCTCCATCGCCAAATCTAGGAAAGGAAACCTATAATACAGCAAGCGTCAGATAAGCCTACCGCTACAGCCTGCATCCCGTTTACCGGCAATCTATCCGGCAGAATCAGTAGCCTGGATCACCAAAGCTAGGAAAGGGAAACCTGTAATACAGCAAGCGTCAAATAAGCCTACCGCTACAGCCTGCATCGTGTTTACTGGCAATCTATCCGGCAGAATCAGTAGCCTCGATCACCAAAGCTAGGAAAGGGAAACCTGTAATACAGCAAGCGTCAAATAAGCCTACCGCTACATCCTGCATCGCGTTTACTGGCAATCTATCCGGCAGAATCAGCAGCCTCGATCATCAAAGCTAGGAAAGTGAAACCTGTAATACAGCAAGCGTCAGATAAGCTTACCGCTACATCCTGCATCGCGTTTACTGGCAATCTATCCGGCAGAATCAGCAGCCTCGATCATCAAAGCTAGGAAAGTGAAACCTGTAATACAGCAAGCGTCAAATAAGTCTACCGCCACAGCCTGCATCCCGTTTATCGACAATTTATCCGGTAGAATCAGCAACCTCGTTCACCAGAGCTAGGAAAGGGAAACCTGTAATACAGCAAGCGTCAGATAAGTCTACCGCTACAGTCTACATCCCGTTTACCGGCAACCTATCCGGCAGAATCAGTAGCCTCGATCACCAAAGCTAGGAAAGGGAAACCTGTAATACAGAAAGCGTCAGATAAGCCTACCGCTACAGCCTGCATCCCGTTTACCGGCAATCTATCCGGCAGAATCAGCAGCCTCGATCACCAAAGCTAGGAAAGAGAAACCTGTAATACAACAAGCGTCAGATGAGCCTACCGCTACAGCCTACATCCCGTTTACCGGCAATCTATCCGACAGAATCAGCAGCATTATCGTCAAATACAACATCAGGACAATCCACAGGCCACCTCCGAAGATTAAACATCTGTTTAGGCCAGCGAAAGACAAACTGGACTTCCAAGTTCTGGGAGTGTAGCGCATTTCCTGTAAAGGTGGGACACCGTATATAGGACAAACCGGAAGGATCATCGCTACCAGAATAAACGAATATGAATAGAGCATTCGTTTAATGCAATCTGAGAGGTCTGGACTGGCAGAGCAATCAATCTACATCAATCCTTTTAAAGAAAATCACGAAACCAAATTTAAATCCTTCAAACCATATCTTAAATCCATCTCCTCCATCAAAACATCCACAATAATTTAAACAAGGCGATACCGGAAACCACATTCGCCAGCAAAGTCCCAAGTAAATCAGCACCAATATGCCCCAATAAAAAGTCACCGCAGAACAACATCCTTCACACGTCCTATCCTTCTTACTACCCACAAACCCTGTTGTTCTTTTTCCTTATACCTTTATTCCCGTCCCCCCTCCCCCACCCAAACAAAAAAACCGGAGCCACTCTAGTTTTCCATGAGTCTTCTGAGGATGCTCGACGCACGTACGAGCGAAACGTCAGGAACTTTAGTTTTTCGTACTAGACCACGGTAAGTAAGTCCGGAAACTTCTACATGCCGGCACTGAAAGCCTAAGTTGTTATATAGCAGACTTTTTCAATAACTTCCTCGGTAATCACATCTGCGAGGCGTCACGGGCACTGCTAGTCAAAAAGAATTTTTGATCACCAGAAGGCGAATGTCCCCATAGACAGCATCCAACTTTGCTTTTATCTCTTCGCAAGTTTTCCCATACAAAAGTAAACAGCTTACGTATCACTGAGCGATACTGTACTCTTTATCTGAGTAAAATCCAAACAAATGACAGTACATAGTGACACAAACTTCCCTTAGCAACAACATATATCTTGAACTGTTACTTGTTGTACCAACCTATTTCAACATTAGACAAAAATTGATATTAAATAGAAACTGTCCTTGTAGTTGTGCGTTCACAGCAAGCTACAAAATAAAATGTTAATTAAAACAATTTTCAGAGCCACCAACCGCCCCTGATTAAAAGTCATCTTAAGATTTTCTGAAATCAGAGAGAAAGAAATAGAGGAAGAGAAGAAACCTCTAATCGTTAGATGAGTTTGCCATCTAGCTCCGACAATATCAGTGACATTACTTTCAATTGTTTAAAAAAAAATTGCAAAAACCAAAAGCATCTTATTGAAATACATCTTGCATTCAGGGATAAGAATAGCATTTTATCCTTGGTCCGCCTTTGACAAACATTAAATCTTGAGTCACAACAGAATTCGTCAAGCACTGCATATTGAGCATCCCGGAAACGGTTTAGTGAAGGGCTATACACAGGGCGTTGGCCAGGAGTTGGCCCTGAGAAACCACAGGAAATACTTGGGCTGACTAAACTATCGAAAAGAGAGTGGAGCATGAACTTTCTGGGTTCGATATCAGGAGTGTCCTGACGTTATACCAGTATGAGTTTAATGATTTTTCACATCTTCATCTTTCCTCCTTCCTTAGTGTGGGTTTGGAGCGATTTATGAGCAATCTTAAGTCCACCCATTTGGGCGCTGACTAGTGGTCCCAAAGTCAGCGGTTCAAACTAGTCCAAACTGTATATTTAGATGTGAGATCTCCTTGTCACCGGATTTTCTGGTATGTAAAAGAACTCCTGAGAGACGAAATTACTGCACAACGGTTGCCTTACCTTACAATTGACAGCAGCACTTTAGTTAGATCCTGAGGAGGAAATAGGAGGGGTGCAACAGGAGTAATGTAATCCATACATATCGGATTATAATACATATTCTACAAAGTAAATATTTTGCACATTAACCGTTTCATAAATACATTACACCTCAAATTTAAAAACAGTTGGAGTACCGATTTTAAATACGTTAGCTATTTTTAGAAAGAGCTGTGAAATCATTGAAGCTATATACCGGTAGCTAAGTGATATACAACATTATGTATTTAATTACGAGGGTGGTCTGAAAAGTTTCCGACCTAATATAATACAACACCTTTTTTTCGATTTTTTTTCAATGTAGTCTCCTTGTAACTCTACACACTTCTCCCAGCGATGTTCCCATCTCTGTAACACGTCCAAATAGTACTCGGCGTTTTTCAACATAGTCTCCTTGTAACTCTACACACTTCTCTCAGCGATGCTCCCATCTCTATAACCCGTCCAAGTAGTACTCGGCGTTTTTCAACATAGTCTCCTTGCAACTCTACACACTTCTCTCAGCGATGCTCTCAACTCTATAACCCGTCCAAATAGTACTCGGCGTTTTTCAACATACTCTCCTTGTAACTCTACACACTTCTCTCAGCGATGCTCCCATCTCTGTAACCCATCCAAATAGTACTCGGTGTTTTTCAACATAGTCTCCTTGTAACTCTACACACTTCTCTCAGCGATGCTCTCAACTCTATAACCCGTCCAAATAGTACTCGGCGTTTTTCAACATAGTCTCCTTGTAACTCTACATACTTCTCTCAGCGATGCTCCCATCTCTATAACCCGTCCAAATAGTACTCGGCGTTTTTCAACATAGTCTCCTTGTAACTCTACACACTTCTCCCAGCGATGCTCCCATCTCTGTAACCCATCCAAATAGTACTCGGCGTTTTTCAACATAGTCTCCTTGTAACTCTACACACTTCTCTCAGCGATGCTCCCATCTCTATAACCCGTCCAAGTAGTACTCGGCGTTTTTCAACATAGTCTCCTTGTAACTCTACACACTTCTCTCAGCGATGCTCCCATCTCAGTAACACGTCCAAATAGTACTCGGCGTTTTTCAACATAGTCTCCTTGTAACTCTACACACTTCTCTCAGCGATGCTCCCATCTCTATAACCCGTCCAAGTAGTACTCGGCGTTTTTCAACATAGTCTCCTTGTAACTCTACACACTTCTCCCAGCAATGCTCCCATCTCTGTAACACGTCCAAATAGTACTCGGCGTTTTTCAACATAGTCTCCTTGTAACTCTACACACTTCTCTCAGCGATGCTCCCATCTCTATAACCCGTCCAAGTAGTACTCGGCGTTTTTCAACATAGTCTCCTTGTAACTCTACACACTTCTCCCAGCGATGCTCCCATCTCTGTAACACGTCCAAATAGTACTCGGCGTTTTTCAACATAGTCTCCTTGTAACTCTACACACTTCTCCCAGCGATGCTCCCATCTCTGTAACCCGTCCAAATATTACATTTTACAGTCACCAGGAAATAAAATTACATTTAGGATTGAACTGAACATGGAAGCGAGCAAAGAGTTACAATAAATATTTTTCAAGTACATCCATTTTATCATTTTAAATGTTTCGCTTAGAAATGTACACATTTCATATATACAGAATGGCGCACGATAAGTCACCTGATTTGTTTCATGAATAACATATTTGTTGTTGACAAGATTTATCATTTATTGATGTAGAAGTAAAGAACACAGCTTGGAAATGTACCTAATAAATCACATGTTCAATATGACTGCCTTTTGTTTTACAACTTCAAGTCGCATTTGTGACGACTCTTCGACACAGATCTTCCGGAATGGCGCGGCATAAGTCCACAATGATGGCTCCACTAAACTGCACTGTATTTTTGGGCTTTCTGTGGATTATTCGCGGAGATTCACGTTCCCAGAATCGAACGTTCTGTTTGTTCAAAACACAGTTCACTTAAACATACGCTTTGTCAGTAAAGCAAGTATTGTGTATGCCTCTTTTGTCTTGCTCGATTGCGCAGCTCGCAAACTGTAGTCTCCGCTCATTATCTCTCTCAGTAAACTTATGTGTCACTGCCATCTCGTATGGATACAAGCGAAGCTCGGATTGAATAATTCTTTGTACAGATCGGCATTAAATTCCCAACTCGGCTCTGACTCTTGTTGTCCATTTACTCGGTCAAAGCCACTCGAACTGCTTCAATGTTTTGAGGCGAACGTACGGTATGTGCATGTACCCGCTTACTCTCAAAAACAGATCCAGTACCTGCAAATTTGTGTTGAAATGTGCGTATTGTCTCTTGGCTGGGAGTCCCGTAGGGTAGGGGATCCACCCCCTTCAACTGCCGTGGTGCGGGCGCTGCGGACCCCTAGCGCTCGTGGTAAAGTCAATGGGTGTACAGTTCGAACTCAAAGGAACCTGACCCGATCGCCCACTAATGACCGTCATAAATCTATCTCCACACTTCAGAAATGGAACACTGTCGTTGAGGACCAATAGCAACCCTGATTTTCTGTAAATGACAGTCGCATGTTTACTCCACGTGGAGTCTCAGTTGCCAAAGTTCCAACTTTCAGTTGATCTGTTTCATTACGTGCAGAAATTCGTTGTGTGTCACGATGTGGAGACCATGGGATGGAAATGCAGAGGTAAATGCAAATGAAGTAGTAGATAACTTTCAGTCAAGTGAAAATAATCAAAGTGAAGACAATAGTGTGAATAAATTGGAAAGTATTGCTGGGCCGGGTTATATTACTAGAAAAGCCTCAAAAAACAAAGAAATAACGGGAACTGTTTCTAAGGAAATTCAAGCGCTTGTTTTGAACACATAAATATGTACTGAAAAATAATCTTGGTAAGGAGTCATGCAATGTGTGAAAACAAAATGAAACGTTTCTCTAAAGTAGATAATTTCACACGCGATTTGATTAGCCAAGAAATGTATAGATTCCATGCAAAAGGGAGAGCGCCCACCTTAGACGGATTGGTTGCAAATTTTCAAGAATTTTGTGATTTTTCTTATGGGCACGCTACTTTGCGCGGTCTCCTAAAGGAGCTGGGTTTCAAATACCGCATACCGCACTTTGAATAAAATAAGGGTTGATTAATTAGAGCCAACTGAAAAATTCAATGCCATGGTCGGGATTTGAACCACGGATCTACTGGTTTCCGTCCAGTTGCTCTACCCTTGAGCTACCATGGTCAACGTGCCTTCCTGACATTAAATTCTCCAATCAGTTGGCTCTAATTAATCAAAAATCATCCATATGCCGGAGTAATGTATTTAAAAGGATTAATTCTTTAAGGATTAATTCCTCAATATAAATTTACATTAAAAAAGATAAGGGTTATTATGGAATCCAGTAGAATTGTAGCTTGGCGATATATATTTGTCAAAACTAAGGAAGTTTCGCAGTAATGGACATAAGATAATTTATTTAGACGAAACCTCGTACAATACCCATGACGTATCGAGAAAGGTGGCAACCTTGCAGAATGGTCATGGCAGAAGCAGGGTCGGGGTTGTAAAACGATTATAAGAGTTCTTCAAAAGTGTCGGTTGACGTGCACACGAGTTAACTAAACAGACTTTACCTCTGACGTTACTACAGGAACCTCGGGCCGAACATTCGAGGCCCTCCCTGATTGGGAGTTCGGATTGGGTTGGACTCGAGGAGGCAGTGGTTCCCGATACCCGTGGGAGATCGAGTACGTCTCCGCACGGGGTTGAGGGTAGCCATTAATATTCCCGCGTACTAGCCAGCATAGCTATGATATGATGTGCTAGAGAACCAGGTGGCTCCACCGAGGTTATAACGGTAGCCTTCCCATTTTGGAGTTGGCGCGCGTAAGTGGCGTATCCACTTCGATCCCGTCTTGGGTCCAAAGGACCAGTTGCGGGGGGGGGGGCTTGTTAGTCTCTAGGTATTGCCCTATGGAAAGCGCCACGGAGGCGCCAGACACCCTTTCTGGGACAGCTATGTAACTCTCTGGCTGAAGGAGGCCAGGGTACTTGGACCTACGGGTCCAGGACTAATGGGTGTAGAACCTCTACAGTTAACTGTGGGCTGGGAGCTCAACGTGTGCCAAAAGAGCACGAAACCTTCTCTGTGTGAATGTCCATCAGTGACACAATCTTCGTCTTTTGTGCTACGGTCAACCGTCATTTGTCCGCCATCGTGGGGGACTCAAAACGGAAGCGATGAACTCGTAACGACAACTGGAGTAATTTCCATGAACTGCACGAAGTTGAGCACATAATTTGAAAGCTATTGCCCAAATAGTATACTTTTAGGGTCAAAATTCAATCGGATGACTTATCGTGCGCCACTCTGTATTTTTTCAGCACTGTTCTCCATACTATCTTCATAGGAAGCACAGACGTGCTTACAATACAGAAAACATGCCGGAGTGAATACTTATATTTTTCCCAATCTCTGCATTAGTATTTCTTGCATCACTGTGTAAATTGCTGCCAAATATTCTTACCACTTGACTTGTAATGCTCACTAACATTATTCAAGGTCTTTAGGACGTACTCGATCTTTAGGAATACGAGAAAGAACAGATTCTACATGAAGAGACAGTTGAAAAAAGGGCAGAGAGCTATCGTGTTAGATGTAAAAACATTACTATACCTCCTTTAAGGTAATTTTTTATCTAAAAGTAACAAAACAGTTTCAATGCACTGGGACATATAAACAGCGAATATTTTGGTTATGATTAATGGCTCAATGTTTGACGGTGAACATTCGCTGAAGTTATCTCTTTGAATACGGCAAAAAGTCAACTAAATAACTGCTGTAGTAGTGAAGGTGTACTCCTAAATAACAAATTAATGTTGAACATATAGCTCAAACATCAGCGATAATCACAGTTTAATTTCAATTTTTACTCAGTTTTTAATAAAACACTTCATTTTGATGCTCAAACTGATCAATTTCCATTCTTTTAAATATAACACTAGTTTCGCTTTGCTACAGTCTGATTTTTAAAAGAAGATACGTGAAAGTCATCTGACAAGGGACGTGAAGGGTAAGAAGGGAAGGTCCTTGCTATGGTAACTTAAACAAAAGCTGCCATATTGCATACACTGGTGAATCACATACTCCTCAGTTCAGTTATCGCTAGTTGTATTCGGGAAACAGGGTTTACCTAGTTGCGCTGTGTATTGTTAGCCTAATTTGTTAAAACACAATTAAAGTACGTTTTTATGCCTGTAGGATTAGAGGTGGACCGAGGAATCATTGCCCAAGACAAAGATCAGCTTACGGTCGGGCTGCTACATTGTATAGTCAAGCTAGAGAATTTGTCTGTTCTCTTAGAGAATTTTTCCAACAGGAAGACGAGAGTTTGCTCCTTATCAATGAACAGCTTATTCCTTTTATTCAAAAGCGACAGTCACATGTCAGTAGATATGCTTGTACGTAAAAAAATTCCTGTGGGTCAAAATTCCGGCATATCGGCGGCATTGATATGAACATGTCAGTTAACAAAGTCGTTAATCATAGTATATTACGATATTAATGTATACGGAACGAGGAAAGGTTTGAAAAAACGAGGCGCTTGCACCGAGTTTTTTCAATTCTCGATATTCCATTATGTGTTTACCACATGTGTTGCACATTATTTATGGCACTATGTATATTTATATAAATATGAATTTTAGTAGTTAACATATTAGCTGAAATATTAATAAATATAATTGAAGATAAATGTTAGATTTTAGAACGTGCATCGCGTATATGTGTTTCTATGGAGAAATGCTTACCGCACTGTGCGGGAATGTCATCTTACGATGTATAGCAACAATAACGGTATGTATGGAATATTAGTTACATAGTACAAACAATTATTTAGAAGAACTCACATATGTGAAGACCCTACAACTCAGTGAATGTATGAACAACTTATTTCTGTTTTTAAAGTAGGCTAATACAGATTAACTGTACACATTTTTGTTGAGGTGAGATAACTGGAACCCTTGTTTATGTTTCGAGTGTTGAGAGGATAAAGAAGGGGATTTGTTGGGCAACATTGCACTACCCAGATGACCTTCACGAATCTTCTTTTAAAAATCATATTTTAGTAAGGTTTAATTTTAGTAACTCTTAATTATACTTCTGTTCCCATTGTGAAATTCGTCTTTCGCTTAGACCATTTTCTATAAAAACATAACATTTGATAACTTTTGATAACTTAATTTTCGAGATGTGGTTTCTTTCAGCTAAGTAATAATAACAATAATAATAAATTATTAGAATTAATTATTTATTCCATGTTATTAACAAGTGGAAACAACGCAAGGGTGAAAAAGGACGAGCTAATGAGTATTACTCCCATACTGACTTTTAAGGTTGGGGCAGGCTATAGAAGGAAAAAGCAGCAAGAGGAAAATTATCAGCTCAGGTCTGGGGTTCGCGTTCATGAAAATCAGTTGATATATTCAGCAGGATGTAGGCGTGGCTCCTTTATTTTAATATGAGTGCAATAGCTGAAGGAAAGTTGTAATGCTCTACCCACTCATCTTTAGACCGTCAATAGCAGATGGAAATGTTGTCTACCCATAAGCTTTCTGCATATCTGTATCACAATTATTACAAGAGTGTTCGTCTTCATCTGCTTCAAAGTTTATACTACTCTTTTTTTAATTTATTATTTGGCTGATCCGCAGTATTGTTCTACAAGCCATTGATAAATTACATAAGTACTGCATAACAATTAACAACTGAGGAATTACTGTCCTCTAACATATACAATAGCTGATAAATGTATAATATAAACAGGAAACAATTAAGAACACATTTAAATGAAAGATAATAAAAGGCAAAGTATATAACAGGATAACTAACACATTCAATAACATTAAATAAAATGGATAACAATTGAAAAGAGAGGTTAGATATGCGAGGCTAGATTATGATCAGTAGTGTTATGAGAAAAATAGAGGATATACTTTGAATTAGTGAGAAAAGTCGCTATCTTCTGAATCAGTGAGTAGGATGTCTTGCGGCAGTTTTCTTTTCAATCTGGTCCTTTCGAAGTTTCGTCGTCCAATGTCATAGGTTACAGCGCCTGGTACTTCCGATAATCTAACGAAGAATGTCTTTGATATCAATTTGAAGTACAGATGTATGGGAGGAATAACAAGTTCCTGATGGAGTTGATCATTTCTAATGAACCATGGGGCCTTTGTAATACTGCGGAGAAATTTGTTTTGTATAACCTGAAGTCGATGAATGTGCGTTTTGCTGGCTGCACCCCATACAGGAGCAGCGTAAGAAATTACGGGGCGTATAAGAGACTTGTAGAGCAATATTGAGCACTCCAGACCAAGCTGTGATTTCTTCTGTAGTAATGGATACAGCTTTTTAATTCTAGAAATGGCTATTATGGAAATGTAAGGTATATGAGAATTCCAGGCCAATTTAGTGTCATTATACTACTCTAATTTGAAACCTCGGTCCTTAATCTTAGCTCTTATTCAGTGGCGGCTCATGTTGTCTATACCTTGGGGAGGGGGGCTGCATTGACTACTGGAAATTAAGCTTTGCTTAATTATTTGAAGATGAACGGCGATCTTTCTTTTTAGAAAATTTATTGACCACTCCCTCGTTGAACTTCGGGATGTTTTTATCAGTTATTTTTCTATAGACTTTCTTTATTTTAAATAGGGAATCAATAACTTCTCTTTATTTAATCAACCCCCTGAACACCCCTTGATTTTGTGACCCTTCATGTTCTTCATGCCCTCTTAGGGGTAGCTCGTGATAACCATATTTCATACAGTAGTCCATCTTCTTTGGGACTTGATCGTTGTGACAATCTATTGATTCCTTCTAGGCTTTGCTTAAACATGTCTGTACATTTACTGGCCCAACTGTAGCAAACCTCAGTCGGTATAGCACCTGCCTGCCGTGCTAGGGGTCCCGGGTTCGATTCCCGGTGGTGGGGTTGGGGATTTGTCTCCGACCAAGATGATTCCCCATCTTCCCCAGAGTCTGGAAGTATTAATGAGAGTGTGAATGTGTGCGTAATCTAATGATTAAAAACCAAAGATAACGAGTTAACACCTTCAGTATGTTCCAAAGGAGAACGGCCGCCGATATGACCATAGCGGTTAAAGGCGGGGTATAAATGGAACAAGGGGAAAAAAAGTGTAGCAAAATTAAGTATGTTATTCACATGGTTTTTGTACATTTCATGTATATGACATTTTTCATATACTCTCTGCAAGTCTGAAACTCCCTTTTGAACTCTTGCAACCTTGGCTGCATCGTCTTTAATTCCAAATAAAAGGCAAAGAAAAGAGAACAGGGGATTGCTGATTTCACAGTAACATATCCACTCATATTTCGTGTAAATTTCAGGACTGAAACACCTGCTATATTGTCTTTAGCGGCTTGTTGCACTTTGAATAATGTTTAACACACAAGTCGGTCTTCCTCGCACTTTAATGTCACATTTCTCTTGCAGTGTTAAAGCGCCAAAACGTAGCTACCTTAAATACTCGACTGAATTTCTCATTGTTACAATCACATCATTGATACCAGTATAAAAAGTCACATTTGATTATACTTTACTGTCAGGAAACAAAATATATATTTGAATCACCGTGATGATTTTGAAAAACCGTGGATTTCTCGAAAATCCGCACGAAATTGCACTTACACCGTTCTTGGGACTGCAAGCAATGCAGTGGAATGAGTTCACTAAGCTGGGGGACGCCCGACTGGTCCACACCTGAAGCGGGGCTAGCGAAGTGGGTAATGGAAGCAATATGCACGTTAGTGAGTTGTCCTGGCAGTCCAAGAGGGAGAAGTGGCTTCACATATGAACTTGCCGTACAGTCTATCAACTTGTTGTAATGACTATATAGGGATGTAATCTATTCAATTTAAGCAATTAAGGCAACGTCAGTAAAATTAAAATTTGCTGTCCCACAGCCCTCCTTTATCGGCCGCCACTTCTCTTATTTATTCGAAATGAGTTAGTGCATTTTGATTTTCAAACTTGTAAAGAACTAACCATAAGCACAGGTACATATTCCTGCGTGCCTTATAGATTGAATTAGATAATATTTGTATTCAGTGACTTAACTTTTAGCCATAAAGGACTCTGAACATTGAACATGTTTAAGAGATATACAGTTTAATAGCATATATACTGAATCCTTAACATAAGGGACATATACACAAGCAATAAGACAACAATATGAAAAACAAGGCAGCAATAATTGAATGTTACAAAACGTTAACGCATGTTACAAAATCAAACACGTCTTTTATATTTTTATCAACTTTCACTCGACTTTTGCCAATACGTCTCAACAATTTATATTGGATGTGCAATTGATAGTGTTTATTGTCATTTCTTCAATACACATACACTAAAATAGCTTTAGAACAGGCATCAAAGGTAAATTGGCAATGATTTGTCACTAGAACGGTTAGATTAGACTTACAGAGCTACATAAACTTTATCATAGGTAACGTCATAAGTGGTTTAGAATTTATCTAAGGAAGTTCAAAACAAAGAGTTACATTTGTTGAGAGAATTTCACAAATAAAACAAATTACTAAAAGCAATAAAACAAGTTATTTGATTCCCTAAATCACATAGGCCTACATTAGCTCATGAATGAAACCTAACCTCACAAATCACAGCATACAAATCTTTCAGCCATTTTGAACATTTGAAAGTCGCGCAAACAGTTGACGATCTGTGAGATGTATAGTTCTTTACCTTTTTACGATAACAAAATAGTTATCGCTGTTGTGTATGGCTTCATGAATCTGATTAGTCTGTAACCCGGTCAATATAGGATGAGGTTATATTAGGGAAATAGTCGTTGGTGATTTCATGTCATGAGTGGTTTTGAATTTATCTATGGAAGTTCGAAATCACTAGATGCATCTTTAGAGAGTATTTTACGAATAAAACAAATTGTTAAAAGCAACAAAACAAGTTATTTGATCCCCAAAATCACGTAGGCCTATATTAGCATAAGAATGAAACTTAACCTCAAAAGTCACGACATACTAGATTAATACTTCTTACAGGCCGTGTGCAAGTGAACACTTGTGAAAGTAACTTTGGTCTTCATGTATTGACCTGCTACTTCAATTTATTTTTGTTTGAAAATTATTTCTAATTTTGCAGGCGATGTGAAGTACTTACAAGTACGAACGAACTCAAGGCTCGTTGCACCTTCCTCAGTTCATTTCATTCACGTCTTGTGTAACTTTCATGGAATATTAAAAGCTTCTCTGCAAAATAAAACAAAATGAATTATTCTGTTGGTAGCAAGAAACCACAAATTGAAGATTGCTAATGAAGGCAGTAAACTGCAAAACACATGCGATTAATGATGCACTTGCAATTCTGAAATGGTCAAGATCTCTGCTAGGATATATGACTATTGTACTATATTTTCTTCTGTAGACACTAGGGAGAGTAATTTTACAGCAGATTGGACATAAATTTTAGGTTCTGTTGAACATGAAATGCAGCAGTGTTTCCAATAATTTATCATCTGATGCTTCTCATGTCTTACAGGTAACTTCGTTTAAACTTTCATAAACTCGGAGCGTAAGTACACTATGTTTCTTTCGTCTTGAAGTCCATATCCTGCAAAGGGTGTTACTGAAATAATTTCGTTTTAACTTGTATCCTCTTTCTCCTCATAGGCCGTACTCTATTACTAATGTTACTTAGATGGTCTTATATAGCAAATCGACATCAAAAGCTGTGTTCACACATGCCATCTTGACAATTCTACAATTGTTAACGACTTAACAGAAATATGGCGTGTTAGGCTAACAAAAGATTTAACACGAGTGTTAAAGTAACACTCATTGGTAAAATGCAAATTTTGTTATAACTAGGGGACCGATTTTTCCCTATTTGCCTATTTTATTCCTTTGTTCATAAACGTAGGCTATTAAGTTATAAGCACGTTTCCTACAATGATTAGCCTAATTTCTTAGTTTTATATTGCCTATAAATTCCTATTTCATACGTTTGTGCCTCTTCTGCTTATTATTGCCTAAAACTGCCTTTTAAGCCAATTTCTTCTGCTTGTAATTTGTGACAAAAGCTTTTGCATTTATTTCAAAGCAGTAGCATGATATTTTTGTGTTGGTGTAAAGGTTTATTTCTTGAACTAATAGTAATACTTGGGGAAGGGATTATTAATTAAATTATTATTGGTGTCAATTGTTAACAATCATATCATATCACAATCAGTACCGCTGGTAAGCAGGAATTTACTCCCGTAAGATTTCTTTTACATGTGTGTAAATCTACTGACACGAAGCTTTTGTTTTATCCAATCTTAAAATCACCATTCTGGGACTCTGTTCAGGTTACAACTTAAACTTGTGAGGCCAGCGCTTAATTAGGTAGGCTACACAAACTAACATTATATATATGAAAAAAATTGTGATTTTCTCATGCTTACGTTGTTCTACATGCATCCCAAGGAATCATGAAATCAACTGCTTTGAGACTTCCGGTGTTGTTTCCAACATTGAAAATGAAACTGCAGACCAATAAATCTTAACGTTTCGTGTAAAATTTTACACAAATGCCTTTATAAAAGTAGGTAGGAGAATTCTTTTCACGATGCCGTAATTGCTGTAATTCTGTTTGAATGAAAGGAAAACGCTTACTAAACAGCTGCGCTTTATTATTTGTACTTAGTCGACAATGGGGCATTTAGGGTTTTTATTGTAAAAAGTAGGATTCTGCAGTTCTAGCTTTTAATTAACTTTTGTTCTTTGCTGTGTATCATTCTGACACATCGTGGCATCATTTAAAGTGATATTAAGACTGCTTTGATGTAGTTTTAGATTTCTTATCTTTCCAACAACCGTTTCTATTAAGGAGACACATCTCTGTAAATTGACCCAAAACTTACAACAAACCCAAATTTAGTTTCTTTTGTCTTAAAATTAATATAGACATACTTTAATCATGTAAAGTTTCTTTTTCTAGTGGTACTACAAAAAACGCCACACGACTATTTAAATAACCCTACATCTGTATCGTAGCTGCTATTACGTAATTTTAACCTCAGATTTCTCAGATTCCATATTTTCTACAATTTCCTAACTTCAAAATATTACACAAGATGCAGGTTTCTAGTAATCTGTATGAAATTCTAAACAGGCCTGTAAGGGCAACTGCATATAAAGTGTATCCATTTACATTTGTTGTGTTTTTGTTACTTTTATTGTTATTTACTTCTTACTGAAAACGCTTAGGAAAATAAAAATTGTTAAACAGTTATGATTATTTTTTCCCTTCGTTGATATGTCGAAGACAAATATTTCACATATGTACAGGTCATTAATAGGTTAAAATGGGTGCAGAAACTTATACCCCAAGCATTAATTTTTAAATAACAATATTTGGGACATTTGGAAAATCGCTTGTAACTGTAATCGCTTGTAACATAAACTGTTAATTCCTCAGAAACTAATGTACATAGAAAGCTGAAACTTGGTATTATTCCATTCTTGATCGATCACAAAAATAAATGGTATAAATTTGAAACAAATCTAACAAAAGCTTCAGATATTTCAATGTTCACCCTTAAGCCCCCCCCCCCCCAAACCCATGTTTTGTTTTTTGTCATAGTTAATTACTTCATACCTTTCAGCATATTATGGCTCTTACTTAGAAGTAAGACGAAGTGGATCTGTATGTATTTTAATTATACGACAATATCTGTTATTTTAAGTTGCTGTGGAGCCATTTATGAAATTTGGAATACATATAGAACTATTTCGTCTAGGGAACCGCAAAATACTGTGGTTTAGTGATTTGTTGCGGCAAATGTTTCGATGATTCTTATCTTGTTATAGTGCATTTTAAGAGCCATTTTACCAAAATTGTAAATTTCTAAGTGTTTAGTTAGCAAATTTTTAGTGTCTATTTAAGTGCCTATTTTGCCAATTTTAATGCCTTTTTGCCTGCCTATTTCACACATTTAAAGTGCCAATAAATCCGCTCCCTAGTTATGACTATTGCTAAACAGACTAACAGCAGTGTTAAGTCTTAATATCTTTTGCTTAATCGGGCATAAATATTGGATTGTGGAGCCAGTTACTATTTATAAATTCAATTTAGCATAAATGATGCCGGCTAACATGAATACTTAAATCTCCGGGCGTGGTCTACGATCATTTGGTGTTTATGATTCCACTTCACTATTTAAATAATTATCCTTCTCTATTTCAAAATTATTTTGACACAATAATCCAGTAGAAGGCACAATTATTCAGTTCATTCCTGGCAAAACTTCTTCATTTTAAGGTCACTTCCTGAACCCTTATGTTACCACGTAACAGTTATAGGACCCTCTTTTGTTTTTATTCCATAATTATATATATATATATATATATATATATATATATATATATATATATATATAATTTATCACATTACAATAACATTTTAACTCTTTGAATTCTAATTAATATTTCCGAAACATAACAAATAACATCGTCCCGAGACCATCCATAAATAACGCCTTTAAAAATTTATATTAATTATGTTGACTACCTCCCAGCAAAAAAGTTGTGTTTTCTAGATTTCACACTCACATGTTATGTAAGCTGCATAGAGGAAAGGAAATGAGGACGATGGAAAAACGATACCTAAAGGAAGAGACAGAGAGAGAGAGAGAGAGAGAGAGAGAGAGAGAGAGAGAGAGAGAGAGAGAGAGAGAGAGAGAGAGAGAGAGAGAGAGAGAGAGAGAGAGAGACTGGTAGAAATGGAGCAAACAGGGCTAAGAAGAGGAAAATTAAGGAAGGAGAGAATAAGAAAGGGGGAAAATGGTAGACAGATCAAACTGATAAGAAACAACTCTTTTAATTCAATAATGCAAATACAGCTGTGAGTTTGGTCAGTAAATAAGGAAGTAGATAGATATGTAGAAAGTAAAAGATTATTTTAATAAATGTAGTTCACTTCATAACTTAAATTATTCGACGTAAGGTAAGCGTGGGTGATTCATTTGGCGGGCGACTCGGATTAGTTTATCAAAATCTGCTCCTTAGGTAACGATAGTGTATTGTTTTATTGGAACGAAGAGGTTAACTACCTGAGACAGTTGACTGTGTAATACGATTGTGTTTTGTCAGTCTAAGTGAGAAATCAAGCTTCTATTACGGAAAGGAGATATGTAATTGTCCATTTCTGGCATTCTATTTTTTAACTTCGTTTAAGATAGATTTATAACGAATGTGCTTTGAAATTGCTCCAGAAACTTGTCTAACAAGAAAATTTAGACTTTTATACATTCATAATGTTCATTGTTATTATGATAGTTACTAAATCAGTACTGCCATCGGGCAAAAATAGACTGCTACAACAGCGGGCGAAGAGCATTAAGGAAATGCGAGGATTCAGTTTTTATTTTTTTAATATTATTTACGTTCCCAAACGTTGTCATGTCGAACAATGAATGAAATGATGTTCAAATGAGCACAGAAAAATGGAGAATGGTACCATGAAATCTGTGTGGGAGAGAAGCAATTCATATGTGGAAAATATGTTTGAGATACATAAAGATATGAATATACAAGTAGAAACACGTTATTTTAGGGCCCGGATTTTGATAAAAAGTTATCTTTTTTCTGAGTTGTCACAGACGATGCTTATTGGAAATTAAGTGCATTCTGGAACAAATACGTTAGATATATACGGTTTTTATAGATAGTCAAAATGCATTTTTTCCACATTTTTATAATGATGATTCTTTAACATTTAGATGCATTTCCGGTCATTGTCTTTCTTTTTCATGAATTTAATGGGCATTTTCATCTATAGCCAGCATTCAAGAGGCCCGGTTCGATTCCCGTGGCCGACCTAACCCTGACCCATTGACTTTCTTCTTCTTCTTCTTCTTCTTCTTCTTCTTCTTCTTCTTCTTCTTCTTCTTCTTCTTCTTCTTCTTCTTCTTCTTCTTCTTCTTCTTCTTCTTCTTCTTCTTCTTCTTCTTCTTCTTCTTCTTCTTCTTCTTCTTCTTCTTCTTCTTCTTCTTCTTCTTCTTCTTCTTCTTCTTCTTCTTCTTCTTCTTCTTCTTCTTCTTCTTCTTCTTCTTCTTCTTCTTCTTCTTCTTCTTCTTCTTCTTCTTCTTCTTCTTCTTCTTCTTCTTCTTCTTCTTCTTCTTCTTCTTCTTCTTCTTCTTCTTCTTCTTCTTCTTCTTCTTCTTCTTCTTCTTCTTCTTCTTCTTCTTCTTCTTCTTCTTCTTCTTCTTCTTCTTCTTCTTCTTCTTCTTCTTCTTCTTCTTCTTCTTCTTCTTCTTCTTCTTCTTCTTCTTCTTATTCTTCTTCTTCTTCTTCTTCTTCTTCTTCTTATTCTTCTTATTCTTCTTCTTCTTCTTCTTCTTCCTCTTCTTCTTCTTCCTCTTCTTCTTCACTCCATGGTTTGGGCATATCGCCCGTTCCGGCTTCATAGATCTCTCCAGCGTTTCCTGGGTCGTCCTCTGTCTCTTCTTCCTTTTGGATTATAGTTTAATACTGCATTTGGATATCTCCCATCCTCCATTCTTAATATATGTTCATGTCATTGTTGCCTTCGTTCTGATATTTTGTCATGGATTGGTTCGATTTCTACTTCTTTTCTAATATCCTCATTTCTTATTTTGTCCAATACTGTACAACATTTAACACTTCTTAAACATTTCATTTCTGAAGTCTATATTTTATTTAAATCCTTTTGTGTTGGCACCCAGGTTTCGCTTCCTAATAGTAAAGTTGGAATAGCCATTACCTTATACATTTTCAATTTTGAATCCTTTCTCACTCTGTTTTTAAAAGTTCTTTGGATTGTCGCACATATTACTCGAAAATTCTTTACTTTTTCTTCTATAACAGCATTGTTTCTAAAACTTATGTTACACCCATGGACTTTATATATATATATATATATATATATATATATATATATATATATATATATATAAACATGCAGCTGCATGTATATACCACTTTGACAATTTTCAAATAGTGAGAGAAATGGTGAATAGCTTAGATAGGGTAGATTCTAAGGCAATTGGGAGCGCACAGGATTTGTTTTCTAATACTCAAATCCAAGGTAAATTAGCTTTCATTAAATCAAATTTTGAATTTTTACAGATACCATAACCCACCTTGAAGAAAGGGGCATGATATTGGATAAGTCAATTGAGTTAGTGAAGATTGCGGAAGAGAGAATACAAAATGTAAAAGGAGAGATTGGGGTCAAAATTAGATAGAAATTAAGATTTTTGTTAGACAAAAATAAATGATACCAAACAGTTTGTCATATTGCCGATATCTTGCCAGGAGATAACTTCGGAACTGATATTTTTGAACAGGATTTAACAAGCAATGATGTAGTGTCTTGGAAATTAATTGTTCTTTCACACTGGCCGTATGTAGGCTAAATTGTGGAAACGTGGAGTCAGACTGAAAAATTATATGCCATAGCCGGGATTTGAACCACGGATCTTCTGGTCTCCGACCAGCCGCTCTAACCAACGTGCCGATATGACATTAAATTCTCTGACTCGTGTTTCTCCCGGTAAACCACTAGCAGTTCTCATAAACACATGAGACAACTACCTTAATGTCGACTTACTATGCTGTAAATACTCTAAGGCCCGGACTTTATAGTTAACCACTAGGAGTTCTCATAAACACATGAGACAACTACCTTAATGGCGACTTACTATGCTGTAAGTACTTTAAGGCCCGGGCTTTATAGTAAACCACTAGGAGTTCTCATAAACACATGAGACAACTACCTTAATGACGACTTACTATGCTGTAAGTACTTTAAGGCCCGGGCTTTATAGTTAACCACTAGGAGTTCTCATAAACACATGAGACAACTAGCTTAATGACGACTTACTATGCTGTAAGTACTTTAAGACCCGGGCTTTATAGTAAACCACTAGGAGTTCTCATAAACACATGAGACAACTACCTTAATGACGACTTACTATGCTGTAAGTACTTTAAGGCCCGGGCTTTATAGTTAACCACTAGGAGTTCTCATAAACACATGAGACAACTACCTTAATGACGACTTACTATGCTGTAAGTACTTTAAGGCCCGGGCTTTATAGTAAACCACTAGGAGTTCTCATAAACACATGAGACAACTACCTTAATGACGACTTACTATGCTGTAAGTACTTTAAGGCCCGGGCTTTATAGTAAACCGCTAGGAGTTCTCATAAACACATGAGACAACTACCTTAATGACGACTTACTATGCTGTAAGTACTTTAAGGCCCGGGCTTTATAGTAAACCGCTAGGAGTTCTCATAAACACATGAGACAACTACCTTAATGACGACTTACTATACTGTAAGTACTTTGAGGCCTGGGCTTTATAGTAAACCGCTAGGAGTTCTCATAAACACATGAGACAACTACCTTAATGACGACTTACTATGCTGTAAGTACTTTAAGGCCCGGGCTTTATAGTAAACCACTAGGAGTTCTCATAAACACATGAGACAGCTACCTTAATGACGACTTACTATGCTGTAAGTACTTTAAGGACTGGGCTTTATAGTTAACCACTAGGAGTTCTCATAAACACATGAGACAACTACCTTAATGACGACTTACTATGCTGAAAGTACTTTAAGGCCCGGGCTTTATAGTAAACCACTAGGAGTTCTCATAAACACATGAGACAACTACCTTAATGACGACTTACTATGCTGTAAATACTTTAAGGCCCGGGCTTTATAGTAAACCACTATTAGGTTCAATTAATGGAAATTAATTGTTCTTTCACACTAGCCGTGTGTAGGACGCACTATGAAAGGGTAGAGCCAGACTGAAAAATGCAATGCTATATATTCATTATTTGTCTGACAGTTATTAATTTATTATTAAAGAAATTGTTGATTTTTGTTAGGTTATCTTTTTACACTTTATGTGCATTTTTTCGTATTTAAGGGCACTTTATAGCTCTTTTTTAGAGAATTTTTATGTCAACAACTTCGGGGCCTATATATTCTTTTTCATTATTATATTATGTGCTAAAATTGAATGTTCCAATCGGATTCGTCCGCTATGCCAGTCCTAATAAAAATTAAAACGGAAGTATGCAGAAAATTATTCATTGAGAAACTTAGCGTTTGAGATAATCTGGAATGTCCAGGTTTTATTATAAGGTAAAAGCTTTTATATTTATGTGACAAATACGGCTTTTGAGATAGATGTTAAAAATATTGAATGCATTTACCCGCACTTACTTTAGTTTCTGACACTTTCCTTCCGTGCTATAAGAAATAATGTTGAACATATTTGTCAAAGGCATCAAAATTCCGTCTAAATCCCTTGTAAGTTTCAGAATGCCGGCTATTCATTGTTACACACGTACAGACACAGGTATAAGACCCAAACGAAGTATTTGTCAAAGAACAGTATGATTTGTTAAAAAGCGAGAAAAGTTGAGTGACCCTTAAAGAACAGACGAACAACAAACAATAGCAGCAAACGGTACCCTGTTGAGTTTTTGCGATGTATTTATTGCAGTCCCGTCCGCTTCAGTAAAGCAAATAAAAAAAGGGCGAACACATTTTTCGTGCAACTACGACAACCATAACGTAAGAAGTTTGTTCCTTTACAGCGCAGTTCTTTTATCTCCGCAAAAACTGTTGCTCTTGGACATTGGTTCGTGTATACAGTCATAAAATGTGTCCCTGTCTTTTATTGCACCCAAGGTCGGCTTCGTCATTTGGCAACTAGGAAGGTAAAATCGCAAGGAGCAATAAGGTTCCCTTCTTTCTTTTGACTATACAAGGGAAATTTATTGGTGTCGGCACGGCGGCTTTGGTTTTCAAGCTTTCTAGACATACTCGTTGCTGAATCCAGGTATAATTTTACACGCCTTAACATAACATCTAAGTTTGGGTGTTTTGCTTCTCTATTTCAGTGATGAGGGAATATTTCTTATGATTGACACAGATTCTGTTATTCCTGATGTTTAAGATTGTGATACCAAATAGAGTATTTTAGTTTTTGTATGTTGCTAATTGAGCTTAACAAAACAGTTGCATGTAAAGATAGATTGTTGATTGTTTTTGTGTGTTGAATTTACGAGAAATAAGAAACTGCGGTCTGTTAATTTTGTAATAAGTATTTACTTCAAAACACTCGCAATCAATAAAACTGATATATCAAAAGCCATGCTATGATACTTTATCTGATTCTATCTGTGAGATGCTTTTGTTTTAATTCTCATTAGAGTAAAACTATTTTCAAAGCTGAAACAATATAGCAGCGGTATATAACCTACAGTTACTCCAAAAAGTATTCCTCTAATGTATGGGTTGATGTTTAAGGATGTATACATAGTGCAAAATCATCATAGTAAAGTACAGCAGGGACGCTGTCTTATTTACTGATTAGTGAAAAAGGGAATACAATAAAGAAACATACAGTATCTATTCATATAAACATAGTTAAACACTCAAAAGAAATGATGCAATATAGGATGGAAAATAAGTATTCGTCTGCATACCGAAAATGCTGTAGATGTTACGGTTAGTACTTAGTAGACCCTCCATTCCTCTTTATAATCTCTTACATTCTCCTTGGTATGGAGTTCACCAAAGACAGTGTTGTTTGCACTGTAATTTTACGTCATTACTCTAGTAGAGCGTTCTTTAGATCCTTTATATCTGATGATTCCTAATATTTTTCTCCAGTATACGCCACAAATTCTCTATTGGATTCATGTCTGGGGATTGCGGTGGTGTCAGCATCCATCGTGGTGTATTATACAACAACCATAACCTTGCATCTAGAGCTGTGTGTTTTGGATCATTATCTTGTGTAAAAATATAATCCACAAAAAGACCCACATTATGCACACTTCTAGACAGATATGTTTTTAGGATGTTTATATAAACCTTATGGTTCATAATTCCATCAATAAACCACAAAACCCCCTACACCATTTGCAATCATGTAGTCCCAGACAAGTACTGAACCGCCTCCATGTTTAACTGAAGTTATGATATATTTCTCTTCAAGCTCACAATTATTTTTCTTCCACACTATTACTCGTCCTTTTGACTTAAAGAGCTCACATTGACTCTCATCAGTACACACAACCTTCTTCCAGAAATCAAACCCGTCGTATTTATGTACTTGTGCAAAAGCAACTCGCTTCTTTCTGCTGATTTTACTGATGTATGGTTTTCTACGGGCTGTTCGGCCTCCATACTCAGCCTCATAAAGTACATTTCTTATAGTTTGTGCTGAAACGGACTTTCCTGTGTGGTTTGAACTGCAATAGCAAGTTTTGGAGCACTTAGTTTAAGAATTTTCTTGAATTCTCTAAGTAACTGTCGCTTCCCCATCTCGGATAGAACTGCAGGACGATTGCTTCTTGATTGATTTTCGTTTGTTTTGCACATGATGGTCTTCACTGTACTGGTAGGATTTTCAATGGTTCCTCGAATAATTTTTCTTTTTAAATAACTTGATGCAAATTTCTATCTCTATTTTTTTGTAGTTTCACGACGTTTTCGACCCATATTGCTCAGATAATGATCAATGACTTTGAAAACAGAGATGGAACTGTCAACGACAGTGGATGAAACACAAATGCATAAGAAAAGGGAAGATGTGTGTCTCAGTAAGGCATCATCCGTGGGATCTTCTTTACTAGATGAATACTTGTCTGACATCCAATGGGAAATGATTTTAAATAACGTAGAGCTGTTCACTAAGCAATATATAAACCCAAATTTTGTGTTATTTCTAAATTAAAAATCAACCGATGTAAGGAAATAGTTATAGCTCGTTTCTTATCTATATTTTTCTGATTGTGCTTGTTATATTTTATGTGTTATGATTTGACGAATACTTCTTGGAGTATTAGATGTTTCAGTGTCACATGGTTACGTTACCCTTATTTTATAACTTTAGCTTTGTGTGCACTTCTATTTAGTATTTAAAACTGCCTCTCTATACAAAGACGTGTAACAGACCATAGAGAATTTATGTAATTATAAAATATGTGTCCCATTATAGAATTATGTGAGTTGTGCATCATACTTGTTTAACTCTGCTCTTTCCCTTGGGTCAACATGACCCGACAAGAAATTCCTCTTTCCGTTACTCATTTACGTGCGAATCATTGGTGCTTGTAATTTTATGTATTTGTTGTTCTTCATAACTGTTGCATTTTTGGAGAAAAAATATTGAATTTCTTGTACAAGAAATTGTTATACTTATTGTTATAATATCACCCGATTTTTTAAAATAATCATTTGATTTAAATAATCATATCCAAATTCATGTGCATGGCAGCGTACCCAACAATACAGTCTCTTGTTTACTTATGCAGCAATGGACGATGTATTGTTGAATACAGCAGAATGTAAATCAGTTACTTGAAGGAAGACGTTCTTAAAGTACTAAATTTATGTTAAATTACTTGTTTAATGTAATAACAATTTCTAATATTCCATGTTATTGGTTTGTGTTTTCCAGTGTTTTACATAATCAGATTTATAATAAAAATATTACGTGTAATAGATAGTTTAGCGTACTCGGACTTTCTTTTCGCATCTTTGGAAAATGGATATAGAAAACTTTTTGTTTATGACTTATGCTGCTTGTAGATTCGCTCGAAAATTTTTCTAAACATACGTTCTTCTTTCTCTCCCCCCCCCCCTCATTCAGGAGACCTACAATGAAATTACACTGTGGAATTTCTGAATGAAATACAGTAGTTTGTTGCTGATATTCTTAGGTCGCAACACAGCACAGAAGCAGAGGGTGAGAAGGTACTTCACTTGGGGTTAACATTCACTTTTTTATTTTCACAGTTTATTATAATGTCATCCCTCTAGATTACAAATATATAGTTAAAAAGTTCATTGGAACAATATTCTATACTTAATATGCCGGTTATGTCCTGCACCGTGGCGTAGTGGGCTTAGGCAGCATGGCTTGGTCCCTGACCACGGAAAGCGGCCCGGTTTCGATCCCACCCATGTGGTGGGGATTTTAGATCCCGGATATAGGACCGGTGCCCACTCAGCATCGTGAGGAAAGTGAGGAGCTTACGCTAGGTAAGCGGCCCTGGTCACGGAAACCAACATTCCGCCTGGGGGATGCCGGGATGCTGACCACATCTCCTCCCCGTATTGGTTGGATGATCGTCCACCTCTGCCGTGCGTAAGTGGGTGTGAGGCCGGCAGTCGGGTTGGTAGCCCTGTAAGGGTTGTCGCGCCATTGGTTATTATTAATATACTAATTATATTAATGGGTGTTGTTTTAGCCACGACTCTTTTCGTAAGCTTTCAGAAAATATATAACTTCTGTAATACTGAGCAGATAATTCTGAACTAAGTCTTGTTTTGTAAGGAATCTTAGAAGCTTTCTGCTGGTACTACTGTAACTCCAGTGATTCTAGGTTTTCTTTTGTCTTTGGCTGTGTATGTAAATGAAATGTGTAGTGTTTAACGCCCGCTTTTACTACATACGGCACCGCAGGCGGTGACACTGATGATACATGAGATGAAGATGGAGCACCGGTGGAATGAGACGGCGGGGGAAACCGGAGATCCCGGAGAAAACCCGCCCCAGCGCCGAGTTGTCCACCACAAATCTCACTTTGCGGTCGCCTGGGATCGAACTATTTGTTCTGAATAATATTTTGTTTTAGATATTAGTGAATATGTGATATGGGTAATCCAAGAAAATTTCGAAAGAGAAAGCTTATAGGCAATCATTTTACTAAACATAGAAAAGTAAATGTAGAAAATATAAATAGAATAGACAATGAAACCACGTGTAATATTGAGGTTAGTAGGCCCAGTTCACACAATACATGTGCTAATCATGATAGTAGACATATACAAAAATTGATGAGCTGCGAGTCCTGAAAGCAGATAAAATAGTTGAAGAACTGGCCAAGAAGGCAAGACAAATGAAGAGCAACTTGAAAAGAACAAGTGAGAATACAGAGGGACAAGACATGCAGCAGGAATATTCTGACTCATGTGAGAAGTCAGTAATCAATATATAAAGCTGATTTTCTCAGTTTCAAATTTTTTCAGCTTCCGGTACACTTTTTCAAAAAACTAATTACCAAAACATAAGAATTTTTGTGTGTATTAAGTAGACTCATAAGAATAATAAGAATAATAAGGGCTTTTTTATCTGAGATTCATAATACTTGTTTTAAAAGGTAAAATTTTCTGAAATGTCAGTGATATTTTTTACTAAAACTAATATTATAATAAATTATCGGTACAAAATTTTCAATTAAATTAAATATTATTAAATATAAAGATTTTAAGAAGATGCCTGAAAATTTTCTAGTACATATCAGTAATAGTTTCTTAGTAATATGCAGCCAAATATCATGGAAATAGCATTGTGGAGATAGACAGTACCTTCTCACCTTAAAAAAAGAAAGAGAGAGAGAGAAACTCGAAAAAAAATACCTCATCTAGATAACTCGCTCAGACCGAGATTCGAACTTGAGACTTTTTGAACGTGAGGCAGACACACCACCATCCTTGATGTAAATAAGTAAAGTTAAGTGGTGAAGCAGCCAGTAGATGAAGTGACTTGCCTGTATGTGAAGGGATTGTTGAACAGGCTTTTAGTATAGTCATCATGTTACGTATTACATTGGGCTTAAGACCTCTGGTTCGACCTTGCAAACTAGATGAATCACAGAAGACACTGACAAATTTGTTGCACTCCAAGGCAACGAGGTCCACCCATGCCCAAGGCGGGATTCTTACCGGCAAACACTCGATACCAGGGACTTGATCCTGTACAGCACAAATTCCCTGAAGGTAACTGGCATTTTGACATTTTAATTCGACTACCACACTAAAATTGGGTTTCTTTTATAAATACATCCTCAAGTGCTTTAGCACTCAGCGTCCCGTTCTATTATTGAGCGTGAAAGAGCGCTTAATTTCCCAAAGACACCTCTATATAGGTTTTCGATTCTTTTGGGTGCCGTAAATTTACTTGCAATTCGAAGAAAGTCACGCTCTCCAATGGGTTAGAACGCTCCGTAAATCCATAAAATACATTTTTATAAAAAGCATGATTGTGCCTATTTATAAGGGGAAGGGAGGTGCAAATAAACTAGAAAACTACAGGAGAATAAGTCTGTTATATGTATTAGGAAAAATCTACACAGGAATATTAGCAGAAAGGCTAAGAATATAGGTAGAACAAGAAAGGAAGTTGTCTGAATTTCAAGCAGGTTTCTGGAAAGGAAACCGAGCAATAGATAATCTGTACATAATAAAGACAATAATAGACAAATACCTTAGGAAGAAGAGAAAAAGGGTATATATGTTCTTTGCAGATTTTAAGAAAGCTTTTGATACGATAAACAGAAAAGCTTTAGTTAGGAACCTGAGGATGAAAGGGACAAGTGGAAAATATATAAAAGAAGTAGAGAAAATCTAGGAATGGATGAAGGTTTGCATAAGGTGGAAAAAAATGACAGAACAAAAACTAGGCCTAAGACAAGGATCCAAAATGAGTCCAGTTTTATTTAACTTATTTATAGATGAGACAATAGACAAGCTTAAAGAAGCAAATCAGCACTGTCCGGTAATAGCAAACAAAGAAATTCCTGGACTGCTATATGCGGATGACTTAATGGTAGGATCTATAACGGTAGTAGGATTGCAGAAGGTAATAAATGAAATCCAGAAATTCTGTGAAGAGTGCGGAATAAAAATAAACATAAATAAGTCGAAAGTTATGGTCTTCAAGAAGGGAGTTAAACTAAAAAAAGATGAAAAGTGGGTACTAAATGGCAAATGGGTAGAAATGTTCAATGAATTTGAATACTTAGCAGTAAGGTTGAATTACAATGGAACGTGGGGAGCACATAGGAGGAAAATGGAAGCAAACGGAAGGGCGGCAATGAATGGGATAAGAATATGCAAATATAAACTAGAAATGATAACCAAGTGGTTAGAAAGAATGTACGAAGCACTAGTTGAATCCAAAATGTTGTATGCAGTGGAGATCTGGGGGCGGGGGAGCACAGAGGTAAACAAAACGTTGGACCAAAACTACAGAAGGTTTTGTAAAGAGCTACTAGGCTTACCAAGATCAGCACTTAGGGAAGTAGCTTTAGTAGAATTAGGAAAGACAAGGAGAAATGTAATAGTGCCATTTTGTTATACGTATTTGGCCAAAGAAGAAGGGGAAATTATGAATTTATGCATGAGACAGCAAAAAAGATTAGAGAACTCAAATAGTTGGTGGGCAGAGATAGGAGGAATTATGGACAAACTAGGAATGGGAGATATATGGAGATTAGAGGAAAGGAATACAAGCGATGTGGGTAAATTGGTAAAATACAGAATAGAAGATATAGAAAGACAGGAAATATGGGGAAGTCTAGAAAATATGAAATTATTACAATTTTACAAGCAAATAAAAAGGAATTGGGGACGAGAAGCATATGTAGATTACTGCAATAGACAAGAGAGAGAAGGGTTAGCTGGGATGAGAACAGGAATATTTCTAAGAGGGATAAGAGGTAGGGGAAAGGGTATTTGTGAATTTTGTGGTGGAAAAGAAAGCATAGAACACTATGTAACAGAATGCGAGGAGGTTGCAATATGGAGATAAAAGGTTTGGGAAGAAAAATGAGAGAAAGTAGAGAAGAGTATAGTAACTATATAAATGTTAAAGGGAAAGGAGGAAAAGAAGGTAAGAAGTATTGTTGAGTTATTACAGAATGTAAAAGAAAATGGGCCAGAAATGTAAAAAATATAAGAAAGGAAGACGAGGAGGAAGAAAGGGACTAATTAAGTAACAAGGAGACATGGAGGTTAACAGCTACCTGACAGAGCAGAAGAACAGCGTGTCATGCAAGACAAGGTAGCAACAAGGTAAAGACAAATAAATGTAAAGAATATAAGAAAGGGAGATGAGGAAGGTAACGGTTGTTTTGGTTAGGCCCTGAGAATTGAAAAATATTTAAATATGTGGTTTAAGAATCAACATGGAATTTTAGAATAAGCAAGAAAAAATATTAAAATCCAATAGGTGATGAGATGACGCTACATGTAAATGAAATAATGTTATTTTTTATGATCGGTAGTTTTAAAAATGAGATTACGTAATGTGTGACGTTTACCAATAAAAATTAAGTTTAATGGAAATTAATCGTTCTTTCACATTAGCCGTGTGTAGGACGCACTATGAAAGGGTAGAGTCAGACTGAAAAATTCAATGTCATAGACGGGATTTAAACCACGGATCTTCTAGTCTCCTTCCAGCCGCTCTAAACCATTGAGCTACTATGGCCAACGTACCGACATGATATTAAATTCTCCGACTGACTCGTGTTTTTCCCGGTAAATCACTAGGAGTTCTCATAAACACATACTCAGGGTAGATACAGGGATGAGATGAGGTCAGTGTGTCGGCATCCTCAGTTGGAGCCCAGGGTTCGCTATGATGCTGAGTGGACACCGGTCCTATAAGCAGGACTTAAACTCCTCACCCCCTAACCTGTTTAAGCTCCTCTTAAGATACTTGAAGTCAGTTGTAGCTCAAATGTTTATTTGCCAATGTGTGATTGTTTTAATTAAATTAAAAGTATGTATTCTGGAAAACGCTACACAAAGATACTAAAATGACGTAATTTATCCTGTCGCGATGAAGCCTTTCAATCAGAGAGTTTATTGGAGAAGTTACTATACTATTAACTCATTGGTATCTTAATACTTCCTCCTCTAATCTAGCGGTAGGATGTGACCCAGTTCTTTTGATCTTTAGGTCATCGGAAGCTTACGTAATGTGTCATAGTTGCCAGATGCTAAAGTCCAGATTTGATAATCATTTAATAACAATAACAAATCAAACAGAAATAGATTTTATTCTCTTCCTTATAAAATGTCTGCAACACGCTGAAAAATTTATCCATAAATATATCCTACAAAAGTCCAGAATTTTGACATTTGTAAATTAGGAAATTATGGATTACATTACATAATTGTTATGCAAAAATCGTACTCAAAGTGATTACATAAAGTAACTACAGCGCCTGAAAATGCCAAAATATTAAAAACTTCAAAGCAATAATGGTGGAAATCACAAAAATTATAAATGTCGTACAAATGGAAATTGATTGTTCTTTCGCACTGGCCGTGTGCAGGCTAAAGTATGGAAAGATAGAATCAGACTGAAACATTCAATCTGCGTCCAGCCGCTCTAACCCTTGAGCTACTATGGCCAACATGCCGATATGACATTAAATTCTCCAACTGACTCGTGTTAAATATTAAATGGTCTCAAAATGTTATTGCAAATTCATTGCGTCCTTAAAGAGAAAGATCTACACATTTTATGTAGTAAAGTACTTCGCTATCGCTTTTCGTTTACCAGTTAAGCAAAATTATAAAAAATATAAAAAATTATAAAAATATAAAAGTTTTACGGAGATGATATCGAATTCAGAGTAGGTTATTTTCAGCAAGATGGAGCAACGTTTCATACATCTAATGACACCATGGAACTTGTAACCAATTTCTTTGATAATCGAACCCCGTGTCCCTCACTGCCCCTTACCATTGAGAACGCTGCAACAGTAGCTACCGAAGCTCTGCTTGCCCCTCTGTTCAGTGGTAGGAAAAGAGAGATATCCCACCCTACGCAGTAATTCTTTATGGGGGAAACTGGCTGGTATTGCAATTATTATTAATATTGCTTATTAATTTCTAGTTTACTTTAGATATGGGCTTCGGTGATAGCTCTGATAGCTCATAATATACGCCACTGGTTTTCTGGAAGTGCGTGTTTAGATTTAAGATGTCTTAAAGTATACATTTTTGGAAAACCCTCGTCAACAAATTTAAGAACTAAAACATGGTGGTGAAGGTTTCAACTCTACTTTTAATAAAGTTTAAACTATATCAGTCATGTTCTTAAAGGTTTTTGTGTGGTATTTTTAATTAGGTTCCGCTACATGCCTCTGTTAAAAGCTTCATTGTGTTTAAATGCGGATTTAACCGTAGCAACGACTACCTGTTAAGGCGAACAATGGACGTGGCGTAACCCTGGAAGCAGTTCATGTTAACAACAAAGCAAAATATTGCTCTATCCTTGCCATAGAAGACATTTTTCGCAATTTATCGCCCGGAGGTTCGAGGCGATACTGGCACAGAAATAACAAGGTCGATCGAAGATTATTTAGTCTGCTTTAAGCTCGGCGGATGCCGTATCGAGGTCATCTCCTGAGCGATGGGGCTCGCTTAAAATGTGTTTACGGAACGGAGGAGAGATTCGGCCTTGAAATTAAAATGTCTCAATACTTGGTATTTCGCTGTGCGAATAATTTGCCAGTGACCTTCCTCTGTTGTGCCTAATTAGCTGTGCTCCCTTCAGCTACACGGGAAACTGAATGTCAACGATTGCTGTCCATCTTAAACTTACTCTAGCTGAATCACACATTCACGGTGACAAATGTGACCAGCACTAAGGATTGGCTATCCAGTTTCACTCAAAACAATTTGATGTCCTACATTATTAAATGTTAAGACTTCAAGCATTGTTGGTTCAGTGTGTATCAAAATGAAAAATATATACAGATACTTTCGTCTAATCATAGCACATAGAATATAACTAGCACAATCAGAAAAATATACATAAGAAACGAAAAATAACCATTTCCTTATATCCGTTGATATGCAGATTGAAAAATAAACAACATAATTTGGGTTCATATATTGCTTAATTAGTGAACAACTCTACTTTATTTAAAATCATGTCTCATTTGATGTCAAACAAGTATGCGTAACATGGGTCGAAAGCATCGTGAAACTACAAAAGAAGAGAGAGAGAGAGAGAGAGAGAGAGAGAGAGAGAGAGAGAGAGAGAGAGAGAGAGAGAGAGAGAAAGAGAGAGAGAGGTTTCCATCAGGTTATTTAAAAGAGGAAAATCTTTTCAAGAAATTTGAGAAACCATTGCAAGATCTACCAGTACAGTGAAGACTATTATATACAGGTTTGGTCAGAACAAAACTTACGAAAATCAATCAAGAAGTGGTTGTCCTGCAGTTCTATCCCAGATGGAGAAACGACAGTTACATAGAGAAGTCAAGAAAAATCCTAAACTAATTGCTCCAAAACTTACTACAGTTCAAACACAAACAGTAAAGTCCGTTTCGCAAAAACTATAAGAAACGTGCTTTATGAGGCTGAGTATGGAGACCGAACAGCCTGTAAAAACCATACATCAGTAACATCAACAGAAAGAAGTGAGTTGCTTTTGCAAAACTACATAAATACGATGGGTTTGATATCTGGAAGAAGGTTGTGTGTACTGACGAGACTCAATGTAGGCTCTTTAAGTCAAAAGGGCGAGTAATAGTGTGAAGAAAAAAAGAATTGTGAGCTTGAAGAGAAAAATATAACAACTTCAGTTAAACATGGAGGCGGTTCAGTACTTGTCTGGAGCTACATCAGTGCAAATGTTTTGCGGAAATTGTGGTTTATTGATGTAATTATGAACCATGAGGTTTATATAAACATCCAAAAAACATATCTCTCCAGAAGTGTGAATAATATGGGTCTTTCTGAGGATTATATTTTGACACAAGATAATGATCCAAAACACACAGCTCAAGATGTAAGGTTATGGTTGTTGTATTATACTCCACGATGTATGTGGACACCGCCGCAATCCCCAGACATGAATCCAATAGAGAACTTGTGGAGTATAGTGGACAAATGTATTAGGAATCATCAGATATCTAATATAAAAGATTTAAAGAATGCTCTACTAGAGGAATGGAGTAAAATTACAGTAGAAGCAACACAATCTTTGGTGAAAATTTTCAGTATGTAGACGAATACTTATTTTGAATCCTATATTGTATAACTTTACTTTGAATGTTTAACTATGTTTATATGAATAGATACTATATATTTATTTATTGTATTCTCTTTTTCATTAATCAATAAATATGGCAGTGTCCCTGCTGTACTTTATTCTGATGATTATCCACTATCCATGCATACTTAAACATAAACTTATACATTAGACGAATACTTTTTGGAGTAACTGTAGCTATTAAATACGTAAAAGATGAAGCTATTAACAGTGAAGCAAACAAATATAATAATTTGTAACTTAAAACTTCACTTACGTTATAATAAATGGCAACACTTTTCTCATAAATAGTTCGGGGTCACGATTTCATGGAAAATTTTCTACATCATCAGCCGGAACCACAAACAAAACTGTCGTCATCGTTACGAACGCTAGATGTTGATACGTTCTTGTTACTACTACCAAAATCTGAAAATAAAACAAATTTAAAAACAGAATCAACTGCCAGTATTTCAAAATTCATTACCCGATGTTTGTCTTTTTTTAAATAAATGTCTTTTCCCAAACCATTAATTCTATCGGAGCATTTAATTGTTTTAATAATTTAACTTCTGGAATTATTTCATGGTTAAATGACCAAAAATGATCTGCTACGGCTGATTTATCAGTTTGTTTATACTTAATGTTACGAAAATATTCTTTCGTTCTGGTTTCTAGGCCGCGCCGTGGCTCAGTGGAAAGACCGCTTGGCTCTCAACAAGGCGGCCCGGGTTTGATCCCAGGCGACCGAAAAGTGAGATTGTGGTGGACAACACGGCGCTGGGGCGGGTTTTCTCCGGGATCTCCGGTTTCCCCCGCCATCTCATTCCACCGGTGCTCCATCTTCATCTCACGTATCATCAGTGTCATCGCCTGCGTTCCGTATGTAGTAAAAGCGGGCGTTAAACACTACACACACACACACACACACACACACACACACACACACACACACACACACACACACACACACACACACACACGTTCTGGTTTCTAACTTACGAGGGCTGTTCAGTAAAGAATGATCACAATTTTTTGTTTACGACGTACCTTTACTCATCCTAAAACTTTTGATGGTCCTTCTCAAAATAGTCTCCCCTGAATTAGATGCACTTGTCTCAGCGTTTCTGTCAGTCTTCAAAGACATGCTGAAAACCATTTTTGAGAGATCCTTCAAAATCACCTCCGAAGCCTTCACCACAGCTTCTGATGATGGATAATGCCTCCCACGAAGACGTTTCTTCAAGTTAGGGAACAGAAAAAAGTCACATGGGGCTAAATCCGGACTATAGGGAGGGTGAGGGATACACTTCGCGTTGAATTTTGTAAGATATTCAGCAACAACATTGGCAGTATGCGGCCGCGCATTATCGTGGTGCAGCATCGAGCCTGCTTCACGGAAATGTGGTCTTTTGCGCCTGATATAGACTTTCAATGTTTTCAGGACATCCCAGTTGTATTGTCCAGTTACTGATGTGTGTGCAGGTACAACATGCTGATAAATCATTCCATGAATATCAAAGAATGAGATGACCATAACTTTCCCAGCAGAAGCAACCACTTTTGCTTTTTGGGGGGTTGGTGATGAAGGAGATTTCCACACTGAGCTTTGCTGTTTGCTCTCAGGATCAAAATGATGTAGCTAAGTTTCATCAGCAGTGTTTACGTTTGAAAGAAACTCCAGATCGTCCTCTAACATCAACTTTAACGTCCTGTTACCTCCATTGTAGCGGTAGGCGATACTGAACATGTCTGAACTTGCCTGGTTCTCACAGGTGGGATCCAGGAGTACCAACAATGAAACTACTACGGCGTGTTTGTTTCACATTAAGCTAACAGAATACAATAAGATTGAATTTTAGTGCGAAAGATTATTTCCGTAAAAAACTTTGATCATTCTTTATTGAACAGGCCTCTTATGTTTTGTATTTCCAATATAAACCTTATCATAATCGAAACAATTAAATTGATAAATACCAGATTTTTTATTAATAGGAAGTTTATCTTTATAACAATTTATAAGTAAAGTGTCATCATTTCTTATAAGATAATCACACTTTAGGAGGCGTGGTCACACCCGCACTTTTTTCTCCAGTTTCGCTATGATATTGTCACCGATGGCATTGTTGTGTTTCCGCGGGAAAAGGCAGCCGGGCGCGTGGGTAGGAGAGCTGGGATCTTGCCAAGAGAAAGGAAGAGACGAAGAGAGGCGTCGGAATTTTCTGACTTACTCTTGCCGTCACGAATGTTATCGGAAGGTCTACGGCATTCTAGAAACAAATGACTGGAGGTACAAATACCAGTAAAGTGTTAGAAGAGCCAGTGTGTGATAGGCAAACGTCGGATCCCGTACACCTTAGCATACAATGTACGCGCACAGGTACTATACAAGGAACCAGCCCGCCTCAGTAGCGTAGATGGTAGCGTGACTGCTTCACGTTCAAGAGGTCGCGAGTTCGAATCTCGGTCAGGGTGAGTTACCTGGATACAGTTTTTCTGGGGTTTTCCCTTATCCTAAAAGACAAAAGTCGGGTAACTCTGGGCTCAATGAACCCTGGGCGCATTTGAACATCATTTCACCTATTCCATTCATCGTCCAATATGACTTAAAAAGTTAAAGGATGTAAATTTCAGAAAAACAGAAATTAAAAAAATAAACCAGAAAAGCTGTAGATAGAAGTGATGCGATGTGAGATTAGGCAGTCATGGGTTACCTACAACAGCGCGGGCGATAGTGCGCTCTCCCTCTAATTCTCGTGTTTCAAGATAAACGACACAAACTGTACATAGAAGTGATGCGATGTGAGATTAGGCAGTCATGGGTTACCTACAACAGCGTGGGCGATAGTGCGCTCTCCCTCTAATTCTCGTGTTTCAAGATAAACGACACAAACTGTACATAGAAGTGATGCGATGTGAGATTAGGCAGTCATGTGTTACCTACAACAGCGCGGGCGATAGTGCGCTCTCCCTCTAATTCTCGTGTTTCAAGATAAACGACACAAACTGTACATAGAAGTGATGCGATGTGAGATTAGGCAGTCATGTGTTACCTACAACAGCGCGGGCGATAGTGCGCTCTCCCTCTAATTCCCGTGTTTCAAGATAAACGACACAAACTGTACATAGAAGTGATGCGATGTGAGATTAGGCAGTCATGTGTTACCTACAACAGCGCGGGCAATAGTGTGCTCTCTCTAATTACCGTGTTTCAAGATAAACGACACAAACTGTACATAGAAGTGATGCGATGTGAGATTAGGCAGTCATGTGTTACCTACAACAGCGCGGGCGATAGTGCGCTCTCCCTCTAATTCCCGTGTTTCAAGATAAACGACACAAACTGTACATAGAAGTGATGCGATGTGAGATTAGGCAGTCATGGGTTACCTACAACAGCGCGGGCAATAGTGTGCTCTCTCTAATTACCGTGTTTCAAGATAAACGACACAAACTGTACATAGAAGTGATGCGGTGTGAGATTAGGCAGTCATGGGTTACCTACAACAGTGCGGGCGACAGTGCGCTCTCCCTCTAATTCTCGTGTTTCAAGATAAACCAGGCAAACTGTAGGTATCGTACTGGTAATGCTTTACCCTTCCAAAAGCTATATCAATATTACCATTTCAGTTGGGAAATACTTAGTAAATAGCTACAGTTATTTCGTCTTACATATATGGGTCCTTTCATCTATTTATCAGCAAGTAACATTTTATTAAATCACTTTGCTTAAACAATTATTTTACCTTACACAATTGTGTTTGCTCTTTATTTATTAGCAACTTACTTATAGTTGATCAATTCACTTTCCTTTTACAATTATTTTTTCTTACATAATTATTCATCAGTAACTTATTCATTCTTGACCAATTCACTTTCGCTTATACAAATACCTTAGCTTACATAATTGTGTTTGTTGTGGTAGTTTATACAGTTATGAGTGGTTAATAGAATTTAGTTAACAATTCGCTTTAGTTGGATTTGGAAATAATTCCTCAGCAACTCCATTTGTATTATTTCTATAAGCTAAGCCGTAATATTACTTTGAAAATTCACTGTTTTTCAAACATCTGCTATTATAATTGGCTTATAAGTTTTCTATTCTCATATATTTGTAATAATCATGTTTGAAATTGCTCTCGTAGGTACCTCGTTATCTCGGAGCTCTTTAACCTGATTCTCTTGCCAGAGGGTGAATTCACATGTGCTTGGGACCACATTGGAAGACAAATTTTGATAAAGTTCTGGAAAAAGTTGTTTCCGGTGTGTGTGTGTGTGTGTGTGTGTGTGTGTGTGTGTGTGTGTGTGTGTGTGTGTGTGTGTGTGTGTGTGTGTGTGTGTGTGTGTTTGTGTGTGTGTGACTTGCCAGAAAACAAAGATTGAAAAAAAAAGAAAAAAGAAGTGTGCAAGAAAATCTTATAGTCATTTTTAAAAGTATCGATGGTTGTTCCGATGTAGTTGAGGAAGATATTGACAGTGACGGAGGCTATAAACGGGTTACAGAGGAAGACATTATTGCATCATTCAGTGTTACTGAAAATGAAGAGTATTGAAATTCAATGTTGATGAACCAGCTGTGGCTATGACCCACATAAAAGCAGTAACAAACATAGAGAAATGATTTTTTATTTCGAGAGCGAAGACAAAAAATTACCAAATGAACTTCTTATGTTAAAACGGATGCGAGATCACGCTGCTTGTAAGACATACACTAATTTGAGACAACAAAAGCTCACTGCCCTTTTTCCTATAAACGAGTTTGTAGCTATATGTGCACAATGCAAATACGAGGGTAGTCTGAAAATTTTCCGAGCCAAAAAAAGACACAACACATTTTCTTTCAGATATTTTCTTTTTTTCAAAATACTATCCTTGTAACTCTACACACTTCTCCCAGTGATGCTCCCTCTCTGTAACCCGTCCAAATTGTACTCGACGTTTTTCAACATAGTCTCCTTGTAACTCTACACACTTCTCTCAGCGATGTTCCCATCTCTGTAATCCGTCCAAATAGTACTCGCCGTATTTCAACATAGTCTCCTTGTAACTCTACACACTTCTCTCAGCGATGTTCCCATCTCTGTAACCCGTCCAAATGGTACTCGGCGTTTTTCAACATAGTCTCCTTGTAACTCTACACACTTCTCTCAGCGATGTTCCCATCTCTGTTACCCGTCCAAATGGTACTCGCCGTTTTTCAACATAGTCTCCTTGTAACTCTACACACTTCTCTCAGCGATGTTCCCATCTCTGTAACCCGTCCAAATAGTACTCCGCGTTTTTCAACATAGTCTCCTTGTAACTCTACACACTTCTCTCAGCGATGTTCCCATCTCTGTAACCCGTCCAAATGGTACTCGGCGTTTTTCATCATAGTCTCCTTGTAACTCTACACACTTCTCCCAGCGATGTTCCCATCTCTGTAACCCGTCCAAATAGTACTCGGCGTTTTTCAACATAGTCTCCTTGTAACTCTACACACTTCTCCCAGCGATGTTCCCATCTCTGTAACCCGTCCAAATAGTACTCAGCGTTTTTCAACATAGTCTCCTTGTAACTCTACACACTTCTCCCAGCGATGTTCTCATCTCTATAACCCGACCAAATAGTACTCGGCGTTTTTCAACATAGTCTCCTTGTAACTCTACACACTTCTCCCAGCGATGCTTCCATCTCTGTAACCCTTCCAAATAGTACTCGGCGTTTTTCAACATAGTCTCCTTGTAACTCTACACACTTCTCCCAGCGATGCTTCCATCTCTGTAACCCTTCCAAATAGTACTCGGCGTTTTTCAACATACTCTCCTTGTAACTCTACACACTTCTCCCAGCGATGTTCTCACCTCTGTAACCCGTCCAAATAGTACTCGGCGTTTTTCAACATACTCTCCTTGTAACTCTACACACTTCTCCCAGCGATGCTTCCATCTCGTAACCCGTCCAAATAGTACTCGGCGTTTTTCAACATAGTCGCCTTGTAACTCTACACACTTCTCCCAGCGAAGCTTCCATCTCTGTAACCCTTCCAAATAGTACTCGGCGTTTTTCAACATAGTCTCCTTGTAACTCTACACACTTCTCCCAGTGATGCTCCCATCTCTGTAACCCGACCAAATACTACTCGGCCTTTTTCTCTGGAAAATAATTGTTCACGATGGTGATTACCTCTTCATTTGACAAAAATATTTATCCTCCGAACGCAATTTTCAGATGAGGGAACAAAAAGAAGTCGCTTGGAGCTAGATCTGATGAGTCAAGCTGTTCAAACCGTAACTCGTGGATTTTCCCCATTGCAACCGCAGAGGTGTAAGATGGTGCGTTGTCTTGGTGAAACAGGATAATCGGTTAAAGTAACTCCATGACTATCCTAAAGTATATGTTCTTTTGACATGTTTATAGCCTCTGCTATCTTTCTTACTTTAATTCGGCGGTCGTCCAGCAGTATTAGGTGAACTTCGGTGATGTTTTCGTCTCTAGCTGTACTTTTCGGACGTCCCGAACGTTCATCGTCTCCCTAGCTCTTACGGCCACGATTAAATTCCACTGCCCAAAATTTCGCTGTGGTAAATGATGGTGCAGATCCTCACACACAGCATCCAACTCATCTTTGATTTGCGTAGGCGTATTGTCTTTCAAAAGCAAATATTTAATGACGGCTGGGTACTCGATTTTGTCCATTTTCATAAAAACACTCACACCAGCGCACTCAAATGACTGTCACATAACAACTGAGCGTCCAAAATGGTTCAAACTTTGATGAGTAACTATCAACAGAAATTCACTAGTTTTATCTACGAGTGCTGACATCTTCATGTTGGGCCGGAAACTTTTCAGACCACCCTCGTACATAGGTTATTACAGTACATACAGTGTATGTGTTGCTTTAAACTGTTAACTGGTGGCAATAGTAATTTATAAACTATTTTTGAAACGGAAAGATAGTCAGCTGAAAAATTCAATGTCATAGCCGGGATTTGAACCACGGATCTTCTGGTCTCCGTCCAGCCGCTCAAACCATTGAGCTACTATGGCCAACGTGCCGATATGACATTATATTCTCCAACTAACTCGACGGCAACCAGAAGATCCGTGGTTCCAATTCCGGCTATAGTATTGCATTTTCAGTCTGACTCTATATTTCCATACTTTAGTCTACACACTGCCAGTGTAAAAGAACAACGAATTTCCTATTTTTAAAGTGTTTTGATGGTGTTGTACATGTCTTTTATTGTTTTTCTGTCAGTCTCCGGATAAGCCGGATTTCCGTTATCTAGGATTGCCCCTGGTCCCAGTTGATCCTTATAAACAAGTTTCTAATATAAATGTCATTTTTACGCTATAAAGAGTTAGAGAAAGTTGCCTAAATCTGTTCTTAATGACGACTTACTATGCTGTAAGTACTTTAAGACCCGGGCTTTATATTTAACCACTAGGAGTTCTCATAAACACATGAGACAACTACCTTAATGACGACTTACTATGCTGTAAATACTTTAAGACCCGGGCTTTATAGTAAACCACTAGGAGTTCTCATAAACACATGAGACAACTACCTTAATGACGACTTACTATGCTGTAAGTACTTTAAGACCCGGGCTTTAAAGTAAACCACTAGGAGTTCTCATAAACACATGAGACAACTACCTTAATGGCGACTTACTATGCTGTAAGTACTTTAAGACCCGGGCTTTATAGTTAACCACTAGGAGTTCTCATAAACACATGAGACAACTACCTTAATGACGACTTACTATGCTGTAAGTACTTTAAGACCCGGGCTTTATAGTAAACCACTAGGAGTTCTCATAAACACATGAGACAACTACCTTAATGACGACTTACTATGTTGTAAGTACTTTAAGACCCGGGCTTTATAGTTAACCACTAGGAGTTCTCATAAACACATGAGACAACTATCTTAATGACTACTTACTATGCTGTAAGTACTTTAAGACCCGGACTTTATAGTTAACCACTAGGAGTTCTCATAACCACATGAGACAACTACCTTAATGACGACTTAGTATGCTGTAAGTACTTTAAGACCCGGGCTTTATAGTAAACCACTAGGAGTTCTCATAAACACATGAGACAACTACCTTAATGACGACTTACTCTGCTGTAAGTACTTTAAGACCCGGGCTTTATAGTTACCCACTAGGAGTTCTCATAAACACATGAGACAACTACCTTAATGACGACTTACTATGCTGTAAGTACTTTAAGACCCGGGCTTTATAGTAAACCACTAGGAGTTCTCATAAACACATGAGACAACTACCTTAATGACGACTTACTGTGCTGTAAGTACTTTAAGACCCGGGCTTTATAGTTAACCACTAGGAGTTCTCATAAACACATGAGACAACTACCTTAATGACGACTTACTATGCTGTAAGTACTTTAAGGCCCGGGCTTTATAGTAAACCACTAGGAGTTCTCATAAACACATGAGACAACTACCTTAATGACGACTTACTATGCTGTAAGTACTTTAAGGTCCGGGCTTTATAGTAAACCACTAGGAGTTCTCATAAACACATGAGACAACTACCTTAATGACGACTTACTATGCTGTAAGTACTTTGAGGTCCGGGCTTTATAGTTAACCACTAGGAGTTCTCATAAACACATCAGACAACTACCTTAATGACGACTTACTATGCTGTAAGTACTTTAAGGCCCGGGCTTTATAGTAAACCACTAGGAGTTCTCATAAACACATGAGACAACTACCTTAATGATGACTTACTATGCTGTAAGTACTTTAAGACCCGGACTTTATAGTAAACCACTAGGAGTTCTCATAAACACATGAGACAACTACCTTAATGACGACTTACTATGCTGTAAGTACTTTAAGGTCCGGGCTTTATAGTAAACCACTAGGAGTTCTCATAAACACATGAGACAACTACCTTAATGATGACTTACTATGCTGTAAGTACTTTAAGACCCGGACTTTATAGTAAACCACTAGGAGTTCTCATAAACACATGAGACAACTACCTTAATGACGACTTACTATGCTGTAAGTACTTTAATACTGTAATACTTACTTTAATACTTTAATACTTAAATACGCTATTGTTTTTTTTTTTAAATATTTATAAAATAAGCCATTTCACTAAACTCATCGAAAATTTAAGGACATATGAAAGCACGATTTTCAAATAAATAACTTTAATATATTATTCTGTAATATTATAGACTTTTAGTCTAAGATATGTATAAATCAAAGTACGGTAAAGGTATTCCGGAAGACAGACAGGTCATTTGCCTCATTTGATTCGATCGGGACATTAACACTGTTAAGGAATGTGCATTTGGCGTTAACCTTTCTTGTAAACATCGAGTGGGAAGGATAAATCTGCCGAAGACCTTGGCTTGCTTTCCTGTCTGTTTACCAGACAAAGGTTCACTACAAACATGGACTGATAGTTCAGGCTCATCTTCCTGTTATTACGTCATTACAAATCTATTTATCTTCCCTTTCACTGTGTTACTCAAGAATCCGCTATAAATCTGCTTTTATTTGTCCCTTATGTTTATTTCAAAGCCGTTCTTTCTTAAATATTTAAATATTTAAATCTAAATTCCACAGAAAGGACAAAATCAGGTATTATGATTATTTTTTTTTTCCCTGAGTGTTATGAAACTCAAAACAGAACAGGTCAATGCTTTGTTTTAGTATCTTCTTTTCGTGTTCCATAATAGTGTTATCGATCTCTTTTTTAAGGGTATGTATGACTGAAATTTCATGAAAATCGTGAAAATAACGATTTTTTTATTCTAATTCTATAAAATAATTTAGACATTCCCGAATGTGAAAAATGCATAATTTGCCTCCGGACGCCATTTTTAAATGCTTATTTAAATGTCGGTGGCCTTTAAACTCTGTCAGAGTCACGCCCTCTTTTGCCTACATCCACATTCTTTGTCTGTTTTCCGTTCTTAAATTTTCAATTCAAGAAAAGAAAAGTAAGGCTTTCAGACAAAATAGTTGCTAAAATGTTGCCAATATATCAGAGCCTGGCTTCTACAACATTACTAGAGAGGTGCAAAACAGGAAAAAGACAGAATGCCAATGAATCTTTGCATCATGTCATATGGAATAAGTGCCCAAAGGAAGTTTTCATATCAAAGCAAAAATTGGATCTTGCTGTTATTAAAAGCATCAGTGAGTTTAACATGGGTAGTCTTAAGTCATTGGAGCTGCAGCGAAATATCAGAGGTGAAAGTGTAGTAGACTCAGCAAGGAAAACTTCAGTGCAGCGAGATCAGACTCTCATCCTGCAAAGCAAGAAGCGAAGTTGTGCAGAAGAAAAACAACATCTAAAGAAGAAAAAGGTGGAAAAAGCAGCAACAGAGGAGAGGAAAAAGAAATCTGAGGGTCCAACCTATCAGCCTGGTGGATTTTAATGTGAGTTATGCAATCAAATCTTTAATCGCTGTTTTCTCAATGTTCATATTTTCAGCATTTTTCTTCCTGTAAAATGCTCCTTGCGATGCAGTTTTTGTACTACATTCATGAAATTTCCTACACAGGTTCAGAATATCATGAGGAATGGAAATTGCCCTAGGTTTTATTGTGAAATGTATATAAGCATATATTTTTAATTTTCAAACACAAAACTTACAGTTTTTTAGACAAAAAAAGAATATTTGTAAATTAAAAAATTTTTGTGACCTAAACTAAAGGATACACAGAAAAACCCAGAGCAATTTCAAAAAGTATGTGTATTATAAACATGGGGTTAATATATTAGACCAAAATTCAAAATATTTTGTCGCAAGGGACTTTTTTAGTGCCGTAACAAAAAACATACAAAATTTATCATAATTTCTAAACTGCTGGAGAAAAATGGTTTAAATTTAGTTTGTAACATGTTTACATTATACTACACCTATGGTGTAAATTTGAAAAAGCTAGCATTGTTAGTTCAGAATTTGAAAATTTCAGTCATACATACCCTTAATTTCAAAATATTTTTCGTATTGGTTAATTAAATTTACATTTGTTCAACATCATCTCGGGAAGCAAGGCAGGTGAAAAGACGATTACAAACCGAAGTTTTGGGAGCGTACATCGCTCCCATCATCAGGATATTTTAAGAAATCTTATAACCACAAAATGAATAACTGAATATAAAACAAATATAAACAAAGACAAAACACTATCACTATCACTATTGGTGTTATATCCAGTGTTTCATTTGTAGTTATAACATTTAATACTGTGACTTTGTGGGTTCGTGAAATAAAAAGTCCAATTGCACAAACTCAAAATGTTCTTTATTTCCACCGAATTACAGTTGGAGCACTTGCCGATTACATAGAATTACGTAGCGCACACAATTACAATTCACCAGTTCGTCTGTCACAGGTCCACGACGGATGAGGTATAGGCGGTCACTCAATACTTTCTCCTCGGCCAATCTATCTTCATGTAAATTCATGATTAAGTAAGTCACCACCTGCCTTCCGTAATTTGATAGAGAGTAGATTAATATTGGCTTTCTTCCACCGAATAATAAAACATGAAGAGCTTTATCACCATGTGCAACTCGTTTTGGCCTTCCAGATTTTGCTTTATTTTTAACACTTCTAGTTTCATTGAATTTTCTCAAAATTTTGCTTACCGTAGAGTGAGTAATCCTTCGTTATGGATGTATTTCAATAAACAAGACACAAAACTCTTCTTGGGCCCTCCTATCACCAAATCCGATCATCATTATTATTTCAATTCGTTATATTTCTGTAAGTCTTTTTTTTTTTTTTTTTGTTTGTAATTTTACGTCCTCCAACGTTAAGTCATATCGGAAGATTGGTGGAATGGGTGAAATGATGCTCAAATGAGCCCAGGGCCCATAGAGCTTAGAGTTACCCGACATACGTCTTTCATGATAAGGGAAAACCCCGGAAAAACCTTATACAGGTAACTCACCCTGACCGAGATACGAACTCGGGACCTCTTGAACGTGAGGCAGACATGCTACCACCGCGCTATCGAGGCGGGCAAGTTGTGTCATGACTAATTAATGACTTTCAGGAAGATTTTTCAATGAAGTAAGTATTGTTGTCCTTATTAGCTTAGCTTCTGTCTATATTTCTTCAATCCAAAGCCACATATTGAACTAGCCTACTGTATTGTTTAATTTAAAACCTACCCAGTTTGAAGTAATGATGCATTCTTCCTTTGTTCAGTACACATGCAGTGAGGTCTTAATAAATATTTCTGTAAAAATATAATTTCTATATACAAGGGGCGCCAGGAAGCAAGTTCTGTTATCTCCGCTGCAGCGTTGCGATCGCAGTTCCGCACATGCGCGGTAGACGCTCTATATCAAGGAGAAGAAACGTGCGCCATCGTGAGATCGCTGTCAGCCACGCACGCTTTGTTGTGCTTGTTTACAATGTCGGTGTGGATTGAAGATCCCGTCCCTGATTCGTTTTCTGAATGCTAGGAAAGTGAAACCAATTGAAATTTATCGGCAAATTTGCGATGTCAAAAAGTGTTGTGTTTCTTCACGACAACGCACGTCCACACACTGCAAATGCGACGAAAATCATCCTACATGGATTTGGCTGGGACGTGTTTGACCATCCCTCGTACAGCCCTGACCTCGCTCCTAGCGACTTTCTTCTGTTTTTGCATCTCAAATCTTTCCTTGGCGGTCAACACTTCAACAATGACGAAGACCTGAAAGAAAATGTTTCCAGCTGGTTGAAGACACAGGCGGCAAACTTCTATGACGAAGGTATACAAAAACTTGTGCCTCGCTATGACAAATGTCTGCAAAATTTCGGCAGTTATGTGGAAAAGTAGTTTAAGAGTTGTAGAATTTTGTACAGTAAATAATTTTTCTGTATCTGTACACAATTTAATTTTATTAGCAAACAGAGCTTACTTTCTGGACGTACTTCGTATATACATTTCTATAAAATATCACTTCATAAAGTTGCAACAACGAATTACAGGCATTGCTCCATATGTTTTACTCACTCGGTATACAAGAAAGTGTAATATTGACAAACAAAAGAGCTATTGTGGTATAATATTATCACCCAATAGCGACCATTCTCAGGCATTTAGAAAAGGGCACACTACTGAGTGGAGAAGTACAATATACTATCAGAATTTCAAATGGATTCCAGAAAGGGCAGAGGAACGATCGAGAAAATACTCATTATAAAACATTAGCAGATGAATATTTGAAAAACAAAAGACGCAAGCTATATGTGGCCTTCCTTGACTTCGAGAAAGTATATAATCAAGTTGAATGACATTTATTGTGGCATAAATAATTGAGCAAGGATATGAATAGCTTTCTAGTGAACTCTATCACTGACTTGAACAACTTTATGATAAAAGCGGATGAAGGATAATCAACTAAGGAATTAAATCAAACTGAAGAAGCATGGTCAGGACAAAAATTGAACCCAGCTTTAGCTTATTTATTAACGAGTAGAGATTAGCAACTTGCCCGCCTCGGAGCGTAGATGGTAGCGTGTCAAGAGGTCCCGAGTTTGAATCTCGGTCAGGGTGAGTTACCTAGATAAGGTTTTTCCGGTGTTTTCCCTTATCCTGAAAGACAAATGTCAGGTAACTCTAGGCTCTATGCACCCTGGGCTCATTTCAGCATCATTTCACCCATTTCCTTCATCTTCTAATGTGACAACGTTGGAGGACGTAAAACAAAAGTATAATAACTTGGTACCAGTCATTAATAACATATAGGTAGTAAAATTCCTGTGATGCTATTTGTAGTTTTTATTTGCTATTTGTTAGATCAGTCAGAACCAATCTTAGAAGCAATAGATAGATGTTGTGAAATATTGAAAATAAGAGTGAAGCAAGCTCTCAGATTGCAGTACTTAAACAAGTGCGGAAATTAAATACGAGAAATAGAAAAAAAATTGGGAAAAAATAATACACAATTGGGAGATTACATTACACTATTGCCTAACTCTAAGAAAAAATGTTGGAAGTGTCCTCCAGTAGCATCTATGTATCGTAGCATCTATTTCGATACAACTTTAGACATTGAAGTTTATATGGATATCTTCAACACATTTGTGGAGCAGCTGGATGATATCGAATTGAGAGAAGGTTATTTCCAGCAAGATGGAGCAACGTGCCATACATCTAATGACACCATGCAACGTGTAAGCTGTTACTTTGATAATCGAATAATCTCAAAAGGTCTGTGGTCCCTCAGATCCCCTGACCTAACTTCACCAGAGTTTTCTTGTGGGGGGGGGGGGTATCTAAAAATAGTGTACAAGAATAGGCCACGGACAATTGATGTTCTTAAGGAATCCATTCGAACCGAAATAAGTAACATTGGCGAGGATACTCTCCGTGAAGCTTCAGAGAATATTGTGACTTCGTGGGTTCGTAGAATTAAAAGTTTGAGTTGTTCTTTATTTCCGTAGAAATACACTGATCAATTCTCACGGAACAATATTACGTCACATACACCACACAATCTACCGAGGTCGATGACAATAACAAACAGCGTTCTGATTACATCAGTTCTCGTTACAACAACACTCTACAGCTGTTAACTGCTTACGACTCTTCACGAATGACTCGATCACTAGTCATGGCTTCTTTTTATACACCCATTCATGAACTCCAGACTGTTATAGAATTTTCTCTAACATGCAACCAAGACTTTTTCTTACTTTAAGTTTATCTGATTATGCAAGCTCTTTATCTCCATGAAACACTATCCGTCTGTTATCTATTTCCGTCAAAACTTTTATGCCCGTCGCCGCGACAACATGGTGAGAGGAGTACAAACATGTATAGATGCTGGTGGAGGACACTTCCAACATTTTCTCTGAGATGTAAATAGTGTAATGTAATCTTCCAATTGTGTATTATATTCTCCCAAAGTTGCATGTGTGTCCTATTATTGGTTCAAAAGTTATGGCCTATTGAAATGGTTCACGTTTATATGGATCACACTAACTGAAGGCAAAAATGTTGTGTGGTATGAACGTATGGGGGCAGGATAGAGTGCGGAACTTACAAGACATTCTGCAGGATCAAATTCAGACAACAATATTGAAAAACAAAGGGGTGGTAATTGAGAGTTCATTGAAATGTTGCAATATTCTAAGTCCACTATTTAAGTCTCAAAGCAGTGTTGGGGGCATCATCATAAGAACTAGTGGATAGGCAAACACTCTTCGAAATAACTTGGAATATAATGGAGGTTAACACATTTCTACACTTGTACGAGGGCTGTTCAACAAACAATGATCATAACTTTTAAACTTTTTTGCGCACTAAAATGCAATCTTATTAAATCCTGTAAGGTTAATGTGAAACAAACATGCCGTAGTAGTTTAATTGTTGGTACTGCTTGTTCCAGCCTGTGAGAACCAGGTAAGTACAGACACGTTCAATATCACCTGCCGCTGTAATGCAGGTCACATGTAGTTGAAGTTAATGTTAGAGGAAGATCCGGAGTTTCTTTCAAACGTAATCACTACTGATGAAACTCGGCTACATCATTTTGATCCTGAGAGCAAACAGCAAAGCTTAGTGTGGAAATCTCCTTCATCACCAACCCCCCAAAAAGCAAAAGTGTTTGCTTCTGCTGGGAAAGTTATGGTCATCTCATTCTTTGATATTCATGGAATGGTTTATCATCATGTTGTACTTGCACACACATCAGTAACTGGACAATATTACAGGGATGTCCTGTAAACATTGCAAGTACATATCAGGCGCAAAAGACCACATTTCCGTGAAGCAGAGCTGGATGCTGCACCAAGATAATGTGCGACCGCATATTGCCAATGTTGTTGCTTAATATCTTGCAAAAATCAACGTGAAATACATCTCTCACCCTCCCTATTTTCCAGATTTAGTCCCATGTGACTTTTTTCTCTTCCCTAACTTGAAGAAACGCCTTCGAGGGAGGCATTATCCATCACCAGAAGCAGTGGTGAAGGCTGCGGAGGTGATTTTAAAGTATCTCACAAGAAATGGTTTGCAGCATGTCTTTGAAGACTGGCAGAAACGCTGGGACAAGTGCATCGCATTAAGGGGAGACTATTTTGAGAAGGACCATCAAAATTATGAGGATGAGTAAAGGTACGTTGTCAAAAAAAATGTAATCATTCTTTATTGAACAGCCCTCGTACTTCATATCTTTATGTATCTCACATACATTTTCCACATATAAATTGCTTCTTTCCCATAGTGAACACACAGATTTTGTGGTACCATTTTCCATTTTTCTGAGCTCATTTGAGCATTGTTTCACCAATTTCATTCATCGTCCAACGTGACTTACGTTGGAGCACGTAAATAAAATAAAAGAAATGAATTCCTCGCCTTACCTTAATCCGCTTTCCCCGCTGTTGTGAGTATAGAAAATTGTGTGAAAGATGCGTGATTATTTAACTGGGAGCGAACAATTAAGGACGTTTTGGGGATTTCCTCTGAAAGGAGCACGCTTAATCGTGATGCTGGATTTCAGTTCAGCTTCTCTTGGAAACAGGCCTTAAAATTGAAATCCTTCGATTTAAGAAGCAAACATCAATACAGCTAGATAATCAAGTTAAGTAGTTACGTTTCTTTGACACTATTAATTTTCTATACTCACGCCATCTCCTGACCTGACATTTAATTTACTGAAATCAGTCTTTTGTTCAGTACTGCGAATTTTGATAGTGTTTTGTCTTTGTTTATATTTGTGTTATATCTAGTATTTCATTTGTGGTTATAACATTATATATATATATATATATATATATATATATATATGCTGATGATGGGAGAGATGCACACTCCCTAAGCGTTGATATCTAATCATCTTTTCACCAGGCTGGCTGCCCGAGAAGAAATTGAACGTATTCGTCGCCAGGAAAGCTTCAGGTCTTATAATAACAATGTTATTTTGCCTATCCGTAAAAGAAGCTCCATTTCTCACGTAGACAAAACACAACCGTATTACACAGTCAACTGTCTCAGGTAGTTAAGTTCTTCGTGACAACAAAACAATACACTACCGTCACTTAGGGAACATAAAAGCTGATCCTAAGCGCCCGCCATCCCAATCACGCTCGCTGGCCTTATTTCATATAATTTGTGTGGTGTTTTGGTGTTGTAGAAAATGTATTAGGTTTATTTGGTTTGGCAATGCTATTTACAGGATGCCACAGCTGTGTTATATGCATTGCGAGCAATGGAGACAAAAACATTACATATTTGTCACGTTCTGGAAGATCTAAAGCATGCAGTATTGAGGATACATGCCAAGTTTTGTGAACAAATCAGCAAAAAAGAACCTGTAGGCTTGCAGAAGAACTTGGTGCATCAAAAGATACCGTGCATCGCCACATCAAGACACTTGTAAAATCATACAGAAGCTGTAGAGCTCTACCTCATGAACTGACACCTCAATAGGCTGAACGTAGAACGGATATCTGTCGTCAACATGTCCGTAATCCCATGGATAATAGATTTGTCAGGAAAATTGTCACTTATGATGAAAAATGGGTATATTACCAAAACCCTGATGTCTCGAAACAGTGGGTTGATCCCCGCCAACCTACCAAAGTCATTGTTAAAAAGTCAGTTCCGTCCCAAAGTAATGTTGTGTGTCTGGTGGAATTTTGAGGGCGTGATTCACTTGGGAATTTGTTCCAAACGGGTGGACGATTGATGCAGATCTTTATTTTCAACAACTGAAACGAGTTCATGAAATTTTGAGACGGAGATACCCAGCATAAGTTAACGGAAGTAAAGTTGTATTGCAACAGGACAATGTAACACCCATACTGTACGAACAACCATGGCAAAATGCAGGAATTTGGAGGAATAGAACTGGTACAACACCCAGCATACAGCCCTGATTTCGCACAACAGATTATCATCTTTTTCGATCCATGGCGCATTTTCTACGTGGAAACAGTGTAAGTGAGTGTCACGGAATTCTTCGATCAAAAACCAGATGGGGATAATAAACCTCGCTCAACAATGTCTAAATTGTGAAAATTAGTTAATTGCTTTTCAGAACAAATTTCAAGTAATTGTTTTCCTGAAAAAGCTACATTCCTTATGGGACAGTATCACAACAAATGGAATAATTTCGTCATTTTAGACGAGATTAACCCAAAATAAACCCGCTCCTAAAATGTGATAAAACTGGTTGGGGCTGTAACTGGATTCACAAGACCCTCGGAAAGCGAACACGCAACCTCCTAAGACCTTGCTGTCCGTGCTACTTTAAGAAGCGTCCCCGGAAATGCGGAGTAACAGGTCAGGTGGTATACATTTTGTGTCAGTGACCGTTAGGTGGTTGTTGAAAAAACTAAGGTTACACCATTGTGTCTTGTAAGTGTTTTTTTCCCTCCTCCTCCTCCTTATGGGTGAATGAACTTGAGTTCCTTTATTACAGAGTGTATACACAAAACTGGGGCAAGAGGGACTGGAAGCTATTTCTTTTTATTGTGTCCAGTAACGGTACAAGAGTGGAACACGGATGTGGGTTAGTTTAGCGGCGTTACCTAAGGAACTGTTAGCTCATCATCACGACACAACAGCAGCGATGTACATCCGGATAAACTCTTTGTTCCATAGTCTAATTACCCCAAGTCATGTCATGGTATCTATGTTTATTGCAATTAGGTAAACAAATTATGCTTTAAATGTGCAGGAGGCTGAAAATAAATGCTGCCTGGATTTTATTAATTTAACATTCTTAGGCCGGTTGCATAAAAGATAACCTAAGTTCAAACATAGGAAAATGATCTTCAGTCAAGCTGAACTTAGAAATTTGGTTGTATAAACATTGATCTAACTTCATGTCCCCTTGATCTAAGATCAAACCTAACTGGTGAATTTTCTCCATTTAACTTGGTTGAACTTAGATCAACAGAACTGCAGAATTTATACAATACTTCCTGAAGAGAAATAAGTGCAGCTTTAAATAAATAGTAAATAAAGCATTTTTGTGGTTACTTGCATAAATAATTAGCCTCTTTATTTCACAAATGTGTGTTAAAGATGCATTTTTTGTGTTCATAACCTATACATTTGTATTATTTTCAGAATTCAGGTTACTCTGATATCTGATTACAATTTTCAATTTGAAAGGTCTCCTCGTGTTTTCCAACATAGAGCAAATGCCATCTCAGAACTAAATGACATATAATTCAAAATGAGATTTCGACTATCAAAGCATGTAGTTGAAGAACTGGGGCATAGGCTATATGCACAGTTAAGAACACAAACACTGAGGAATTATGCACTCAATCCAATATTTATGATCCTGCTCACATTAGGGTTCTATGCGACTGAAAGCTTCCAAATGATGATTGGGGATATATTTAATATAAATAAAGGGACTGCAATTAGAACAATACACAAAGTTACAATGGATATTGCAGCTTTAAGATCTCATTTCATCAGGGTGCTTATGGGTGAGGGTGAAATAAGAAGGGTTATGTGAGATTTAAAGTTAGGGGAAAGTATGTTCTCTTTTGCATGAACTTCCATTTTTATATACAAATATAATAATTTGTAACTTAAAACTTCACTTAGCTTCCATTTTTGGTTTATATATTCCAGGTCACAGTATTGTAAACAGACGAAAATGAAAAAAGAAGTAAATTGGGCATATAATGGAGATAAAGCAAGGCAAATGAGTAACTTTTGATAAATACTGTTTCAATATGGAGTAAATTCTTATACTGTTTATTTAAAATAACATTATTACTAGGACAAATATGCATAAAGCGAAAGATTTATTTAGTTTTTGTTATGTCTAGATTGGCTACTCTGTGCACTTGAATTAAACAGAGTTGAATAGTTCCGATAATTCTCGAATCCTTTCGATACAACACGAAGGTTGCAACATGTTTTTGGCGATGTTGTCGCATTTGTTTTCGTGATCTCGTATTAGTACTAAACGATGTTCATCTGATCTATGAACCCACGCGGGTTCGCAAACTTAGTTCAATTTTGATCCTCGATTATAAATGAACTGCAGGTGGCGATTTTTATGCAATCGGGCCATAGAAACATAACATATTTAATAACATATATATTTATTTAATTTCCCTTTTGAAGATAATGGATTAAAATAACTACATGACTATCCCAAAAAAACTGTTGCCATTACTTTTACCAGACGAAAAAAAGAGTTTCTTTCTTTCTGTTTTTGGAGCCGCTTTCCCCTTTGCAGTTCACTGTTTGGACTGTGTCTCTCTGCTCATCGGTGCGATCAGGACATGACGTAGGTTGTCGCACATTTGACTGATTTCTACGATCTTAGTGTAACAGTACTTTTGGGTTATGTTTGAAGTATGAAAAGTTTATAAATTTATAAAAAAAACGATTATGTAAATATATTTGATAATTTAAATATGTAAAATGTATGTAATTGTGTGACTGGCCGAAGTAATAATTGTATGACGTAATATGACGTAATGTTTTGACGTGGTATTAAATCGGCCAATCACAAAATTAAGATAGGAGTGACGATGGTTACGATAAATCAATAATCTTGGTAGAGAGAGATTTTTGTTGTAATGGTGGAGTGTGATGAATATTGCTGCAAGATCAAGAACATTTAATTAATAGTTGGAACTGTTTAAATATAACCAAGTAAGAATTTATCGACATTTTGGAAGTGACTGGGAAAGGAAGTTCAAGCAAAATGTAATCTAAATAATACAATTAAATAGTTACAGAATTTGACTTCTCCGAAACTTTATTCCGAACCGCGCCTGAGAAACAGATGTCTCATGACTCTTATTTAGAATAAGATGATACAATTGGTGACCAGAGGAAATAGATAGCCGCAAAAACTCACACGAGAAGAGAAAGAATTGTGCGTCCAACATAAAAATCCTGTCCCAAATTGCGCCCGAACGTGTGGCTGATGAAGATGGAGACAAGTTAACGATGAATAGTCCCAAATTCCTGTCCCATTAGGCACAGTAAAAACGTTTTAGCGAAGTTCACAAAGTCAGTTAATTTTGTGTTAATTCAACTCACATTCACCAATTTACAAACACAAATTTTAAAGAAGATATCCAAGGATTCGCCAATATCTGACAATTATCTGTGGTCTAATATTTATAGTGTTATAGTGCGTTCAGAAATTAATTTTGTGTCTAATCTTAGAAAGGTATTCCAACATGCCGCATAAAGTAGTTCATTCTTGATAACAAACGATAAACGCTATTTAATAAAATATGGTAAGTGAAATATCCTTGAAGACTTTGGCAAGAAGTGGAATATCTTTCTACTTTGTAATGCTTTTGTTTGTCGAAAATAAAAGACGGTGTATGTGTTCCGTGAAAGTTGACGTGTGTATTTTTATATTTAGTTAATAACCCGGTCCATTATCACTTCAGGTCTCTTTTTCTTACCTTTTCAATCTTTCTTGGACTTATACAAGTATTTCAAAACCAAAACTAGGCAAATCGACCCATCCGTTCTGGAGTATTGGAGTCAAGTCTACACGTGAGTCCTGCACTGCTAAGTGGTTTTCATAAAAACTGTTATAGGTGTAATACAGAAATATTTAGCAGCTAATCTTGTTTGGTTTTAGAAATTATTTTCCAGTAATCCAGTGCACTAGCAAGAGGAGGAGACAAATTGTCGTTGAGATATGCAGTGCTGTTAAGTGACAGTGAATCTGACACACGATTATTTTCTTGCGTAATGTTGTGCAGCGGTTTATTTTGGGTGATGAAGGTGTTTGATGTTGGTATTCTCACCTTTGATGAACTTCTTGCAGAATTATTGTTCACTACGGCTGCTCTCGAGCGATGATCTCTGCAACTATGGTCGTAGTCTCGCAACGGAGAAATAATATAATCTTTTGGGATAGTGAAATAATTATTCTTCATTTGATTTATTTCCTTTGCAAACTGATGTTTTAATTATAACAAAATATTTTGAAATTATTGTGGACACTTTACAAAATAATTCTTATTTTAGTCGATAAAATTCAGTTTTCAAATAAAATTATTGAATCAGCTTTCTCCTATACTTTACAAATAATCGTAAAGTTGTGGAAACGTAGAGTCAGACTGAAAACTTCAATGCCATAGCCGGGATTTGAACCACGGATCTTCTGGTGTCCGTCCAGCCACTCTAACCATAGAGCTACTATGGCCAACATGCCGACATAACATTAAATTCTCCAACTGACTCGTTAGTTACAGCGGCTGGAAGTTAGTCCATTAGTTTAGTCGTAAAGGCGCAAAAACGATTTTTGCTGTTTTTTCGGGAATAACGGGTCAACGGTTGGAGATAGCGTCTCAGTGCACATAAAAGCGTAGATTTGCCTTGTAATTTGGGATCGAACGCTTCTTTCCCGGACGCTCTAGCTGCCATAGGCTTGCAGAAAAGCGTCGAAAACCGCCAAAAATAGAAGATTTCCAAATTCTAAGTCTGTTAAAATTTTTTTTAATGTGGTCATTACCCCGTATTTTGGATCGGTGATTACTCTGAAGTATCTGGTTACTCCGTAGCTCACTTAGTTTAGCCGATAGGGGCGCAAAACCGTCAAAAATAGTGGTTTAGCACTCCTAGCGTTGGCGGTTGGAGTTGCGGACCAACCGTCTTAAATCCGTGGGTAGATCTCGGGACAAAGAATCCAACGGTGCAAGAATCATCCCGCTAGCTGTAATAGTTTAGGAGAAAAGTGCGAAAAACCGGCTGGCGAAAGCCCAAAAGTGACCCAAAACTTCAAAGTTGAATTCCGGCCGCACCGTTTGTCAAATAAAAAACCAAATTGTAGCCCTGGACCGTGGCTTTCGAAAGCTGTTTCGTGTTGAGGGTCTCAGATCAACGGTTTAGAAGCTACGACTTGCCGAACTTTTGGGTCGAGTTAACCGTTGGTGCTACGTGGAAGGTGTACATAGGTTGAAAGTTCACTTATGAAAGGGCAATGCCTGTGGTGTTTCGATCATGTCGATCGGTCGATTAGTTTAGTCGCAAGTGCGAAGTTAGTTACAGCCAGTGTGAAAGAACAATTAATTTACAATCGTAAAGTTGTCGGTTCTTAGAGAATGCCTGATGCATTAGTTATTTAATATACTTGCGGACACACGCAAACCGTGAATGCTAAATACATTCATAAAAGAATCTGCAAGATTTCGGACACACACTTACACACGTCCGTACTCAGTAATGGTTACATGCAGAAGAATTTTATATTACACTGCTACTCATTTGTTTATCACAGCAAGAATGTATTCTCTGCTAGTCGTTTGTTTAAAAGGAAGTTAATGCAAGCAATAGTATTTTATAAGGTCAGGTGACTTTTTTACTCTATGGATGTCTTGAATGTGGCATCCAAACCATCACACCGAAACACGCTAGCAGATGCCACAAGAACTACATAAAATATCCGCTACAGTTGCTACAAGGACTTAGCAATGTTTTACTTGCAACAGAATAGTTTATGATTTAAAAAATAAAATAAACATTTCAGAAACACCACCAAAGTATCGAAGAAGTATCGAGCGAATTTTTTGAGGTGTACTACTATATCGATTCCATATGACTATTGTAGATACATAGGTAGATATTGCACTGTGCAGAGCTACAGCGGCTATTAGATACAATATGCATAGAAAGCCACGGGTTGTCGACCTTTCATTCTATTGCTGATGGCGAGACGATGCCCCAGTTACCGTAGCGTCTCGTGCTTTATTCATAACTCAACAATGTCCTTGACTTCTCATCCTGTGCCATTTAGTACGTGTTGCAGCCACGTGTACAATGACTAAACGTTTAGAAAGATCTCGGTTCTAGGACAGGTCAGGGCTTGCACTCATCTGTCTTCCAAAGGTGCACTTCGTTTTAGCTTATTGACCTTTGTAAATATCAAGAAGGAAATGACCGTGGCGAAGCTGAAACTTAAGGGTTTCTCATTGAAGAATGCAAATCAAATCTAGCTTACGTACCATTTTGGTGGTCGCGTATCACATGTCGACCAAGGTTAGTGGTAATTACACTCGACTAGGTCACTATTTTACAAGGATCTGACAATAAAACCCAACAGGCTTCTCTCGCTACTTTAACTGACACACACACACACACACACACACACACACACACACACACACACACACACACACACACAGGGTGTTTCAAAATAACACCAGACGAACAGTGACACATTTAGATAGTATCTACCGCCAATAGAGCCACATAAAAATGCTCCAGAATGAGTGTGGATTAGACAGTCACAGGAACAACGAAGCGTGCCTCACGCTGTCGGAGTTCACAGGTATAGATCACAAGTCGTGTCGCGTACTGTAACTGTTTGTAAAAATACCGGCATACTCTATTGCATTTTGCCAAGATGACCGCAAACGTCAGATAAACCTACCCCTACAGCCTGCATCCCGTTTACCAGCAACCTATCCGGCAGAATCAGTAGCCTCGATCACCAGAGCTAGGAAAGGGAAACCTGTAATACAGCAAGCGTCAGATAAGTCTACCACTACAGCCTACATCCCGTTTACCGGCAATCTATCCGGCAGAATCAGCAGCCTCGATCACCAGAGCTAGGAAAGGGAAACCTGTAATACAGCAAGCGTCAGATAAGTCTAACGCTACAGCCTACATCCCGTTTACCGGCAATCTATCCGGCAGAATCAGCAGCCTCGATCACCAGAGCTAGGAAAGGGAAACCTGTAATACAGCAAGCGTCAGATAAGTCTACCACTACAGCCTACATCCCGTTTACCGGCAATCTATCCGGCAGAATCAGTAGCCTCGATCACCAGAGCTAGGAAAGGGAAACCTGTAATACAGCAAGCGTCAGATAAGCCTACCGCTACAGCCTACATCCCGTTTACCGGCAATCTGTCCGGCAGAATTAGTAGCCTCGATCACCAGAGCTAGGAAAGGGAAACCTGTAATACAGCAAGCGTCAGATAAGCCTACCGCTACAGCCTACATCCCGTTTACCGACAATCTGTCCGGCAGAATTAGTAGCCTCGATCACCAAAGCTAGGAAAGGGAAACCTGTAATACAGCAAGCGTCAGATAAGCCTACCGCTACAGCCTACATCCCGTTTACCGGCAATCTATCCGGCAGAATCAGTAGCCTCAATCACCAAAGCTAGGAAAGGAAAACCTGTAATACAGCAAGCGTCAGATAAGCCTACCGCTACAGCCTACATCCCGTTTACCGACAATCTATCCGGCAGAATCAGTAGCGTCGATCACCAAAGCTAGGAAAGGGAAACCTGTAATACAGCAAGCGTTAGATAAGCCTACCGCTACAGCCTACATCCCGTTTACCGGCAATCTATCCGGCAGAATCAGCAGCCTCAATCACCAAAGCTAGGAAAGGGAAACCTGTAATACAGCAAGCGTCAGATAAGCCTACCGCTACAACCTACATCCCGTTTACCGACAATCTATCCGGCAGAATCAGTAGCCTCGATCAGCAAAGCTAGGAAAGGGAAACCTGTAATACAGCAAGCGTCAGATAAGTCTACCGCTACAGCCTACATCCCGTTTACCGGCAATGTATCCGGCAGAATCAGTAGCCTCGATCACCAAAGCTAGGAAAGGGAAACCTGTAATACAGCAAGCGTCAGATAAGCCTACCGCTACAACCTACGTCCCGTTTACCGACAATCTATCCGGCAGAATCAGCAGCCTCGATCACCAAAGCTAGGAAAGGGAAACCTGTAATACAGCAAGCGTCAGATAAGTCTACCGCTACAGCCTACATCCCGTTTACCGGCAATGTATCCGGCAGAATCAGTAGCCTCGATCACCAAAGCTAGGAAAGGGAAACCTGTAATACAGCAAGCGTCAGATAAGCCTACCGCTACAACCTACATCCCGTTTACCGACAATCTATCCGGCAGAATCAGCAGCCTCGATCACCAAAGCTAGGAAAGGGAAACCTGTAATACAGCAAGCGTCAGATAAGTCTACCGCTACAGCCTACATCCCGTTTACCGGCAATCTATCCGGCAGAATCAGTAGCCTCGATCACCAAAGCTAGGAAAGGGAAACCTGTAATACAGCAAGCGTCAGATAAGCCTACCGCTACAACCAACATCCCGTTTACCGGCAACCTATCCGGCAAAATCACTAGCCTCGATCACCAGAGCTAGGAAAGGGAAACCTGTAATACAGCAAGCGTCAGATAAGCCTACCGCTACAACCTACATCTCGTTTGCCAGCAACCTATCCGGCAGAATCAGTAGCCTCGATCACCAGAGCTAGGAAAGGGAAACCTGTAATACAGCAAGCGTCAGATAAGCCTACCGCTACAACCTACATCCCGTTTGCCAGCAACCTATCCGGCAGAATCAGTAGCCTCGATCACCAGAGCTAGGAAAGGGAAACCTGTAATACAGCAAGCGTCAGATAAGCCTACCGCTACAACCTACATCCCGTTTACCGGCAATCTATCCGGCAGAATCAGTAGCCTCGATCAGCAAAGCTAGGAAAGGGAAACCTGTAATACAGCAAGCGTCAGATAAGCCTACCGCTACAGCCTACATCCCGTTTTCCGGCAATCTATCCGGCAGAATCAGTAGCCTCGATCAACAAAGCTAGGGAAAGGGAAACATGCAATACAGCAAGCGTCAGATAAGCCTACCGCTACAACCTACATCCCGTTTTCCGGCAACCTATCCGGCAGAATCAGTAGCCTCGATCACCAAAGCTAGGAAAGGGAAACCTGTAATACAGCAAGCGTCAGATAAGCCTACCGCTACAGCCTGCATCCCGTTTACCGGCAATCTATCCGGCAGAATCAATAGCCTCGATCACCAAAGCTAGGAAAGGGAAACCTGTAATACAGCAAGCGTCAGATAAGCCTACCGCTACAGCCTACATCCCGTTTTCCGGCAATCTATCCGGCAGAATCAGTAGCCTCGATCACCAAAGCTAGGAAAGGGAAACCTGTAATACAGCAAGTGTCAGATAAGCCTACCGCTACAGCTTGCATCCCGTTTACCGGCAATCTATCCGGCAGAATCAGCAGAATTCTCGCCAAATACAACATCAGGACCGTTCACAAGCCACCTCCGAAGATTAAACATCTGTTGAGACCAGTGAAAGACAAACTGGGCTTCCAAGTTACGGGAGTGTATCGCATTCCCTGTGAATGTGGGACACCGTATATAGGACAAATCGGAAAGACCATCGCTACAAGAATAAACGAACATGAACGAAGCATTCGTTTAATGCAACCTGGGAAGTCTGGACTGGCAGATCATTGTTTTGATAACGACCATAGAGCCAACTATCGGAAGACGACCATCTTGGCAATATGCAACTGTTATTGGGAGCGGAGAGTTAAGGATGTTTTGGCCATTTCCCCTAGAGGAGCACGCTTAATCGTAATGCTGAATTTCAGGTCAGCTCCTCTTGGAAACCGGTCTTAAAAATGGAAATCCGTTGACCTAAGAAGCACATATCAATACAGCTTGTTAATCAAGTTCTGTTTCTTTGACCAAATTAATTTTCTATACTCACACCATTTCCTAACCTGGCATTTACTTTACTGAAAACCGTCTTTTGTTCAGTAATGCGAAATTTGATAGTGTTTTGTCTTTGTTTATATTTGTGTTATATCCAAGAATTGATCTGTGGTTATTTGTTTCTGGTGTGACTTTGTGGGTTCGTAGAATTAAAAGTCCAATTTGCAGAAATTCAAAATTATTCTTTATTTTGGTAAAAATACACTTTGTTCAATCCTTACTTAAAAGCGTTACGTCACATACACAATTACAGTCTACCGAGGTCGATGACCACAACAAACAGCGTTCTGATTACATCTATTTTCAACACTCTTGTTACATCTGTTTAGTCCTTTACAACTCTCTGTTTACAACTTCTCTTGGCGAGTCGCCGCCTCCTTAAATACCTCGATTGATAATTCTAGATATTTCTGGAACAAACGAGAAATCGAATGTTCTTTAAAGCAATCAATACGTCAGCAGAATGTTCCATCTATCTGTGTCGGTAAGTCTTTTATCTCCGGGCTATCTTTATCTGTTTTTGCAGGCTCTTTATTTACACACTGTGCTGCCTATCAGTTCCTTTGTGTAAACAAGCCGCGTTATCACTCCGCGCGAACCTTTTTAGCGCGTATGCCACCTATCGTAAATAATGGGTCCGCGACAATATTCTGATGATGGGAGAGATGCACACTCCCGAAACTTTGATTTCTAATCGTCTTTTCACTTGCCTTGTTTTGTCTTTTGTGCTTTTGAAATGCACTCATAATTTCATCATTAAATTTATAATGTTACTCAGAATTTTTGTATGTGATTAAGCTTTGCCACGTGGATAACAAAAGAACAGCACTGAGCTTGGGAAAATGGTTACGGTTTGGTCTAATACTGAGGGAACATGTTTCTATTCTATGTTTTTTTATGCGCAGAGGATCTACCCAAAAGTCCGAAGGCCCTGGCCTCCTTCTACCGGAAGTGATTGATAACGCCAGGGCTCTTTCCATAGTGCAATACCTGGTTTCCTAAAAAGCCCCCCACCCCATCTACAACAACGTCAAGTGGGGTGGAAGGAAAGACAGGAAAGACTACCGAAAACCTCGGTGGGGCCGCCTGGTGATCTAGCACATCCTCTACTAGCTCATGGCCGCACCGTGGCTCAGTGGTTAGACCGCTTAGCTCTCACCAAGGCGGCCCGGGTTCGAACCCAGGCAACCGCAAAGTGAGATTTGTGGTGGACAACACGGAGCTGGGGCGGGTTTTCTCCGGGATCTCCGGTTTCCCCCGCCATCTCATTTCACCGGTGCTCCATCTTCATCTCATGTACCATCAGTGTCACCGCCTGCGGTGCCGTATATAGTAAAAGCGGGCGTTAAACACTACATTTTTCTACTAGCTCTGCAGGCAAGTACCCGGGCTTTTTAGGCAACCGTCTACCCTTTCCGGGCGGCCGTAGACTGGCCGGAAGTACCCGATTTCCCACAGGTATTGGGGACACACCGCCCCCTCGAGTCCAAGCCAATCCGAACAACTCCCCGACGGGAGGGGCTCGGCAGTTCGGAGTCCAAAGCATTCGCACCATAGAAACTGAAGAGGATGGAACCCTTCCCTTACGGGATTCTCTTCTATGATGTGGATCCGTTCCCTGCAGCTGCTGTGGTGAGGGCGCCACGGACCCCTAGCACTCGTGGTACCTCTGACGTTACTAGAGGAACCTCGGGCCGAACATTCGAGTCCCTCCCTTTAGGAGTTGTTCGGATTTGGTTGGTCTTGAGGGGGCAGTGGTTCCCGATACCCGTGGAAGATCGGGTACGTCTCCGGACGGGGTTGAGGGAAGCCATTAATATTCCCGCGTAAGAGCCTGCATAGCTAGTAGAAAGTGTGCTAGATCACCAGGCGGCTCCACCGAAGTCATATCGGTAGCCTTCCCATTTTGGAGTTGGCGCGCGTAAATGGCGTATCCACTTCCATCCCATCTTGTGTTCACAGGACCAGATAGGGGGACTCTTGTTAGTCTCTAGGTCTTGCCCTATGGAAAGCTCCACGGAGGCACCAGGCGCCCTTTTGGGATAGCTCGGTAACTCCCTGGTCGAAGGAGGCCAGGATCCTTGGTCCGACATGTCCTAGACTAATTGGTGTAGAAGCTGTTAATCTGCAGTTAACGAGAGTATGTGCATTGAAGATTAACACAAAACTTAATACAGTACCTTTGGTATTTTAGTATCATGTCCTGTATATTTAATTATACACTGTTTCACCTTGATGTAAGTTTCCCAGTACCCAGGTATTCTAGCACCCAGGTCAACCTCACAAGGTAGAAGCTGTACATTTTCTTAATAAGCGCCGCCAACACTTGTTTTTTATTGTAGATATACTAATGTGTTTGCAAAGGGGCAAGTGCAGGGGCCTCAGTATTTGGGATGACTTTGCAACGGCAATGAGTGTGATGTCGACCTCGCCAATCTCGATATTGCAGCCTTGAGTGATCACTGTATCAGAATCAGTCCTTGAGTTCTCTCCACTATACAAATGTCACGTTTGTGTTGGCAAAAATTGTACACAGATCTGCAGCACTCTCTCTTTACCTTGGCCTTCACTTTCCCTTGCTGTTTGTTTCTGGAATGTTTACATCCTGATTTAACTCAAGAGGCCACTGAACGCACGTGGGACGTCTGTCAATGCATGTGAAGTAGCACATTCACAAACTCAAATCGACGTTCTTCCAAGTTTCAATCTATAAGTATTGAGACTTTGTGGGTTCGTGAAGTTAAAATTCCAGGTTACAAACACTAAAAATTGCTCACTATTATTATCTATTATACAATTTTTTGATTCATAATTTACCCAAAGGTATATTAGGATTATAGTTTACAAATTTATGAATATAATACAATTTACAAAAATATAACAAAGTTCAATATCCTGCTGACAAACAGTAAACATGAAGATGAATCATTTTGCTTAAGAAATAATTTGTTTAAGAAAGCCATGAAATATTAATAAGTTTTGTAATTCATCAAAATTTGTGTAAGTTTATTTGAAAAAGCGTAACCTGAAGATTGAAGCAATAATTCAAGTTCGTATCTTTCAAAACAGAAAAACGGACAATGAAATAAACTGTGAGGGATATCTTGATGATTTCCACAAATACAATCAGATGTGGATTTGATTTTGAATCGAAATAAGTAAGCTGAAAATTTGCCATGTCCAATTAAGAATTGAGTGAGAACATAGGATTAACGAATTTACAATTATGTCTGTCAGAAACTGTTGAGAAATATAAATCCTTAGTCAAAGCACAACAATCACTTTTTAACCAGTATTCATTCCAGTCGTTGCTTCACATAAGAAATGGGGCATAGAGTGTATGTCTCTGGAAGATCTGAAGTCGCAGCTCTCTTTGCAAGCTCGTCGGCAATCCTCACGTGCCCTCTGACCCATGAAATACACAGATGAGAACCACATAATAATTGCCTTCTTATTTCAGCTGCAATAGTACTGCTGTTTTTTATCTTTCAAAGCTGCAATTGCTGCCTGTGAGTCACTGTAAGGGCTAGCTGTACATTGTAAGTTGTAATTCTTCAAACATGACATCTAATTTAACGAATTTTAATACCTGATCTTGAATATATGCTATGGTCACTTTATACAGTTGTATACCTTAGAGGTATAAAATGTATCTTACTCAACAATATAACTCTGCTGGATTATCGCATAAAGAACACAACGGTGAATATGGAACGTCAAGCATTTGGAAGACTCATGTCCATTCTAGGATTTGTAAAATGTTCTGAGTCCAAAATATAATCAAGAGGAACGCAGGAATGTTTCCGACTTACTCGCACAAGTAGCACTTGTGCATTTTACCGCATCTGCAGCATGATGGTATGTTTACATCTAATATCAGAAAGTCTTGAACCACTAATCGGCCGATATGTCATTTTAATTGCACTGGAGCACTTTCTGGTTGCGATGCTCACAAGAACACCCTGGTTTTTTTAACTCTGAAAGCAGATATCTATAAGGAAGCTTAAGTTGACCTAGTACGAAAGAAAATAAAGTTCAATTGTTATTTGTAGGGCCCGGATTTTGATGAAAAGTCACATTTTTTCTCAGCAGTCACAGAAGTTGCTTATTGGAAATTAAGTGCATTCTGAAACAAATACGTTATATATATATATATATATATATATATATGGTTTTTAGGTCATAAAAATGCATGTTCCCCACATTTTTATAATAAAGTAATTTTTTAACACACAAATGACCTTGTTGTCGACGGGCCCTAAAACACCACACACTCACACACTTAATGCATTTTCGCGTCATTTTCTTTATTTTTCACGAATTAATGGGGCATTTTCATCTGTAGTCTGCATTTGGGAGGCCCGGGTTCGATTCCCGTGGTCAACCTGACCCTGACCAATGGGGTTTTGGTTTTTTTTTTTATAATCTGTGATTAAAAGTTCATTTTTATAATAACCTTTTATGAAATAGTAACTTTGTAAGTCTGGTAAATATGTAATCAACACAGGTCAGCGTCCTAACAGTGCTGGTGAATTTATGACGCAGCATTTCCACATATCGCCAATTACACCATGCAATACGTGTAGATTGCATCAGTCAGGACTTCGGGAGCTAGAAGTGTCGCAGTAAGGAGAGTAGTTTGTGAGGTGTGTACATTTGTTGTGTTTTGGAATTGAAATGCCGAAAAAAAAAAAAAAACAGTCAATTGCGTCACGTTTCAAACAGTGTGTTTCAGAGTTTGGCGGAAACATATTCTATAAAATTGAAAATGACCTGACATTGTATGTGACGGTTATTAATTTATTATTATGAAAGAAATTGTTAAATTTTGTTAGGTGATTTTTTTTTTACATTTTATATGCATTTTTTAAATTTAAGGGCATTTTATAGCTCATTTTTAGAGAATTTGAATTCTCTAAGTTTCTAGACTTAGAGAGGGAGTTGCAGATAACAAAATCCTATCCCTGAAGGTCTATTTGTCTTTGTAGAGGTCACTCACCACTCCATGTTTATCTGCCGCCAATGACCCTTGACCGTTGTTATTTACTATCCTTTTTATTGACAGATGATTTGAGTGAAGATAAAATTTCAACTGCTTAAGAATTCTTGTATTTATTCATAAGGGAATACGAAGGTGGGAACAGTGTAACCATTTGTTCAAACCTCATACAAAGAAGTACATGTTACCCAGCATTACTGTCCTTCAGTATAGTCACTAGTAATGTCTATGAAGCATTGCCAACTATGTAAAAGTCGTGGGTGAACTTTGGTAGTAGCATCTAAGTGTTGATAATTTTAATGGAGCTGTATAGTGTATATACTGTATACAGTACCTCTACAACAGCTCTTAAGCAAACGACACAAAACTGTTTAATTATCTTAGGATAATGTACAATGGTTGAGGTCCAGGGAGTATGGTGGTTGATACAGCACTTCCCAGCATCAAGGACATAACAAATGTACCACTACTTGTGCTGTATAGAGCCGGGATGATATACAGCATACGAGGGATTTCTGAAAAGTTTCCTACCTAATAAAGATACAAAACATTTTTTCAGAATTTTTTTTACAACATAGTCTCCTCGTAACTCTACACACTTCTCTCAGCGATGTTCTCATCTCTGTAACCCGTCCAAATAGTACTCGGCGTTTTTCAACATAGTCTCCTCGTAACTCTACACACTTCTCCCAGCTATGTTCTCATCTCTGTAACCCGTCCAAATAGTACTCGGCGTTTTTCAACATAGTCTCCTTGTAACTCTACACACTTCTCTCAGCGATGTTCTCATCTCTGTAACCCGTCCAAATAGTACTCGGCGTTTTTCAACATAGTCTCCTTGTAACTCTACACACTTCTCCCAGCGATGCTCTCATCTCTGTAACCCGTCAAATAGTACTCGGCGTTTTTCAACATAGTCTCCTTGTAACTCTACACACTTCTCTCAGCGATGTTCTCATCTCTATGACCCGTCAAATAGTACTCGACGTTTTCAACATAGTCTCCTTGTAACTCTACACACTTCTCCCAGCGATGTTCTCATCTCTGTAACCCGTCCAAATAGTACTCGGCGTTTTTCAACATAGTCTCCTTGTAACTCTACACACGTCTCCCAGCCATGCTCCCATCTCTATAACACGTCCAAATAGTACTCGGCGTTTTTCAACATAGTCTCCTTGTAACTCTACACACTTCTCCCAGCCATGCTCCTCTCTGTAACACGTCCAAATAGTACTCGGCGTTTTTCAACATAGTCTCCTTGTAACTCTACACACGTCTCCCAGCCATGCTCCCATCTCTATAACACGTCCAAATAGTACTCGGCGTTTTTCAACATAGTCTCCTTGTAACTCTACACACGTCTCCCAGCCATGCTCCCATCTCTATAACACGTCCAAATAGTACTCGGCGTTTTTCAACATAGTCTCCTTGTAACTCTACACACGTCTCCCAGCCATGCTCCCATCTCTATAACACGTCCAAATAGTACTCGGCGTTTTTCAACATAGTCTCCTTGTAACTCTACACACTTCTCCCAGCGATGTTCTCATCTCTATAACACGTCCAAATAGTACTCGGCATTTTTCAACAAAGTCTCCTTGTAACTCTACACACTTCTCCCAGCGATACTCCCATCTCTGTAACCCGTCCAAATAGTACTCGGCGTTTTTCAACATAGTCTCCTTGTAACTCTACACACTTCTCTCAGCGATGTTCTCATCTCTGTAACCCGTCCAAATAGTACTCGGCGTTTTTCAACATAGTCTCCTTGTAACTCTACACACTTCCAGCAATGCTCTCATCTCTGTAACCCGTCCAAATAGTACTCGGTGTTTTTCAACATAGTCTCCTTGTAACTCCACACACTTCTCCCAGCGATGCTCTCATCTCTGTAACCCGTCCAAATAGCACGTAGCGTTCAAAATAATTGTCCATTGTTCATTTGACGAAAATGTCTGTCCTCCGAACGCAATTTTTAGGTAGATCTGTTGAGTCAAGCAGTTCAAACTGTAATTCGTGGATTTTCTCCACTGCAACCGCTGAGGTGTGAGAAGGTGTGTTGTCTTGGAGAAACAGGATTATCTTTTTCTGCAAATGTGGCCGTTATTCTGCAAGTTCTGCCTTCAGCTTGTCAAGTAATGATGCGTAGCATGCTCCTGTAATGTTTTTTCCATTTTGATGATAATCGATTAAAATAACTCTATGACTATACCAAAAACAGTCGCCATTACTGTCCCAACCGAAAAAAACAGTTTTTGCTATTTTAGAGCCGGTTCCCCCTTTTCAGTCCACTATTTGGACTGTATTTTTGTTTCGGGCGTATAATGGTGTATCCAAGTTTCATTTACAGTAATTAATCGGCGCCAAAACTCGGATTTATTACGCCTAAACTGCGCCAACAGGACGTTGGAAATGTTCATTCCAACACGTTTTTGGTCTAACATGAGCAAACGCGGCACCCAACGCGCGGATAGCTTTCTCATGTCTAAATGCTGATTTAATATGTGACAAACACGTTCTTTGACATGTTCATAGCCTCTGCTATCTCTCTTACTTGTCTAGCACCATTTGGTGAACTTTGGCGATGTTTTCTTCAGTAGTTTTCAGTTTTTGGACGTCCCGAACGTTCATCGTCTCCCAAGCTATTACGGCCACGTTTAAATTCAGCTGCCCAAAATTTCACTGTGGTAAATGATGGTACAGAGTCCCCATACACCGAATCTAACTCATCTTTGCTTTGCGTTGGTGTATTGCCTTTCAAAAACAAATATTTAATGACAGATCGATACTCGATTTTGTCCATTTTCATAAAAACACTCACATCAACTCACTCAAATGACTGTTATAACTGAGCGTCCAAAGCGGCTGAAACTTTGGTGAGTAACTGTCAACAGATGAACAAAGGAATTTACTAGCTTTTATTTAGGAGTGCTGCCATCTTCATGTTGAGGTCAGAAACTTTTCAGACCACCCTCGTATGTGTGTATTCTACAGAAAGTGCCATCGCTTCTTTCTCAAATGTGGTCGGCAAATAATTTTCCAAAAAATGTGTGTATTGTCATCTGGTGCGGAGGAAATTATTGCCTTAGGATATCATAGTTGCAGCTTCAAGCCTAAGCTTTCACATTATTGTGGTTCAGATTTAAGTACCATTCAAATTATTGTCACAAACGAAATGCATATTCTGAATTTTCTGAGAATATCCCCAGTTCTCTTAATTCTGTATTACATTTACAGTTTGGGCGAGCGAAGGTCAAACTCTTACTAGATGACGATGCAAGTCTCATTAAAATAGAGAATTTATGATAAATTCTTTTTAATGACTTAAATAGTGCCGAGTATTCTTTTTGATTTGTTTGAATTATCCAATGTTTACATTGTTCCACAACAATAAGTGGTTACTCCTTTTATTTAATGTCCTCGACATGCAACGATGAAGACAGTTGAGTACCTTCACATAGCAACTAGTTGTAAAACGATTTGTGTTGCTTAAAGCCTATTGTACATTCAAATTACCCTTGTATCTATAAGAAAATCAGTTGTTTTACAAGAATAGAGAAAAAAACATGTGAGTGCCGGGATCCGAGTTTTGTTTTGTTAATCTTTGCTTTTCATCAGTGAAATTATTAAAAGAAACAAATGAATTAAGTGGAAAATTCCTTAAATGGTAGAAGGAGACTCGTAAGGTTCTTTCTGATCAAACAAGAGGATTTCGTTTACAGTCCGCCGCCTGTCCTTCTTTAGCATTCTAAACAATAAAATGGAATTAAAGTTTGCGACGCGGCGCTTATCTTGAAACAGATGTCGTGGCGAAAAATGTAAAGCATGTTTTCCAAATTTGGCTGAAATCAACTGAGTAAGCGTAGAAAGGCTAGCCAACAGATGGTAAACGGAAATACTCTACTAAATAACTGAGATGGAGATGCTTGCCTTGAATTGCAACTCATTCACTTAATCATTAAATTTTTTTTGCCAACATTTTCCTTACGAAAGTTTTACAATTGTCTCTTCAAACGTTCAGTCGGAGAGTGAGGTGCTATGCTGTAGAACTAAAGTATGCAATAAATATAACAATTAACTGATGGATAAAAACACTGATTTTAAACGAGGATCTTGCAGAATTGTGTAAGGATTCTAACCAAACGAAGCCATCCTGCGATTTAGAAGACTTTGTAACTTATCTGAAATAAAAATATTTGGCATGCGTTCGTATGGACGGGAAGTAAAGTCATTAGTCCCATACAGTATACACATACATGGGTCATTCACAAATTAGTGGCTACACTGCCTGGATTTGCCGCTATCAGCCTGATAACAAAATACCTGCGATTGGACACTTGAAATTCCGGAAATCACAATTTCAGTCCCTAGCCAGATCACGGTGGGGCCCTCTACTGGCAGTAGAATATTTTATTAGTTAGGGCAAATGACGGTAGATGTTTGTTTTGGTGTTTTCCTTCTTCTCTGTTTTTTTTTTAATATATTTAAGTTGTGTACTGATAGAACAGTGTTTTCATGTGTCTAAAACAAGTATACGCTTGTATTTTTCGCCGGGGTCGATGCCGTACTCACCTAGACCGCGTATGAGTGAGCTGGAGTTATGGGAGAGATTTTGATAGAATGGGAGTGAGAGAGTGTGGATGTAGTCTGTTAGGGTAGGAATATGTAGGTCACGACGTATTACAAGGTTAGGATGTACCATGGGGAATCCGTGGCAATACGGAGGAATCGAGACTGTAGGACTTCAAGGCGATGTAGCTTAGTCTTAGCTGCTATACCCCAAATGGCACTAGCATACGTGATGGCTGGTCGGAGCACTTGTTTATAGAGGAGCAATTTATTGGATATGGACATCCCTGAGCGCTGATTGTACAATGGGTATACCTTTCCCATACGTCCTCGGATCTTGTTGGCTGTGTAGGTTATGTGGTCCATCCACTTCAGTTTTACATCAAGCAAAACTCCTAGATATCGTACATATGATTGCCAATGTACTTCCTCTCCGGCTAGAGGGTTCTATCTTGGGGCCCCTTTTTTGGGATATTTTATCAGAAGATTTATTAGAACTACTGGAAAGAGATCATAAGGTTTTGGATGTAATAGCGTATGCTGATGACATAGTCATAATGATGGATGGACAGAGCAGACTAGAGCTAGAAAATAAAGCAAGAGAAGTTACAAATACATTATCAAATTGGTGTTTCAGAACAAAACTAAAAATTGCACCAAACAAGTCAAATTATGTGCTTTTTAAGGGAAATTTAAAGCGGGATCCTACAGTGAAGATAAATAATCAGAACATTAAACGGGAAAAAGAGATGAGATATTTGGGTATCATGATAGATGAAAAATTTCATTTCAGAAAACACACGGAGTATATTAGGCAGAAAACAGAGAAAATAATGCTAAAGCTAGCAAGAATAACCAATTTAAATTTTGTACTTCCATTGCGTAACATACAGATATATCATAACACCATTTTTGCTTCAATTATGACGTATGCGGCAGCAGTTTGGGCAGAGCAAATAAGAAGATTGTTGAGAAGAACGCAAAGAAAAGTATTATTACGTCTGACAGGAGCTGTAAAAACAACACCAACTATGGCATTGCTAGTAACAACGGCCATTTGGCCGATTGATTTATTAATAAGATTGAAGGGCGCAAAATTTTGGGCGAAAAAAGGAAACTTAGAAAAAGTTTATAATATAACTGGAGTCAGAACAAACAAATCTTGGGTGATTAAAAATAGTTTAAAAGATAAATGGCAAAAAGAATGGACAGAAAGTCTAGAAGGTAGAAGAGTGTTCGAAATTTTTCAGAACGTCAAAGAGAGACTAAAATTGAATTTTATTCAACCAACAAAGGGATTTATACATTATATAACAGGACACGGACCTTATAAGACCTATTGGAAGAAAATCAATAAAACTGAAAATGATATATGTGAATTATGTAACAAACAAGATAATCCTGAACATGTAGTATTTGAATGTGGAAGATATGCAATTCACCAACAAGAAGAGAGGCATGCGCTAGCAGGATATATCGTATATGACATAATTCGAGATCAACAATTAGTAAATAAATTACAAGTTTTGACTAACTTTGTAAGTAAGAAAGCATGGGAGGTAAAAATATTCAAAGGAGAAAGAGTTGATAATGGGCGAAGAATAGTACAAGATCCAAGAAGGAGTTCTAGAATACAAAATAGGATAAGACGGGAAGAATTATTGAATAATCTAACAATGGAGTTGACTGCATGGGCGGCGGAGGGAGAGAGTGATGGCAGAGGCCATGGTGGACTACAGAATTAGTAGATTTAGATATAGATTTAGGAAATAAGGATTTTGTAATTTTTATAGTTGTTTTCTTTTGTTTTTTGCTTTTTTGTGTTTATTTCTGTTATTTTATTTCATTTTATTTTTGTAGAGTAGCTTTCTGAGAGATTTGTATAATTATAACATTTGTAAGGATTTTATGGAAAAATAAAGAGAAAATTTGGATATATGCCCCGGTATAGTTGTCTAGGTGCCGGGGTAGAATATTCAGATTTTATTTTTTTATTTATTTATTTCTCCGGCTAGAACAACATGTGGTAGGTCCTCTAGCTGCCTTCTGGAGAACGTGATGGCTTGGCTCTTCTGGGGGTGGAACCTGATGAGTGATACATAGAAATTGTGAGACGGGCCCAAATGACCTTGTTGTCGACGGGCCCTAAAACACCACACACTCACTCACTCACTAGAAATTGTGACAAATATACTACAAAAGGTACAAGATTTTTGTCTAAACCTTCATGTAGACAAATTCTCTGATAATATGGCGTCTCTTACTGATGAATAAGGTTAACAGATTTCATCAAGAAATCAAAGATTCTGCTGGGAAAGTTATGGTCATCTCATTCTTTGACATTCATTGAATAGTTTATCAGCATGTTGTACATAGACCCACATCAGCAACTGGAAAATACTACAGGGATGTTCTGAAAACATTACAAGTGCATATCAGACGCAAAAGACCACATTTCCGTGAAGCAGACTGGATGCTGCCCCACGATAATGCGTGGCCGCATACTGACAATGTTGTTGCTGAATATCTTGCAAAAATCAACGTAAAGTGCATCCCTCACCCTCGGTATAGTCAGGATTTAGCCCCATGTGACTTTTTCTATTCCCTAACTTGAAGAAACGTCTTCGTGGGAGGCATTATCCATCATCGGAAGCAGTGGTGAAGGCTGCGAAGGCGATTTTGAAGGATATTTCAAAAAATTGTTTCCAGCATGTCTTTGAAGACTGGCAGAAACGCTGGGACAAGTGTATCGCATTCAGGGGAGACTATTTTGAGAAGGACCATCAAAATTATGAGGACGAATAAATGTACGTTGTCAAAAAAAACTTGTGATCATTCTTTATTGTACAGGCCTCGTAGTTCGGCCACGGTAATTGAACGCGGACCTGTGGAATGTGGGCCATGCCGCTGGTTAGCGGACGTTGCATGAAATGTATGAAAGAATATTCAGACTAACCCAGGCCCCATAGAGCTTATAAAGTCTGGTTTTAAAATGCTCTTTTGGCAACTAAAATGGAATGGTGTTGTTTTCTCAGTTCAATGATTAAACCTGAACAAATACTGGAAGGTTATGAAATGAAAACCCTATAGTTATATAATTGTTCTAAGAAGCATTGTTAATCAGGTAATATAGTAAGTGGCAACAGCACAACTCCCTACATCTGACTGTTGTCAGTCAACGTTTAATAGTGGCCATCGCTTCAGCAGCGATAATTCTCTAATAAATCCAACTCACCTTGAGATTCCTAAGGCAAGTAAACGTTCCTACAAAGTATTGGCGTAGCTGAGGTTAAAATTACTGCCCTTGATGTTCCGCACAAAGCACGCGGATATCAAACCATTTTCCACTTTTTTGCTTCAAATCATTATAAGCGTTTTTTACTGCGGAACAAAATAACAGTCATAAACTCTAGGCATAAGTGTTGATATGGTGATATGAAAATTAATAGCTGGATAATTGGTTAATATCAATGCCACGTAAGCTTGTCTTTCGGAGCGCACAATTAGTCTGTTGTGTTGTAGATGAATGTCCTCCAAATTAAGTAGGTAGCAGTAAGGGGTATTCTCCATACATCAATGATCATCGTCTTCACATTTGACTTCACTTGCCTTCCTTTTTTTTTTTTTTTTTTTTTTTTTTGGTCTGGGAGAGTTGGGAGTCCTCCATTGGCTTGACGCTTGCTTGGTTTCTGGGTCATACCCGTAACACCAATTCTCATCCCTTGTAATGACCTTGTTCAAGAAGTTTGGATCACGTGTAATCTCCGTTTTCAAGTCCTGACACACATTCATGCGGATGGTTTTGTGCTCCTGTGTGAGAAGGCGCGGAACAAATTTAGCAGCAACACGTCTCATGTGCAAATCCTCCCTCAAAATCCGCTGGCACGAGCCCCAACTGATTCCTGTCGCTGCTGAATTTTGGTCGATCGTTTGGCGATGATCCTCGTTGATCTTTGGGCGGACCTTTACAATGTTCTCCTCATTTCGCGATGTTGAAGGGCATGCAGAACGAGCTTGGTCTTCAATACACATCTCACCACGTTTAAAGCGCCCAAACCACTCGAAAACCTGTGTGCGGCTCATAGCATCCTCCTGGAAAGCTTCCTGAAGCATTTGATGTGTTCCGTTGCAGTTTTTTCAAGCAGGAAACAAAATTTCACATAGACTCTTTGTTCTTTTAAAGTTGCCATAACGACTTCGCAGAGGTAACCCGCCAACAGCCAGAGAAACACAATACTACACTTACACGTTCAACTCTACACTGACGCCATGTGCACAGCTGTTTCATGAAGGTCTCTACTAACAACATCTAGCGTGAGAACCCTGCACTACGTCTACGAGTGGCAGCGCCCTCGGAGTCCGGTTTTTTTGGGTTCACCCTCGTATAGGCTAAGATTTTTTATAGATAGAGTCAACATGAAAAATTCAATGCCACGGCCGGGATTTGAACCACGGATCTCTTGGTTTCCATCCAGTCGCTCTAATCCATTGAGCTACAATGGCCAACGTGCCGTCCTGACATTAAATTACCAATTGACTCATACACTACCCCGGTAGACCACTAGGGGCTCCGGCATCCAAGATACACCGTTTGTGTATCATTTAGTTAATTGATGGAAATTAATCATTTTTTCGCACTATCCGTATATAGGCTAAGGTTTTTTTTATAGATACAGTTCCCTGGTAGACAACTAAGGAACTATACGAGTCAAATAGAGTATTTAGTGGTAGCTCAATAAATTAGAGCGACTGGACGGAAATTAGGAGATCCGTGGTTCAAATCCCGGCCGTGGCATTGAATTTTTCATGTTGACTCCATCTATTTAAGAGTGTTTTGCAGAATGAATTACTCACATATCTGTATTAGTTTAAGTGCAATGGTTTAAAACACTAGATGATGCGTCATTTTGTAGGTCATGTGAGGGAGATCCACGCCCAATTTTAGGTAGTAGTTTCACATATCTTCATTTGTTTTCAATTTGGTGAGCTTGGAAGTGAAATATTTCATACATATTGTGCGCAGTGATTTGAAGGTTAGATTTTTCATACTTCTGCTCTGTTTTACTCGCTATTGTTTTGTTTGTTTTTATCTGGTAAAAACACAAAGCATGTGTATACTTTGTCGTTGTTATTTCAGTGCAAGTAGTTAAATAAATATCAGAAACAAGATAAAATGGGCAATAAAAAGAAGGCGTACAGACAACGGAAGAAGGGTTTCCATGGTAAGCAGCATACAAAGATCATAAACAATGAAATGAAGAGAAAAATGTTAAGTGCAATGCTTCAAAGAGAAAAATAACCTCACCTAAATTGAAAACAGAAACCTCAGTAGCTACACTGATAAAATGTCTTCGCTGTGCGTGTAGAGGATTAATAGATATAAGTGTAAATAGTGTTTGTAAATTACGTATAGTATGTGACATTTGTGAGAAAACTGGTGCAGTGTATTGTATGATCTGCATTGGGCAAGGCTTAACATGGGCTATATGGCACCATAAATGCTCATCTGACTCTAACCCCATGCATGCCCTCTGCCCAAAAGGGTGTTCATATCAGCGAGCCATTAGTAATAGGACCGTGAAAACCTACCAATGGCAGCGATGGAAGCAATTAAAACAGTATTCAAAAGTATTGTTGTATTCCAGTAAGCTAACCAGCAGGTGTCTTGCAGGATTCACACAAAATTCAAATGAGTCACTAAAATCCAAAATGTGGAAAGATTGCCCAAAACATAATTTTGTTGCAAGCCAGTAGTTAAAATTGTCACAGATGATGCAGTAATTACCTTCAGTGATGATATAAAAGGAACATTAAAAGTTCTTAGGGAAATAGGAAATAGAATGAACATGGGTTGAGCCACTACGGTTATCCTATTGTCTTGGCGTTGCCAGTTCCTCAGCTAGCGGGTGACAGAGATGGAAGATATATATATATATATCTGTCTTTGTCTCACCGAATCCACCTAGCAAATATCATACAGATGCTGAGATGTACAGTGATACAGATGCTGAAAGATAAGTTCGCTTAATATTTCAGCATGTGTGTGAGAACATATACGAGGGCTATCCAGAAAGTAGATTACGTTTTGGAATAAAAAGTAAACAAAGTATAGGAAACAAATTTTATTATATACAGATGAAAGCCACACTCAAATACTACTTTTCGACATAGTCACCATTCAAATTAAGGCATTTATCGTAGCGATGTACGAGCTTGGAAATTCCTTCGTCGAAAAATTCGGCCGCCTGCGCCTTCAACCACTTCGTTACCTCTTCTTGCAGCTGTGCGTCGTCATCAAAACGCTGCATAGCCAGCCACTTCCGTTATTGTGAACCTTCGATTTTCACGGACTTTAGCATCGACTTTTTCGACAAGTTCGGCAGTCACTATGCTGGGTCTCCCACTTCGATCTTCGTCGTGAACATTGGTTCGGCCATTTTTAAATCTGATGACCCACTGACGCACTCCACCTTCAGTGATAATGTTGTCCCCATACACTTCAAAAAGCTGCCGATAGATTTCTATCGGTTTACAGTTTTTTGCAGTCAGAAACCTTATTACTGCACGCACCTCGCAGCTCGCGGGATTTTCAATTAACGCAGACATTTCAAACCGTCACAGTATCTGAACGGAGCACAGCACGAACCTCTCACTAGCACGGCTAGATGCCGACTGAGCTGCGCAACGCTCTGACCCCAAGATGGCCGCACTAGCCCCGCCCCTAGCGGAAACAGACGAAAACGTAATCTACTTTCTGGATAGCCCTCGTACAATGATCATAGCACAATCTGAACCTTAAAACCTTGAACTGGAGAACAGTTCTCTTACATAGCTATCGTTCAAATACACACAATACTAAATGATTCAAATTGGATGTGTTCTACGAAATAAGGTGTTTGATACAGTGAAACAAAATAGTGAAATTTCGACGATTTGTGAATATAGTTTCTATTTTGATGATGCTATATTTGTATACTGTCTGTAATGGACTTTAAACCAATTTTTGTTTCACTAAAATACTTAATAAATACTGAAGATATGAATTTGTATTTATGAAGCATTTTACACCATGAATCTCATGTACTAATGTCGTGCAATGTGCGCAAAAATTTTAGTCTTGCAGCAACAATATCGCTGCTTTCAAGCAGAAATTTGCAACCATCATTGGTTCTCCTGTATTTGAACCAACGAGATTTCTGAATATTATACATAGAAGATACAGAATCCATATATTCCATTGTCATGTCAGCCTTTTGGCAGCTGGATGTTCATCCTTGTCATATAAATCATGAATTGTTCTACGCAAAATATACTTTTGAAAATTGCCCAAGTTGGTAGCACATTTTTTAGATGCTCGATGTTTCCCTGGAGATTTAAATATGGAAACTTCTCCTAATTTGGTGAACTGTTTACCTTCTTTAACAATGATCGTCACAGAATGAGCACTCACGTGACAAGCTTGTAACATTAATTCTCGACTCTTAGCGAAATTTGTACTTTCGAAAATGTCTTTAATTGACAACTGTTTTAAAGGAATATACATTAACAAGAATATTTATAGCCTGCTTACGTAAAACTTTACGAGTTGTTTCGCAGTTACTACTAGCGCACCAGTACTAGGTTTTCTAAGCGGTATATTTACTAACTTTGAAAAGCACGTGTACACTCTTAAAAGATCACCACTTTACTGAAGGTAAGGTACAAAATGCAACTGCAGCATAGCAAATGTGTGGTTTTCTTCACCGACAGTTAATAAGTCATTTCTTTCTAGTCAGGCGTCTTTTCTTTGCATATTTCCGAAACTAGATGTGCTACAAATATAAGGTTTGGAGAGTAATCCTCAGAAAAAATAGCTGTGACATAGGAAAAACATAATAAATCTGTAATTAGTATCTTTAGAGCGCCCGAGGAAATTATCACGTATGGTTCAACAAGGGGAGCCAGTATGCGTGCTTAACTGTACAACGTAGCCCGCACCCCATTGGCTAGTAGCGATAGACCAGGCACGCCAAGCCCCACCTTATCTTCATTCCTATTTTGTAAGCTACCTTACCCAAATCTCCTACCGGGAGTTCAGTGAACTGAAAGCTGGAGGAGTACACGGAAGATCACATGGCGATGGGTGGAATCGAAGCTGGAATCACTCCGTGGTTAGGAACCAAATTTGCGCCCTCTAATCCACTGTGCTCAGGCACGGACTGATCTTATACAACAAAAAATGTGTGTTCCATTCGGTCAGCCAGCGAGTTCAAGGACACTTAGGCAAATAATTATTAAGGTCTACTGATAAGCAATATCATACTATTTAAGCATTAATGCATACAATTTTTCTTCTGGGAGGTTAATTTGTATTATTCAGTTAAATATTCATACATACTGTTACAAAATTAAAACAAGCATTTCCGTGTTTTAAATTTGAGCTAGTTCAAAGAACATGAAGGTGGAAACATTGTCACTTTCACAAATTTCAAGCTTCATTAATTTAAACATTGCTGTAGTACCTTAGAATTTTCGAACTCAACGATTTGTTTTGGTAAATCCAACCTTCGTATTTCCTTGCATATATATAACTCTAATTTCTCAGAATAAGAACCGAGCGGGCGGAGGTTGGAAATACCTTGGCCAGGCAGGTGGGTTCAAAACCGGAACCAAATGATTTGATATTGCACATATACTGGTTCCGGTTCGAAGGTTTTTCTAGTCTTACTTGGGGAACTCCACTTAATAGGCGAGTGGTCGAATGTAATGGAATAAGGGCGTATCCCCACGTCCCCGCCAGTTATCACGCTTCGTTTGAATAGTAATAATAATAATAATAATAATAATAATAATAATAATAATAATAATAATAATAATAATAATAATAATAATAATAATAATAATAATAATAATAATAATAATAATAATAATAATAATAATAATAATAATAATAATAATAATAATAATAATAATAATAATAATAATAATAATAATAATAATAATAATAATAATAATAATAATAATAATAATAATAATAATAATAATAATAATAATAATAATAATAATAATAATAATAATAATAATAATAATAATAATAATAATAATAATAATAATAATAATAATAATAATAATAATAATAATAATAATAATAATAATAATAATAATAATAATAATAATAATAATAATAATAATAATAATAATAATAATAATAATAATAATAATAATAATAATAATAATAATAATAATAATAATAATAATAATAATAATAATAATAATAATAATAATAATAATAATAATAATAATAATAATAATAATAATAATAATAATAATAATAATAATAATAATAATAATAATAATAATAATAATAATAATAATAATAATAATAATAATAATAATAATAATAATAATAATAATAATAATAATAATAATAATAATAATAATAATAATAATAATAATAATAATAATAATAATAATAATAATAATAATAATAATAATAATAATAATAATAATAATAATAATAATAATAATAATAATAATAATAATAATAATAATAATAATAATAATAATAATAATAATAATAATAATAATAATAATAATAATAATAATAATAATAATAATAATAATAATAATAATAATAATAATAATAATAATAATAATAATAATAATAATGTTATTCAGGTAAATTGATAGAAATAATCATTTCTTCCACACTAGCCGTGTAGGCTAAGGTTTGAATAGGTAGAGCCAGAATGAAAATTTGAATGCCATAGCCGGGATTTGAACCTCTGATCTCCCGCTCTCCGTTACTCTAAACCACTGAACTACTATGACCAACGTGCTGACATCACAATTAACTTCTCCAACTCATTCAGACCTTACTCTACACACGATTAGTGTGGAAGAAATGATTATTTCTAGCATATTAACAATTCGTCATCTGCTAAGCCTCAGACAGACCTCGCCTTCTCCTGGCGGTCAGGCAATTCCTTATATTGTTGCTTGATGAAGGAATGTGTTATTTCTTGAACTTGTTTTGTTCTATAAAGCTGGAGTGTTGTGGCAATGACCTTGAGTTCCCTGCTCCAGAGCTTTGATTCCTAATGTGATGTGCTGAATAATATGTACAGGAATTTTCCATTGGTTTAAACTTTTTAAAGTGCACCCATAGCTGGAAGTTATCCATATGGAAAAGGAATGTGAGAGCTTTTTGTTATATGGAGAGACCCAAAAACATCCTAACCGGCTGTACTGTGTTTTACCGGTCCGCGCCCTCGTCGGCCGTTGCCGTCTGCCGTTATCGTAGAAAGGCACGGATGAAACTATGCAACATTTTTTAAACTGCCTTTAAAAGGCTTTACTTACCAGTGTTATTAAAAGAGATGCTGAAGGTAGCCACCACCGTTTGGAAACTCTCCATGACTCACCGTAATCCACGTTGTGAAATGCTGGCATTTCTTAATTGGCGTAGATACAGTTATAAGCCGCCTTCTGTCTCCTCTCGCCTCATCCTTTCTTCGAGGATATCATCCCACTTGGAGCAAAGGTACACATAGCGAACTCTCTCCATCAAATTATGTCCTATCTATCCTAACCTACTAAACTTAAACTACACGTTTGGTTTTTTATTTATTTTGTTCACGAAATCGTACAGAAAATCTTTTTAAAAAATACCTTTCATGGGTGGAATGCAAAATTATCCCTGCTACTATACATAAATGTTAGAGAAAGTAAAAATGATGTATAGAATGATTAAGAAGTTTTTGCATTAGGGAAGAGTGTGCGTTTACATAATAGGTCATAACACATTCTCATTAAAGATAAGACAATGTGCAGAACGGCTGTAAATATGTACAAAAGAAGCGCAAGAAAGCAGCTCTTTAGTGATTGCATTACAAGCAGCGGTTTACGTGCATAGCCCATCAAGGCTAATTGAGAGTACGACTGACCTTGGTAACGTCCTTGTACAGTTGTTATTATTACAAAGTGTTAATATCACAGGCAGGGGCGGTAGCTCATTTACTGCTCGCTAATTTTAGATGTCCGTCTTGATAAAAATCGATAAAAAAATTCAGACTGAGGCAATCTGCGATCTTTTCCATACGCACTACGACAGGTTGCAGCATTTTCCATTCCAAGGCACACTCTGTTCGTAGCTCAGTGCCGCGTCTACCACGATGTAACTATAACAAACATTTTCAATTTGATTTGTGTTTCTATGTATTAAAAATATATTTGTTATCTTACAAATAGGTCAAGAGTATATCCACGTAATTTATTCTGTAATATTTCCAAAGTCAGGCTGATTTATCTTAGTTCCTCAGTTTTTCTAACCAAGAAACACGTTTAAATCTTTGAAATAAAAAATGGCATAAATAACCACGATTTTATCTGCCCAAGTTTGACATTTATAACACTTGGGCAGTAATAGTACACAACCAACAGGTCACTCGAACTTTCTTTTACCTGAATGTTCGTTTACATTTGCGCAAATGTTACATATGGAGATTTTGTCACTTCGAGGACACCTCTGTTTTTGCAAGAATGAAATGGATGAAGTGATGCTCAAATGAGCACAGTGACCTTAGAGTTTAGAGTTGCATATATTCATTTTTTAGGATAAGGAAAAACTTCCAGAGTTGAGTCATATCGGACGATGAATGAAATGATGCTTATGAGCCCAGGGTCCATAGAGTTTAGAGTTACCAGACATTCGTATTTCAGGATAAAAGAACATTTCCAACGTTGTCATATCGGACGATGAATGAATTGAAGTTCAAATAAATACACGGTACATAGAGCTTAGAGCTATCAGACATTCATCTTCTAGTATAAGCGGAAACATCCAACGATAGGTCACATCGGACGACAAATGAAATGACGTTTAAATGAGCCCGGAGTACATAGAGCTTAGACATTCACCTTTCAGAATAAGCAAAAACCTCCAACGATAAGTCATATCGGACGATGAATGAAATGATGTTCAAATGAGTACAGGGTCAATAGAGCTTAGAGTTACCAAACATTCACATTTCAGGATAAGCGAAAACCTCCAACGATAAGTCATATCGGACGATGACTGAAATTATGTTCAAATGAGTACAGGGTCAATAGAGCTTAGAGTTACCAGACATTCACATTTCAGGATAAGCGAAAACCTCCAACGATAAGTCATATCGGACGATGACTGAAATGATGTTCAAATGAGTACAGGGTCAATAGAGCTTAGAGTTACCAGACATTCACATTTCAGGATAAGTGAAAACCACCAACGAACGTTAGGTCATACCGGACGATGAATGAAATGATGTTCAAATAAGTACAGAGTACATAGAGCTTAGAGTTACCAAATATTCATGTTTTAGGGTAAGGGAAAAGCTCCAACGTTGTCATAACAGACGATGAATGAAATGATGTTCAAATGAGTGCAGGGTCCACAGAGCTTAGAGTTACCAGACATTCATCTTTTAGGATAAGAGAAAACCTCCAACGTTGTCATATCGGAATTTGAATGAAATGAACCGAAATGAGTCCAGGGTCCATAAAGTTTAGAGCTACCAGATATGTAAACCTCGGAAAGAAACCTTATTTAGATAACTCACCCTGACCGAGATTCGAACTCTGTACTACTTGAACATAAGGCAGACATGCTACCAGCTACGCTACAGAGGCTGGCAAGTGTGTGAACTATTTTATGCAAATTGACTGAAATCATTGTTAAATACTTGTCACCTAAGCTCAACTTTTTCTAACAATATAGCACGAAGAGCTTTAAGAAATTCACCTATCACAAATAACTCTTTAAAAGAGTATATTTTTGTCGCGTTTTGTTTTCGCAAAATTATATTTCACGATCCTAATTTAAATATCACTTTGCAGTATTACCTATTATGTTCCTCAAAACATTCATATTTTTACACAAAATTCATTTAATATTCTCTAACAAATTAAATAATTCCTACAATTTACATTTACAACAACTATGTAAAAATATAACACATAACCCTTTTGTTTGAACTTGTTTGAATATTCGTCTTTGAGAAATTGGTCACATTTCAAATGTTATTCATACACCGGACGTGTCAATATGGAGTGCTCTATTGTTAATACAGCTCTCCAGGCGGGTGACTGTCGTAAGAATGTGTAATTCTGTTATTCGGTTGTTATAATGCGGCCATTAACCTGGATGTTTTAACCCTCCAAGATGTGAATGAAGTCAGTCGTACATTATGGATTCTTGGAGACGGCCTAAGCTGCGTAATTACCTTCCTGCTAAGGTGAGAAGGTACTTCACTTGGGGTTAAAATTTTTTTTTTTTTTTTTTTTTTTTTTTTTTTTTTTTTTTTTTTTTACATTTTATTATGTCATCCCTCTAGATTACCGGTATACAGTTAAAAAGTTCATTGGAACAATATTTTATACCTAATTTGCTAATCATATTACTGGATATTAAGTTTTTGCCACGCCCCTTTTCGTAAGCTTTCACAAAATCGATCATAACTTCTGTAATACTGAAAAAATTGGCTGTGTATGTGAACAGGTATTTGTTCTGAACAATATTTTGTACTAGTTATTGGTGAATGTATGATCTGGGTAGGTCAAAAACATTTGGACAGAGAAAGCTTATAGGCAATCGTTTCACTAAACATACAAAAGTAAATGTAGAAAATATAAATACAATAGACAATGAAACCACATGAAATATTGAGGTCAGTAGGCCCAGTTCACACAATACACGTGCTAATTATGATAGTAGTCAATTAGAGAAATAGATGAGCTGCCAGTTCTGAAAGCAGATAAAACGGTTGAAGAACTGGCCAAGAAGGCAAGAAAAATAAGAAGAACTTGAAAAGTATAAGGGTGCTCCAGTTACTGCTCTTACGGAAGAAAACATCAACACTGCTGCTACCATTGTGAGAGAGGATCAACGAATTACTTTAAGATCACTTTCTGAAGTACTGAACATTTCATTAGGTGCCACCCACACGTTGGTGACAGAAACATTACACATGAGACGTGTTTATGCGCGATGGGTTCCAAGACTGTTGATTCCCGAACAAAAGGACATTCGCATGCAGGTCTGCATGCAGTTAAGGTTGATGTTAGAGGACGATCCGGAGTTTACTTCAAACGTAATCACTACTGATGAAACTTGGCTACATCATTTTGACTCTGAGACCAAACACCAAAGCTCAGTTTGGAAATCTCCTTCATCTACAACCACCCAAAAAGCAAAAGTGGTTGCTTCTGCTGGGAAAGTTATGGTCATCTCATTCTTTGATATTCATGGAATCGTTTATCAGCATGTTGTACCTGCACACACGGCAGTAACTGGATAATAGTACAGGAATGTCCTGAAAACATTGCAAGTTCATATCAGGCGCAAAAGACCACATTTCTGTGAAGCAGGCTTGATGCTGCACCACGATAATGCGCGGCCGCATATTGACAATGTTGTCGCTGAATATCTTGCAAAAATCAACGTGAAGTGCATCACTCACCCTCCCTATAGTCCGGATTTAGCCCCATGTGACTTTTTTCTATTCCCTAACTTGAAGAAACGCCTTCGTGGGAGGCATTATCCATCATCAGAAGCAGTGGTGAAGGCTGCGGAGGCCATTTTGAAGGATGTCTCAAAAAATGTTTCCAGCATGTCTTTGAAGACTGGCAGAAACGCTGAGACAAGTGCATCGCATTCAGGGAATACTATTTTGAGAAGTACCGTCAAAATTATGAGGATGAGTAAATGTACGTTGCCCCCCCCCCCCCAAAAAAAAAATTGTGATCATTCTTTATTGAACAGCCCTCGTATTTATTAGCAATCAATATTTTTAGAAGTGTGTATAAAAGCTTCCACAGTTAGTTTTTCTTCTTCTTTATTCTTGTTTACTGGCAAGTGAGTCCACAACTTTTTCTATGACTTTATGAATGTTTCTGTTCCAGCCTGGTCACAAGGAGGTGAAGTAGGTGCAATGTATTCTACCGCTGGCAGGAAATTTGGGTAATGTACCTAACGAGAAAGTTTTCATTTACTACGCTAGACAAGATTTTTTTTTCGAACTTGTCTAGGCTATCCGGACATCCGGCTTTAAAAGGTTAAAGTAGTTTTATGATATGTAAATTTTAAATTTGACGAAAACGACGTATTGTTGCATGTGTAAACACTTGCATACTTGTATAAACGTGTGAATAGTTCTAGATGTTGGACAGAAGCGAGCAGCGACTGTTTAATGTCCCTGAACAAGGTGTGATAAGCTTTAGGTGGACAACCCTTAGTGTTTGTGCCCTCGGGGTTAGGAGTAGTCGCGTGTGCATGTGTTACACTACAGTGCGAAGGACAAGGAAAATGTCGACCACTTGAGCTACCAAGGTTGTGCAGCGATGCAGTATTATTTCTCTACCTACCATGTTTTATGCATGTTCTCAACCGGAAGAGAGATCTGTTCCTTGGAATTCTCTCAAATGTCAACATAACTCATCAACGGTGACGCTTTTCCCTCTTTGCTAAACGTGTCAAGAATTATTAGCCCACTTTTGCACATACTTCATGGGAGGACATTCACATCATAAAGGAGTTGTTACTGCCAATATTGACGTCACTGTAAATGCAAACACTCTCTCCTGAGAACAGTTAATTCAGTCACATGTTTACCCAAACGAAACATTTTCTGATCTCCAAATTGATATCCAGTCTTGTAAGGGAACAGTGCCTCCTCATAACACCTCGACTATACTTCGACTATATTATCAATTAATGATAACGGCAAACCAAAGGTTTGTTATTATCTGTGTCAACTTAGTTTGATCCTGCTGTAAACATCTGGGAAGGAAGAGACACAGAGACAGAAAACGGTTAAGCTGTTGATTGGTTTAGCGATGTTAATGGACGTTTTCTTTTATTTGCATACGTACGATAACCCTCTCCTTTAAGTACAGTACTGTAAGTAGTTTTCTTATCACTGCTCTGTGTGAGATAATTTCGGAGAGAGAGAGAAAAGTATATAAATGTTTCGATTGTTATAAACGTAACAGCCTCACATTTTATATTTCTGCTTCACATACCACATAGATGTGTTCTGTAAAGTCTGTGTTGTCAACGGGTGTGCAGTTCGGATTCAAAGGAACCTGACCCTCCTGCCCACTAATGACAGTCAAAAATCTATCTCCACACTTCAGAAATAGAACACTGTCGTTGAGGACCAATAGCAACCCTGATTTTCTGGAAATGACAGTTTTGTTTACTCCACGTGGAGTCTCAGTTGCCAAAGTTCCAACTTCCAGTTGATCTGTTTCATTACGTGCAGAAATTCGTTGTGTGTCACGATGTGGAGAGCGTGGGAGGGAAATGCAGTGGTAAATTCAAATGAAGTAGTAGATAACTTTCAGTCAAGTGAAAATAATCAAAGTGAGGACAATAGTGTGAATAACTGGGCCGAGTTATATTACTGGAAAAGCCTCAAAAAACAAAGTTATAACGGGAACCCTTTTTTAGCAAATTGAAGTGTTTTGAACACATATAAATATGTACTGAAAAATAATCTTGGTAAGGGGTCGTGCAATGAACCTGATAAATTCTGGGTATTCACAGAAATACAGCAAGAAAAACAGTGACGAAAGGAATAGCAAAGACGCCGAAAAAGTGTGGAAACAAAAGGAGACATTTCTCTAAAGTTTCGATAATTTCACGTGCGATTTAATTCGTCGAGAAAGTTATAGATTCCATGCAAAAGGGAGAGCGCCCACCTTAGACGAATTGGTTGCACATTTGCAAGAAATTTGTGATTTTCCATATGCGCGGTCTCCTAAAGTAGCTGGGTTTCAAATACTGCACTTTGAATAAGATGAGGGTTATTATAGAATCCAGTAGAACTGTAGCTTGGCGATATATATATATATATATATATATATATGGACATAAGATAATTTATTTAGACGAAACCTCGTACGATACGTATTGAGAAAGGTGACAATGTTGCAGAAAGGACTGGGAGAAAGCGGGCCGGTGTTGTGAAACAATTATAAGGGTTCATCATAGGAGGCGGCCGAACTGCACACGCGTTAACTGAACCGACTTTACACTATATACAGATTAGACAGAAGACAGATAAAATTATACACACTATGAACTCATTATGTTAAATTAAGCTGCATTTTATTTAACAATTACTAAGGGACACTGCTATTATATCTTATACCAGGCAGATCGCTCACAACGAGGTCTGTATCGAGTTGAATGCTGATTAAGACGTTATTGTTTATAGTGTGGAGTTACTTCTGATATGTAACACTGTATTTCCTGTACATCTCGCGTACCTCACAAGCCCAAGAACACTTATGTATATGTAATTTAAGATCAGTAAGCTGTTCATCATGCAGCAGGCCGGTGTTTCAGCCGGAATGAAACACAATCGAGGCAAACATTTAAAAAGTGACGAGGGGCGAATGCTGTCGCATTGTTTCGCGGTGCCTAAAGAAAGAAACCCGGGATTGTCTATAAAAACATTGAGAAAGAAACTGATCTCCTTGGTGTTTCAGCAAGTAGTGTACATAGTGTTAGAATGGAACAGCAAGCATCCGGAACAGAACACCCGAAAATCGCATAAGTGCAAACAGCGCGTGAAGAAATACGACGATTTTACGAAAAGTGCTGTACGCAGTAGAGTTCATGATTATTTATTCAGGAACCAGTGACTCTAAATAAGGTTTGAATGCGGTAAATTCTGACACAGACTTGGCAATTTTACCACGAAGTACTCTCCATCGGTTGTTGAAAGATATTGGATTGCATCTTCAAAAGCGAAGGTGGAAATAAGTTATAGTAAGGTAACCATTATGTTACTGCATGATTCTATTAATATTCCAAACCATAGATTTAATAAATTAATGTGTATTGTCTAGGAGTTAGCGCTGCTATATATACTGCTAGTGTTGCAAAACTTATGTACGTGCATGTAGCAAATTATTCCAAACCAGACAGAGGAGTTTGAAAACTGGCGCGTAACTGCTGCAAGGCCTTTGAGACATCACAAAATACAGTTAAAGACAGTGACATATGAGAGCTCTCAATTGTTAAATTCTTGACACTTCTTATACAGGTTGTTTCGAAACAACACTGGACGAATATAGCCCTTCCGTAGTTTATAATTTAACGAGTCTGAATTTCGGTGTCGATGAGGAGGAGGGAGGAGGAGAAAGAAGGAGGGAGGTGGAGGAGGGAGAGGAAGGGAGGAGGAGGTAGGAGGAGGGAGGTGGAGGAAGGAGGAGGAGGAAGATGAGGATTTGTATATAAGGGCGGTCAACTGCTAGGTCATCAGCGTCCTTACAAAAACTAATTCATGGCAATAGACACAGATAAATTACACAAAATTTAAAAAAAAAATCAAAACAAAATACAATAAAATACGTAAATAAACCCAAATGTATAAAAAAACAACAAGCTATAATTAGCAAAAAAATACCAACAGGCATAAAAATTACCCCTTTCAATATCAACTTACCATGACAAAACAAACACCCTGCCTAGTGGTGGTCGAATTAATTTGTTCCTTTACTTAGGGGTCATATACGGACAGTTTGGGGCGAATAATATCATTACTTATTTTTCGATCTCATTATATTAGTGTAAGGGAGTCATATAGATATGTTTATGTATCACATTACGTGCGTTACACATCTGTAAATAAACTTTTGCACTACGAACGAACCCTCCGCACATAGTGAGAGGCAACATTATACTGAACTCATTAAAGCTGTTTAAATCAAGTGGCATGGTCTTGGAGTAAGTTTTACTGTTTGTTGTTCTTCAAGGAAGCTTGCGTTGAGCAATTTTTTGAAATTTTTAAATTTCCGTAGAGGAGGGGATCCATCCCCTTCAGCTGCCGTGGTGCGAGCGCTGCGGACCGCTAACACACGTGGTACCTCTGACGTTAGTAGAGGAACCTCGGGCCGAACTGCCGATCCTCTCCCGTAGGGGAGTTGTTCGGATTGGGTTGGACTCGAGGGGGCAGTGGTTCCCGATACCCTTGGGAGATCGGGTACGTCCTCGGACGGGGTTGAGCGAAGCCATGTATTCCCGGGTACTAGCCTGCATAGCTAGTAGAAGATGTGCTATATCACCAGGCGGCCCTATCGAGGTTAGTCGCTAGCCTTCCCCTTTGGGGTTGGCGCGCGTAAGTGGCGTATCCACTTCCATACCGTCTTGAGTCCACAGGACCAAATGGGGGGGCTTGTTAGTCTCTAGGTCTTGCCCTATGGAAAGCTCCACGGAGGCGCGGGACGCCCTTTTGGGACAGCTCAGTAACTTCCTGGTCATTAGAGGGAGGGGCATGAGTCTTCACTTTGTGTGGATTGCCCTGATAGATATCCTCAAATCAGCTTCTTCGCGTAGATTCCAGGGTTTTGATACGGTAGATGAGTCTTCGCCTAAGACAGTGGCCACAATCAATTGCTTAAATTATCTCGTCTATTGTTAACAGTTATACAACAATGAAGCTTACGTCGTGAAAATACAACATCAACGCTGACAAAATTACGATAATAGTTTGTGCGCTCCCAATATTTTAGTGTCTTGGTGGCGCCGTTTCCAAAAAAAAATGTGGAGACCATATGCAGTTCGACACACCCACTTACTTCCAGAATGCTCGGCCTTTCGCGTGTCGGAACTGCCATTAGGCCGTCAACACGCTGCCATGGTCAGCAACATTTTTCGCGCGTTAGGAATGTTTACAGTCAGACTGGCTGGCGGCACCGGCCAATGAAGACTTAAGCTGCACTAACCATTACCCGAGGACTGAACGTATAACATCAACCTAAATCTCTTTGCCACTCACAATTACATTATAACGTGAACATTTAGTTAATAATAGTAATTAATAATAATAATAATAATAATAATAATAATAATAATAATAATAATAATAATAATAATAATAATAATAATAATAATAATAATAATAATAATAATAATAATAATAATAATAATAATAATAATAATAATAATAATAATAATAATAATAATAATAATAATAATAATAATAATAATAATAATAATAATAATAATAATAATAATAATAATAATAATAATAATAATAATAATAATAATAATAATAATAATAATAATAATAATAATAATAATAATAATAATAATAATAATAATAATAATAATAATAATAATAATAATAATAATAATAATAATAATAATAATAATAATAGTAGTAGTAGTAATACATTCGGATTACGTCAGTAGTAGCAAATTCTGCGCCTATTTGTTCAAGGTGAGAAGGTACTGCCTGTCTCTCCAATGCTGTTTCCATGACTTTGGGTGCATATTACTAAGAAACTATTGTTGATATGTACATGAAAATTTTCATGCATGCTCTTAAAATCCTTATCTTTAATAATACTTCTTATTATTTAAGGATTTTGTAGTGATCATTTGTTATAATTTTGTAGTTTCTGTTAAAAAAAACGAGGCACTGAAATTTCAGAAAATTTTATTTTTTTAAACAAGTATTAGGAATCTCAGAGGAAAAAATACCCTTATTATTATTCTTGAGTCTGCTTAATACACACAAAGAGATTCATTTGTTTTTGTTGATTAGTTTTTTTTTTGTTTTTTTTTTTTTTAAGTTTTCCGGAACCTGAAAAAATGTGAAACTAAGAAAAACAGTCTTAAAGTTTATATATTGATTACTGACTTCTCACATGAGTCAGAACATTCCTGCTGCATAGCCTTGACCCTCTGTATTCTCGAGCACCAAATCCACCTTCTTTTGAAATTGATTCTCTCCTCTGTGTCAACATTTTAAACCACGTTCGAGCTGTGCTGTAGGGAAGAACAGACTCTCCATAGGCCTCCTGTAACATTGTCTAGGCCTCAACTGAAGATTTGTTGAGACGAAAGAAGAATCTCAAAGCCGCATGTTGTTCCTCGCGTGTTACCTCCATTGCAGCGGTAGACGATACTGAACATGTCTGAACTTATCTGATTATCACAGGCGCGAACCAGGAATACCAACAATGAAACTACTACGGCGTGTTTGTTTCGCATTAAGCTAAGAGAATATAATAACATTGAATTTTAGTGCAAAAAAGTATGACCGTAAAACAATTATGATCATTCTTTATTCTCGTAAGGTGGAACAGGGATAGCCAGATCATCTCCATGTAGGACCAGTCTTATAGTCAAAGTGAAGTGGTCAGGGTATTTACCAATTCTTTTGTTTTTCGAAGAAAATCCTGTTACATTTGTTAAGCAAAAGCAACAATCATCTCTATGATTAGTTGCTTCGCGCCATATCTTGGGTGCACGAAAAGGCAAATACACTTTCTTACCCTTTAACCACTGAGTCAGTCTTACCAGTCACTTGAGGTTCCCAACTGTGATCCTTGTCAGCCAATGGTCATCCACAATAATGTCTAAATGCAGTTTTTAGAACATTTTAGATGTGTCTCTGTTGAGATTTAGATGTAAATTCGCCGCATATGTAACAAAGTATGTTTGGAGAATTGTTTGCACCCACGTCCTTGTTTCTTCATACTGTCTCACTGCTTGACTCGCAAACTGTGACTTCCTTTTCACTATCAGGCAACAGAACCCTCTCTTCTACTTAGTAAAAGCGAACAAGTGATAAGACAGTGGCATACAGATCTGGAGAAGCGTGTTTAATGCGTAGATATCTATGCGCGCTGAGTATTAATGGATATATGAGATCAGCCAAAAATTAAGAAATCATGCATGTAAGGAAAAATCTGAACGTATGTTCCTAAACAGTGCACCAGAGTTAGTGTAATTCGATATTCCAGTTGCCTGCACATTTCTGTGTGTTTATTAGTGAAATCTTTGTCATTCGTCCAAGTTCTCGCTTGAATGTTTGTCATTCGTCCAAGTTCTCGCTTGAATGTTATTCTTTCTAAAGAGACTCCCATAAATAATCGGACAGAGCAGAGTACTAAGTTTTCAAAATGAAAATTAACATTTAATGTACTATTTTATTGAAATTAATGATAATCAAAAGTTACATGGTTCGTTCTTGCAAGAAAATAAATGTTATTTCACATACAAATTATATAATGCGTGCTTTTTTAAGAATTAAGAAGAAATATGACATTTTTTGGCCTTCAAAAGTAATCGGACATAACAACTTGAGTGTGATACAAAATGGCTTAGTATTTTGTGACTCTCCTTCTTCTTTTCACTACTTCTCGCAACCTATTTGACATGCTGTGAACCAGGTTTTTCAGGTAGGCTGTAGGAAGTTCGCTCCATTCCTCTTGTAACCTCTCCTTCAAGTGCTGCTTGGAGGTGATGGGGTCTTCCGCACGGTCTTCTCCAGTGTATGCCATACTGCTTCTATGGGATTAAGATCCGAGACTGAGGAGATGGATGCAGTACATGAGGACAGTTGTAAAGTAACCATAGCTACACAATGTGGGACGTATGCTTCGGATCACTATCCTGATAAAATGAGAAGCTGTCCAAAATACCCATCATTTCTGCACTTTGTTTTAAATTTTGCTGTAATAGTCTAAGATAGACTTCCTTGTTCATGGCTGTGTCTATGAACACGAGCTTTCTCATTCCCGTAGAGGAAACACAGCCCATATCATTACACTCCCTCCGCCGTGTCTGACTGTGCCTTGTAAATTGCGCTCTTCCAGCTCCGTGTTTGGTTTCCTCCACACAACCGCCCTGTCATCGGAACCAGCAAGGTTGTATTTGCTTTTGTCACAAACAATAACTTGGTCCCACCAATCCGTTGTCTTCTTAACAAAGTCTTTGGAAAATTGTAATCGCTTCCTTTTATTGTTGCTGGAAATGTATGGTTTTTTCTGGCTACGCGACCATTAAAATTTTGTTTTCACATGACCCTTCTGACGTTTTCAGAGCTGTCAGTCCCAGTTCTTCCTGAATCTCAGTACAAACTACCGGAGCACTTATATGTGGATTCCGTTTACTCCTGTGTATCGTTAAGAAGTTTTGGTCGCTCTGGCTTTGCTCGAGATTCAATTGTCTTCATACTTATACCGGTAAATTATGTCACTAACTGTACTTTTGCTATTATTCACAATCTCTGCTATTTCTCGGTACGTTTTGTTCTTTTCATAGTAATAGATCACTAACTGTCTCTGTTCAAAGATACTCTGCTTACCTCTGGATCCCATGTTCTTGCCCTTCTCTTGGTGCACAGTTGACATACTTCTACGATGTTGTTTTTTCTACTGACAGACTTCACTTACTCGCTTGTATTGAATTTCATTTGTACTGTCCGATTCTTTTTGTGTCGTAAACTTATGATGTAAACAAAGTTGAATAGGGAAGCTTTTATTTTAGCCACATTTTCAATCTCTAAAATGGGTATTCATAGCAAATGTTATTTGCTTAACACAAGGAGTATCTTGAGATTTATACACATAATCTAATCCTGCTTTATAGAGCACTCCTTAGTGAAATGCAAAGTCTGTCCAATTATTTATGGGAGTCAGTGTATGTGAATGCGGCTTTACTCCAGAAAGCGACCATGACTCACAATTTATAAATACTTGCTATAAAATAATGTTCATATATTTTGGCTGAATAATAGTTCCACCCGCTCCTCCCACGACGACCAGTGTAAGAACCTCTATCTCAGTTTCGAAGACTTCTTTTTAAACGAGTCTGGATCTCCCACTGCTATAATGACATTCCTAATCCTCTTGGGCCACACCCACAATTCTCTGTATGATAAATATGCTTCACCAAGTAATATATCTCAGCACATGCTGTGACAAATTTAATTTAATTTAAACGTTCTGCATTCAATTCGTAGCACTTAACCCTACTGTCTAATGAGGCACTTCAGCTGCAGTACTGCTTATTGACACTGTAATGACTGCGCATTTAGTTTAATTTCCTTAAATATAGGATTCATTAACAATATGACAATCAGGTTTGGGCACTCTCCCTTAGTATAACCACCATTCTGTTACATTGTTTCTTAATTAAAACGCTTTCATTCACGCTCTGAAACCAAATGTCTGTTCAAATCTCGTTTTGCTGGTTTGGAATCTGCATCTTCGCCAAGTGGTAGTCATCAGTGACGCCCTACTTTACCAGGCTGGACCTAGTTCTTGTATATTATGCATTATTTTTATGTTTTGCTGCAACCCGTTCTTCAGCTGTTATATGTTATATGTTTCATTCGCCTTATTTCTGTGAAACATGCAGGTACGAGGGTAGTCTGAAAAGTTTCCGACCTAACAAAGATACAACACATTTTTTCATATTTTTTTTTAAATGATATTTTTCAACATAGTCTCTTTGTAACACTAAATACTTCTCCTAACGATGCTCTCATCTCTGTAACCCGTCCAAATAGTACTCGGCGTTTCTCAACATAGTCTCCTTGTAACTTTACACACTTCTCCCAGCAATGTTCCCATCTCTGTAACCCGTCCAAATAGTGCTCGGCGTTTTTCAACATACTCTCCTTGTAACTCTATACACTTCTCCCAGCGATGTTCTCATCTCTATAACCCGTCCAAATAGTGCTCGGCGTTTTTCAACATAGTCTCCTTGTAACTCTACACACTTCTCTCAGCGATGCTCCCATCTCTGTAACCCGTCCAAATAGTGCTCGGCGTTTTTCAACATAGTCTCCTTGTAACTCTACACACTTCTCCCAGTGATGTTCTCATCTCTGTAACACGTCCAAATAGTACTCGGTGTTTTTCAACATAGTCTCCTTGTAACTCTACACACTTCTCCCAGTGATGTTCTCATCTCTGTAACACGTCCAAATAGTACTCGACGTTTTTCAACATAGTCTCCTTGTAACTCTACACACTTCTCCCAGTGATGTTCTCATCTCTGTAACACGTCCAAATAGTACTCGACGTTTTTCAACATAGTCTCCTTGTAACTCTACACACTTCTCCCAGTGATGTTCTCATCTCTGTAACCCGTCCAAATAGTGCTCGGCGTTTTTCAACATAGTCTCCTTGTAACTCTACACACTTCTCCCAGTGATGTTCTCATCTCTGTAACACGTCCAAATAGTACTCGACGTTTTTCAACATAGTCTCCTTGTAACTCTACACACTTCTCTCAGCGATGCTCCCATCCCTGTAACCCGTCCAAATAGTGCTCGGCGTTTTTCAACATACTCTCCTTGTAACTCTACACACATCTCCTAGCGATACTCTCATCTCTGTAACCCGTCCAAATAGTACTCGACGTTTTTCAGCATAGTCTCCTTGTAACTCTACACACTTCTCCTAGCGATGCTCTCATCTCTATAACCCATCCAAATAGTACTCGACGTTTTTCAACATAGTCTCCTTGTAACTCTATACACTTCTCCCAGCGATGCTCTCAACTCTGTAACCCGTCCAAATAGTACCCGGCGTTTTTCAACATAGTCTCCTTGTAACTCTATACACTTCTCCCAGCGATGCTGTCAACTCTGTAACCCGTCCAAATAGTACTCGGCGTTTTTCAACATAGTCTTCTTGTAACTCTACACACTTCTCCCAGCAATGTTCCCATCTCTGTAACCCGTCCAAATAGTGCTCGGCGTTTTTCAACATAGTCTCCTTGTAACTCTACACACTTCTCCCAGCGATGTTCACATCTCTGTAACCCGTCCAAATAGTGCTCGGCGTTTTTCAACATACTCTCCTTGTAACTCTACACACTTCTCCTAGCGATGCTCTCATCTCTGTAACACGTCCAAATAGTACTCAACGTTTTTCAACATAGTCTCCTTGTAACTCTACACACTTCTCCCAGCGATGTTCTCATCTCTGTAACACGTCCAAATAGTACTCGACGTTTTTCAACATACTCTCCTTGTAACTCTACACACTTCTCCTAGCGATGCTCTCATCTCTGTAACACGTCCAAATAGTACTCGACGTTTTTCAACATAGTCTCCTTGTAACTCTATACACTTCTCCCAGCGATGCTCTCATCTCTGTAACACGTCCAAATAGTACTCGACGTTTTTCAACATAGTCTCCTTGTAACTCTATACACTTCTCCCAGCGATGCTCTCATCTCTGTAACCCGTCCAAATAGTACTCGACGTTTTTCAACATAGTCTCCTTGTAACTCTACACACTTCTCCCAGCGATGCTCTCAACTCTGTAACACGTCCAAATAGTACTCGACGTTTTTCAACATAGTCTCCTTGTAACTCTATACACTTCTCCCAGCGATGCTCTCAACTCTGTAACACGTCCAAATAGTACTCAGCATTTTTCTCTGTAAATTGTTCACGAAGGTGATTGCCTCTTCATTTGACGAAAATCTCTGTTCTCCGAGCGCAATTTTCAGATGAAGGAACAGAAAGAAGTCGCTTGGGGCTATATCTGGTGAGTCAAGCAGTTCAAACCGTAATTCCTTGATCTTCGCGATTGCAACCGCTGAGGTGAGAGACGGTGCTTTGTCTTGGTGAAACAGGATTTTCTTTTTCTGCAAATATAAGCGTTTTTCCGCAAGTTCGGCCTTCAGCTTGTAAAGTAATGATGGGTAGTATGCTCCTACAATGATGTTTGCTTTTGAAGATAATCGATTAAAATAACTCAAGGCCAACCCAAAAACAGTTGCTATCACTTTCGCGGCCGAAAAATAAACAGTTTTTGCTTATTTTTGAAGCCCTTCCCTCTTTGGAGTCAACTGTTCGGACTGTATTTTTCTTTCCGGCATATAATGGTGAATCCAAGTTTCATCTACAGTAATGAACCCGCGCCAAAACTCGGATTTATATCGCCTAAACTGTGCCAATAGAGCATTGGAAACGTTCATTCGAACACGATTTGGTGTAACGTGAGCAAACGCGGCATCCAACGCGCGGACAGCTTTCTTATATCTAAATGAAAATTTAATATGTGACGTATACGTTCTTTTCACATTTTCATAGCCTCTGCTATCTCTCTCACTTTAATTCGGAGGTCATCTAGCAACATTTGGTGAAAAGGTCGAGTCAGACTGAAAAATTCAATGCCATAGGCGGGATTTGAACCACGGATCTTCTGGTCTCCATCTAGCCGCTCTAAACCATTGAACTGGTTGGCCAACGTGCCAACGTAACATTAAATTCTCCAACTGACTCGTATTTTTCTGGTAAACTACTAGGAGTTCTCATAAACACATGAGACAAGTACCTTAATGAGGACTTACTATGCTGTAAGTACTTTAAGGCCCGGGCTTTATAGTAAACCACTAGGAGTTCTCATAAACACATGAGACAGCTACCTTAATGACGACTTACTATGCTGTAAGTACTTTAAGACCCGGGCTTTATAGTAAACCACTAGGAGTTCTCATAAACACACGAGACAACTACCTTAATGACGACTTACTATGCTGTAGGTACTTTAAGGCCCGGGCTTTATAGTTAACCACTAGGAGTTCTCATAAACACATGAGACAAGTACCTTAATGACGACTTACTATGCTGTAAGTACTTTAAGGCCCGGGCTTTATAGTAAACCACTAGGAGTTCTCATAAACACACGAGACAACTACCTTAATGACGACTTACTATGCTGTAGGTACTTTAAGGCCCGGGCTTTATAGTAAACCGCTAGGAGTTCTCATAAACACACGAGACAACTACCTTAATGACGACTTACTATGCTGTAGGTACTTTAAGGCCCGGGCTTTATAGTAAACCACTAGGAGTTCTCATAAACACACGAGACAACTACCTTAATGACGACTTACTATGCTGTAAGTACTTTAAGGCCCGGGCTTTATAGTAAACCACTAGGAGTTCTCATAAACACACGAGACAACTACCTTAATGACGACTTACTATGCTGTAAGTACTTTAAGACCCGGGCTTTATAGTAAACCGCTAGGAGTTCTCATAAACACATGAGACAACTACCTTAATGACGACTTACTATGCTGTAGGTACTTTAAGGCCCGGGCTTTATAGTTAACCACTAGGAATTCTCATAAACACATGAGACAACTACCTTAATGACGACTTACTATGCTGTAAGTACTTTAAGGCCCGGGCTTTATAGTTAACCACTAGGAATTCTCATAAACACATGAGACAACTACCTTAATGACGACTTACTATGCTGTAAGTACTTTAAGGCCCGGGCTTTATAGTAAACCACTAGGAGTTCTAATAAATACATGAGACAACTACCTTAATGACGACTTACTATGCTGTAAGTACTTTAAGGCCCGGGCTTTATAGTTAACCACTAGGAATTCTCATAAACACATGAGACAACTACCTTAATGACGACTTACTATGCTGTAAGTACTTTAAGACACGGCCTTTATAGTAAACCACTAGGAGTTCTCATAAACACATGAGACAACTACCTTAATGACGACTTACTATGCTGTAAGTACTTTAAGGCCCGGGCTTTATAGTAAACCACTAGGAGTTCTCATAAACACATGAGACAACTACCTTATTGACACTTACTATGCTGTGAGTACTTTAAGGCCCGGGCTTTATAGTAAACCACTAGGAGTTCTCATAAACACATGAGACAACTATCTAAATGGCGACTTACTATGCTGTAAGTACTTTAAGACCCGGGCTTTATAGTAAACCTCTAGGAGTTCTCATAAACATATGAGACAACTACCTTAATGACGACTTACTATGCTGTAAGTACTTTAAGACCCGGGCTTTATAGTAAACCACTAGGAGTTCTCATAAACACATGAGACAACTACCTTAATGACGACTTACTATGCTGTAAGTACTTTAAGGCCCGGGCTTTATAGTAAACCACTAGGAGTTCTCATAAACACATGAGACAACTACCTTAATGACACTTACCATGCTGTAAGTACTTTAAGGCCCGGGCTTTATAGTAAACCACTAGGAGTTCTCATAAACACATGAGACAACTACCTTAATGGCGACTTACTATGCTGTAAGTACTTTAAGGCCCGGGCTTTATAGTAAACCACTAGGAGTTCTCATAAACACATGAGACAACTACCTTAATGACGACTTACTATGCTGTAAATACTTTAAGGCCAGGGCTTTATAGTAAACCACTAGGAGTTCTCATAAACACATGAGACAACTACCTTAATGACGACTTAATATGCTGTAAGTACTTTAAGACCCGGGCTTTATAGTTAACCACTAGGAGTTCTCATAAACACATGAGACAACTACCTTAATGACGACTTACTATGCTGTAAGTACTTTAAGGCCCGGGCTTTATAGTAAACCACTAGGAGTTCTCATAAACACATGAGACAACTACCTTAATGGCGACTTACTATGCTGTGAGTACTTTAAGGCCCGGGCTTTATAGTAAACCACTAGGAGTTCTCATAAACACATGAGACAACTATCTTAATGGCGACTTACTATGCTGTAAGTACTTTAAGACCCGGGCTTTATAGTAAACCTCTCGGAGTTCTCATAAACACATGAGACAACTACCTTAATGACACTTACTATGCTGTAAGTACTTTAAGGCCCGGGCTTTATAATAAACCACTAGGAGTTCTCATAAACACATGAGACAACTACCTTAATGACACTTACCATGCTGTAAGTACTTTAAGGCCCGGGCTTTATAGTAAACCACTAGGAGTTCTCATAAACACATGAGACAACTACCTTAATGACGACTTACTATGCTGTAAATACTTTAAGGCCAGGGCTTTATAGTAAACCACTAGGAGTTCTCATAAACACATGAGACAACTACCTCAATGGCGACTTACTATGCTGTAAGTACTTTAAGGCCCGGGCTTTATAGTAAACCACTAGGAGTTCTCATAAACACATGAGACAACTACCTTAATGGCGACTTACTATGCTGTAAATACTTTAAGGCCAGGGCTTTATAGTAAACCACTAGGAGTTCTCATAGACACATGAGACAACTACCTTAATGGCGGCTTACTATGCTGTAAGTACTTTAAGGCCCGGGCTTTATAGTAAACTACTAGGAGTTCTCATAAACACATGAGACAACTACCTTAATGGCGGCTTACTATGCTGTAAGTACTTTAAGGTCCGGGCTTTATAGTAAACCACTAGGAGTTCTCATAAACACATGAGACAACTACCTTAATGGCGACTTACTATGCTGTAAGTACTATAAGGCCAGGGCTTTATAGTTCGGACCATTATTAGGTACAATTCATGGAAATTAGTTGTTTTTTCACACTGTCCGTGTGTAGGCTAAGATCCGTGACGAGAAGATCCAAGGTTCAAATCCCGGCTATGGCATTGAATTTTTCAGTTTGACTGACTCTCTTTCCATACTTTAGCCTACACACGGCTAAAGTTTCCCCTCCTCTTTGACCGTTGAATCAGTAGTTATTGTTTAGAGAAGTCGTGTAGTTAACTACAGCTGTGCTGTTAATAACTTGCTGATATTGCTGCTGCCTTGTCCGGTGTAGAATTAATTATTTGTACTCATGTTATTTGGTATTACGTGGACTACGCAAACACAAAATACAGTGTCGGTTTAAAACAATCGGGGCGTGCTATGACGTTATATATACGTACGTGTGAGTTGCTCAGTACCGTACGATAGCAATTTTCCCAGTACCGTACGCGAAGGTATATATTTATCCCCTGAACTTGTATTGTCATTAGATTAATTTTTGTTTATAGGCATTACTGTCAACATGGAGGCCAAAAAGAATGGAAAATAGTTAGAAGAAAATATGAAATAAGCAATAAAGAATGTGATAGAAAGATCAATGAGCCTGGGAGTAGCAATATATATTGCTGAAACATTAACATCGACTCTGTATAAGTTGATGTTGCAGGAAAATTCACAAAAACAGAAGAACAAACCAATAGCAAAGGGACGCAAGACTAACATTAATAAAACCATAAATAGAGAACCTAGCTCTAACTCTGTGCCAACAGAAACTGGAAATAGTGAAGAGCCTTAGAAGATTAAAATAAAATAAAATTTTAGAACCAAAACCAGTGTTGATTGAAGTGTTCTAACAGAGTGTTTCATTTGCTTAGCAATCACAGACGAGGCTTGGGTTCAGTGTGTATCGTGTAAGGGTTGGAGACATATTGAATGTACAGGGCAAGTGAACATTGCGGCAAACCCGAATACCAGTGTTAAATTGATTGGGTTCTAATTGGAGCTATGAGTTCTCTTATCCTCAGGTGTATGGTTGTAGGAAATGGATTTTGGTGGTTGTTCGCTTCTCAGTTGTATTAACACTTTGGTTAGTTGCAAAATTATTTAGTTTAATTCTTACTAAGTTTGTTTGATCGTGATTGACTTGTATTGGTGACCAACTGTTAGTAAAATTCCTAACATAAATTAAATTTTACTTGAAACCCTGGATTACTTGTTTAAAGTTACTTCCGTGCGGTTTCTATTACTTCTTTATTCGGCGACTGCTTTGCTCTAATAAACTTCTAATGCTGCTTCCACTTACGCTGGTTGCGCTATTCTTAACTTCCCTACATTTCAGACTTATAAATCTTCGCTACTCTTCTTAATGCGCACGAACACGTCCTTCCTGTCGTAGTACCACCATTTAAGTAAGTTTTTCTTACTTCGCAATTCAGTTCGAACCTTATTCAGATTCCCTCTCTAACTTTATCACATGATCAAGCTAGGTCACCCTTCTCAAATGTTACTTTATTATTGGTTTCTCATTTATCTCGAATTTTCGCATTGGTTTGCAAAACTCATTTAGCTCATTGACGTTCAGCCCACCCTGAATTGGGGAACGCCTACCCTGGGCTCTCTGTAACGGTATACATCGTTATCACATCAGCGAAGTAAATCCCTTTAGCGCCACATTTTGAAAACCCTTTTGTCACAACACATTCCTGGCTGGGAGTATTCTATAGTTCTCAGACATTGAACCTTTCTTTCCACAAAGAGATTAACGGTCCTCCCTTCCTGTCTCTCCGAAGTGTACAGATTTTGACAAGAATATTTTCTCTTCCTTGCCTGTATGATAGTATATATGATATATTAAATTATATTCTTCGCTTCTTATTCTTTAAGTCAATCGCTATTTTAATCAATACTCTATCCGTTCTAATTTCATATTAATATAACAAGATTTTTATATAAGTTTAGCAAAGCGTTTTCATTAATTTATCTTCTTTTTAATTATCTGATTTCAATTAATTCGCCGCCTCCTAATCGCTGCCTAATACTGCGGATACATATTGAATGTACAGGGCAAGAGAACATTGACTTTTATAGATGTGACCACTGTGTTTAAGAAAATGTTTCATTAGTTCTAAGGCAGTTTCATTTTTTGTGATAATCTCTAGAGAACGTTTTGAAAAATGTATTATCATGTTACAATAATTATGATAAGAATAATTATCTTGTAATTTATTATTCGGTTCCTGTTTCTTTATTTATAAATATGTATTTATTTACGTCTGTCCAGCACTGGGAAACACTTTTTGTGATGGGCAGTTATCACTAATATTTACTTTAGTTCTTAAAAGTCAACGTGACTCGCGGTTGTATAGATACGCAGTCATTTGTTACTTAGAGATGCAGAGTTTTGTATGAATAGCGTGTAAGGTGGCTGCTGTGAGATGGTCTGGAGGATTATGTAATACGAATCCTTCAGCGCAGTCATAAACCAGCTATTATAAAAACTCAAATAGCGCATTATTTTGAAAGATTGGCGATCTTGACCACAGTTAACATCCGGCAGGCAGAGAAGTGTCACGCGACTTGCCAAGTTTTTCCTCCGGATAATGTCATCGTGATTGTGTACCACAAGTTGGTGTTCCCATGACGAGGGCAGGGCGACCTGTTGGCCTTGTGATGCTCTCCAGTGTTGGACTGGCTAATGATACCAGATACTCCCGCACGTTGCAGCTCTAATGGGCCTTCATCTGGAAATAATGAGACCAGTTACTGCCATTTCTCACAACTCACAACTATGTTCACAAAGTTATGCAACAATTGACAAGGGTGTAGCTTATTCGCGGTTACAGACAACACAAAAAGTGCCCCTAAGAGAAAGCACAAATAGCTTGCAAATAAAATGAACATATTAAAAGGTTAAAACTAACTGCATAAAAATGACAACCAAACTAAAAGATTATACAACTTAAAAATATTCTGTGTAGTATATTGGCATTAAGGTAGAACATCGTTTACCTGGATCAACTGGGACCAGGGTCGATCTATTTTAACGAAAATCCGGGTTATGCAGAGAATTAAGGAAGTACACTTTCGCCTAAAAACACATACACTGTATATACTGCAATAGCCTATTTGCAATGTATAAGATGGCTCTTCAATAAAGAATGATCATAATTTTTTTTACTGTCATAATTTTTCACACTAAAATTCAATATTATTATATTCTGTTAGCTTAATATGAAACAAACATGCCATAGTAGAGCCCCTAGTGGTTTACCGGGGAAATATACGAGTCAAATGGAGAATTTAATGTCAGGACGGCACGTTGGCCATGGTAGCTCAATGGGTTAGAGCGACTGGACGGAAAGCAGGAGTTCAAATTCCGGCCATGGCATTGAATTTTTCATGTTGACTCTATCTATCAAAAACCTTAACCTATATAAGGCTAAGTGGCTATAAGGCTAGTGTGAAGAAATGATTGATTTCCTTCAACTAACTAAAATAATAAGAGTTAAATGATGGAGCCTGCGACTCAAGTACTTACAATAGCAAGTTGCCACAAACGGTGTATCTCGGATACGAGAGCCTCTATTGGTGTACCGGGGAAATATACGAGTCAACTGGGGAATTTAATGTCAGGAGGGTACGTTGGTCATGGTAGCTCAATGGGTTAGACTGACTAGACGGAAAACAGGAGATCCGTGTTTCAAATCCCGGCCATGGCATTGAATTTTTCATGCTGACTCTATCTAACGGCGTAGTAGTTTCATTGTTGGCACTCCTGGTTCACGCCTGTCAGAACTAGGCAAGACATGTTCAGTATCGTCTATCACTGCAATGGAGGTAACATGCGAGGATCAATATGCGGCTTTGAAATTATGCTTTCGTCTCAACAAATCTTCAGTTGAGGCCTACACAATGTTACAGAAGGTCTATGGAGAGTCTGTTCTTCCCTACAGCACAGCTCGAAGGTGGTTTAAAATGTTTAAAGAGGGGGAGACAATCAATTTCAAAGGAAGGTGGACCCGGTGCTCCAGTTACTACTCTTACGGAAGAAAACATCAACACTGCTGCTGCCATTGTCAGAGAGGATCAACAAATTACCTTAAGATCACTTTCTGAAATACTGAACACTTCATTGGGTGCCATCCACAAGTTGGTAACAGAAACATTACACGTGAGACGCGTTTGTGCGCGATGGGTTCCAAGACTGTTGATTCCGGAACAAAAGGACATTCGCATGCTGATGTAATCACTGCTGATGAAACTTGGCTACATCATTTTGATCCTGAGAACAAACAGCAAAGCTCAGTGTGGAAATCTCCTTCATCACCAACCCCCAAAAAAGCAAAAGTGGTTGCTTCTGCTGGGAAAGTTATGGTCATCTCATTCTTTGATATTCATGGAATGGTTTATCAGTATGTTGTATCTGTACACACATCAGTAACTGGACAATACTACAGGGATGTCCTGAAAATATTGCAAGCCCATATCAGGCGTAAAAGACCACATTTCCGTGAAGCAGGCTGGATGCTGCACCATGATAATGCGTGGCCGCATATTGCCAAAATTGTTGCTGAATATCTTGCAAAAATCAACGTGAAGTACATCCCTCACCCTCCCTATAGTCCGGATTTAGCCCCATGTGATTTTTTCTATTCCCTGGCTTGAAGAAACGCCTTCGTGGGAGGCATTATCCATCATCAGAAGCAGTAGTGAAGGCTACGGAGGCGATTTTGAAGGATGTCTCAAAAATGGTTTCCAGCATGTCTTTGAAGACTGGCAGAAACGTTGCGACAAGTGCATCACATTCAGGGGAGACAGCGTCAATTCGTATCCGCTTTAACATTAATGCCGGATTTCTCCAACAGATGTTAAGACTAAACACGTGTTTAGCAATAGCTATAACAGAAGTTGCATTTCACCAAGTGATAGCCTAACACTCGTGTTAAATCTCTGGTTAAACCAACAAGCTATACTTCTGTGTTAAGTTATTAAAAACTGTAAATAGTCAAGATGGTGAGCAAAGCCTTTGATGTCGACTTGCTATATTTAAGACCGTCTAAATGACGTTGGTAATAGAGTATGGCCTATGAGGAGAAACTATTTTGAGGAGCTGTCGGGGGAAAATTTTCTAGAGTCGAAACAAGTTGCTATGAAGTGGAAGTAAAAGAGAAGTTAGAATATTAATAAAAGGAATTTGCCGATCTCGCCTTTGCTTCAAGTATTAATAACTTTGCCATTTTATAATTCACTAAATTATGTGGATATTACACTATCAACCTCCCGTCTTGAAACGTTCAAGTCATTTGTCCTTCTTCGCACTTCATTTTATGTTTGCATAAATAATGTTTTGTGCTTCTAGTAGTGACACATGCATCTGAATTAAATTCCTTTCTAATCTTTTCCCATGTGAAATCTTTCTCTTTAACATTCACTGCATCCGTCTTCTTAGGTTCCACGATATCCTTATACTTGGTCACCAGTACATCTAACAATTTTTCCTCCATCGATGAGAAATTTGTCTCACGGCTTTTGTTTAAGATTTTGTTCACCGGCAGTTTTTTCAGCTGTGTGCAGACGCAAATGAAAACAAAAGCGTATCGCAGTACGTTCAGAAAGTTATGGACTCATCCATAGCCTTCTATAGCTGTAATATTTATGTCTCTTGACGTTAACACGTGTTTGTTAACATTTCCAGAAAACAGGTTGGTGAAATGCAAGAAATGTCACAGCTTTGTTAGCGCTGTGACAAATGCTACGTTACATTTAACGTTGATTTTAAAATCTGTTTGTGAAATCCGGCATAGAAGTTCATTTGACAATGTTTCGGCTTGGCTCTCAAAATAAAGCATCAGTTTCTCTGTGTTTGTTACTGCTTGTACGTGTGTCATAACTACACACGTGTTTAGCCGAGGGTGGGCGACATTGCCATAATTTGACATGCTTTACGTGCGGAGTTTAAGTAGTAGTAAAGGCGGCTGTGCCTCATCCAGTCGCGCACAGGCGAAATGCTGTTTGCCTGTTAGGTTTTAAACGATGGAGTGAACTAAACGTGGTGAACTAAGTCATAATCGTTTTTGTTTAATTCACAAATCAAGTTTTGGTTCTTAACGTTTATTTTCATCAAATAATAGATATTATACGACCACCTTCTACTATAACGCCTTCTTCTTTTTTCAGCTTCGTGTACCAATAGAAACTTATGTTTTTTCTTAAATACACGTGGACTCTTTCTTAATATGTGATATAGGTGATAGCACTGTACAGTGCATAGAATTCTAGTTGCAGCGACAAGAGTTAGGGCTGTTTTTTATACTTAAATTGTGACGTTTTCAGCGTATAATCATTCGTTTTCTCCATGTTCGTGGTGTCACACCTATTGAAATTCATCGTCAGTTAAGTGAGGCATGTGGTGATGGTACCATGGATGTGTCTAATGTGCGTTCCTGGGTGTGACAGTTTAATGAAGGCAGAACATCGTGTGATAACAAACCACGTCTGTCACGGCCTCGCACCAGCCGGCCTGATGACATGATCCAGCGAGTGGAGAACGTTGTTTAGGGGGATCGCCGATTGAGCGTTGCTGACATCGCCTCCAAAATTTGGCATTTCCGTGGGATTTGTGTACACAATCCTTCATGAAGATCTGAAAATGTAAAAAGAGCCTTCCAGGTGATTGCCACGAATTCTGACGGATGATCACAAGATTGTGCGTGTGGCAAATTGTTAGGCGATGTTGACGCGTGATGACGGCATGAATGGAACTTTCTTTCAATCGATTGCGATAATGGATGAGACGTGGATGACCTTTTTCAACCCTAAAACGCGCGCCAGTCAGCTCATTGGAAGCACCAAACAAATTTCGGGTGAGCGCCAGTGCTCACAAAATGGTGTTGGCCATCTTCTGGGACAGTAGTGGTGTAATACTTACTCATTGCATTCCGAAGGACACTACGGTGACAGCTGCATCCTACTAAAAGGTTTTCAAGAATAAACTCACGGGAAAAACGGGCGGAAAGGTAGGACGTGTTCTCTTTCATGAAGACAACGCACCAGCGCATCAGACGAACGCGACGCATGAGTTTCTTCGTAACAACAACTTTGAAGTGATTTCCCATGCTCCCTACTTACCTGACCTGGCTCCAAGCGACTTTTGGCTGTTTCCCACGATGAAAGACACTCTCCGTGGTCACAGATTCACTAGTCATGTCGCTATTGTCTCAGCGGTTTTCCAGTGGTCAAGACACAGTCCTAAAGAAGCGTTCGCAGCGACCATGGATTCATGGTGTCGACGTTGGAAAATGTGTAGGGGTAGAGGGAGACTACGTTGACAACGGACACTAGTTTCACATTTTTCTTGTTATTACTTCGTGAGAAAAAAAATAGGATGTGAACTTGAACGCACCTCGTACTTAATCGATTAATTTATTTTTATGTTTGTCATATCAATAAATTTCACCGAGAGATAAAGAAGAGTGTAAGTAAGAACACGTTCACATATTAAGGCATGCATATTGGGTACGTTATCTAAGTATACAACAAAGTAATTGTAGCAATTGTGCCTAAGCCTACACTATAAAACTCGTTCAGAGCCGTTTACTTGAGAGGAGATGATAATATTCTGCAGATCTAAAATAAATTCCAAGGACATCAACTTGAAAAGTGTAATGGAGTGCCAGTATTGAGCAGGAAATTTATTACTCTCTTATCTTAAACGTCAAAATAAAACAAGGAATGCTAAAAGCAAGTACGTAACTTCATAACTCTACAGTTTGATCCATGGACATTCGATGTTTAATGGACTAAGGTCAGGGCTATGGGCTCCAAAGCGGCTAACGTTGTTTCATTTTCTCAGTAAATGAATTATACAACAAAGTTGCAGTGATCTCTTAGCCATATTTGTAGCCTGGATCCGTCTTCTTGTGCCGGTTCCAAGGACGTGCGTCTAGATATTCCCTAATCAGAACTAATATTATGATGCGAGGGCTGTTCAATAAAAAAGGATCACAATTTATTTTTCACAACGTGCCTTTACTCATCCTCATAATTTTGATGGTGCTTCTCAAAATTGTCTCCCCTGGATGCGATGTACTTGTCCCAGAGTTTCTGCCAGTCTTCAAAGACATACTGGAAACCATTTTTTGAAGATCCTTCAAAATCGCCTCCGCAGTCTTCACCACTGCTTCTGATGATGGATGTCTCCCACGAAGGCGTTTCTTCAAGTTAGAGAATAGAAAAAAGTCACATGGGGCTAAATCCGGACTATAGGGAGGGTGAGGGATGCATTTCACGTTGATTTTTGCAAGATATTCAGGCACAACATTGGCAATATACGGCCGGGCATTATCGTACTGCAGCATCCAGCCTGCTTCAAGGAAATGTGGTCTTTTGCGTCTGATATAGACTTGCAATGTTTTCAGGACATCCCTGTAGTATTGTCCAGTTACTGAAGTGTGTGCAGATACAACATGCTGATAAACCATTCCATGAATATCAAATAATGAGATGACCATACGTTCCCAGCAGAAGCAACCACTTTTGCTTTTTTGGGGGGGGGTGGTGATAAAGGAGATTTCCACACTGAGCTTTGCTGTTTGCTCTCAGGATCAAAATGATGTAGCTAAGTTTCATCAGCAGTGATTGCGTTTGAAGGAAACTCCGGATCTTCCTCTAACATCAACTTTAACTGCATGCAGACCTGCATGCGAATGTTCTTTCTGTTCGGGAATCAACAGTCTTGGAACCCATCGCGCACAAACACGTCTCATGTGTAGTGTTTCTGTCACCAACGTGTGTGTGGCACCTAATGAAATGTTCAGTATTTCAGAAAGTGATCTTAAGGCAATTTGTTGATCCTCTCTGACAATGGCAGCAGCAGTGTTGATGTTTTCTTCCGTAAGAGTAGTAACTGGAGCACCGGGTCCACCTTTCTCTGAAAATGATTGTCTCCCCTCATTAAACATTTTAAACCACCTTCGAGCTGTGCTGTAGGGAAGAGCACAGTATGTCATATAGCCAGTATTCATATGTAGCCAGTGCAATGTGGTGTCCGAGATGAGCTATTCCCTGTTTCCGTAATGTTCAAGGCTAGACAAATGAACAGCATTTTGTATGACTTGTTTTTCCCAAGTTATCTTTTCTGACAACGCTTCTCTGCTTTCGTTGCATTTCTTTTATATGCCCATAAGTGAGGATCATATTGTCACGCGAGCGCTGGAACACCCTGTGGAAGCAGCTGGGAGCGGAAGACAGGGGAGGTCCGTGTTAGCCACACCTCCCCCTCGTCTGTCTTATAGTGGTGACAGGCGGCGGTCGGGAGAAAAACATGATTGTGCCGTCTGTTTCTCTTACACCTGGTTCTCGATCTTTCTTTTACTGGAACATTCCTGTGGACACTGGAAGACGGCGATATTCCTATATAAAGGGGGGTTGCAGACAGACGGAGTTAGTCAGTCAGTCAGTTGGTTAGTGAGTGTGAGTGAGGAGACAGTCGCAGTTCTTGGTGTAAGAGTTAGTCAGTGACGTGTTAATGAACGAAAAGATTGTACAACGGAAGACTGTACGAACTGTGTATGTGTATCGGAGTTTACGTAGTCGCGAGTACAAGTGAAATTGTAACGGACGAACTGGTGAATTGTAATTGTGTGCAGCACGTAATTCTGTGTAATTGGCAAGTGTTAAACTGTAAGTCGGTGGAAATAAAGAACATTTTTGAGTGGTGAAATTGGACTTTTCATTTCACGAATCCACAAAGTCACAATATCAATATTTTCCTCGTTTTAATATCACAACGAATCCTGTACAAGTTGGTCAACATGCACCATCGAAAATAACAACATGGATGAATGTAGTACATAAATGATGGATCCATTCAATAAATGAATACTTACAATAACATTAAGTTATTAGGGAGGAGAATTTTGGTAGCTGAGTAACACATTATGGATATAAATCTATACACTTCGCATCGCCAAGACGCAGTTGTTTAGGTGTCATTCCAGCCGGAAATAAAGAGCTTTTTGGATTTCTGAAAATTGGATTTTTAATCTTACGAATCCACAAAGCCACACGCCAGTGCCTTTTGTGCCAGGTAGGTTGGCAATATCAGAAACAAAACGTGTTGGTTGGACTATCCTTCCATGTTACTATTGTTTTTGATGGCATAATGTTATTTGTTAGCCAGACCGACTTATGATACATCATTAAACTAATCTTAGAGAATACAATTAAAGTTCAATGCATCAATTATACAATACTATTTGAAACAATTATTCCATCACTCGTATCTTGAATAAGCATGGAATTAACATAAACCAAATTTCCAGCCTTATGTTTCCTTCTACTTGTACAATTGCTACCATAAAGAAAATATCTTGTATTAGTGCAAACATAAATGTTACTATAAGTGCACAAGATAAATGGACAGTCTGTATCCACATTTAGCTCCGACGCGGAGTTAGGTGTCATTAGTGCCGGGCATGATCAGACCCACACTGTGGTATAGTAGCCGCGTTCATTTCATCCCAAACGACATCAAAGCTTTCACTTCTGATCACACATTTTCACATGTACAGTCTGTCTACTCAACGCAAGTGCACGGCGGCCGCTTTCTTTGAGGAACCCTCATAATCGCTTCACAACATGGATCCTCTTCCTGACGGTCCTCTCTACAAGGTTGCAACATTTTAATATCACCGTCTTGCACCTAATGAAACAGAACAACTGGAAGTTGGAACTTTGGCAACTGAGACTCCACGCGGAGTAGACATGCAACTGTCATTTTCAGAAAACCGTGGTTGCTATTGGTCCCCAACGTCAGTGTTCCATTTCTGAAGTGTGGAGATAGATTTATGACAGTCATTAGTGAGCGGAAAGGCCAGGTCCTTTGAGGTCCCTTTGAGTGGCAACTGCACACACGTTAAAAAAACAGACTTTAAGCAATTATACGGGTATCTCGCCCTTAAACATATGGGGTGGTCCTTCTTAATATGTTCACCAACTTAAAGCGCTGATGCAATATTTTTCTTGTGTCCTCAGAACTGCAGTAAAGTCTGTTTAGTCAATGGCTGTGCAGTTTGAAGTCAAAGGAACCTGACCCTCCCGCCCACTAACGACCGTCATAAATCTAACTCCACATTTCAGAAATAGAACACTGTCGTTGAGGACCAATAGCAACCCTGATTTTCTGGAAATGACAGTCGCATGTCTACTTCACGTGGAGTCTCAGTTGCCAAAGTTCCAACTTCCAGTCGATCTGTTTTATTACGTGCAGAAATTCGTTGTGTGCCACGATGTGGAGACCGTGGGAGGGAAATGCAGTGGTAAATGCAAATGAAGTAGTAGATAACTTTCAGTCACGTGAAAATAATCAAAGTGATGACACTAGTGTGAATAACTGGGCCGAGTTATGTTACTGGAGAAGCCTCAAAAAACAAAGTAATAACGGGAACTGATTCTAAGCAAATTCAAGCGTTTGTTTTGAACACATATAAATATATGCTGACAAATAATCTTGGTAAGACGTCATGCAATGAACCTGATAAATTCTGGGTATTCACAGAAATACAGTAAGAAATATTGTGATGAAAGAAATACCAAAGACGCCGATCAAGTGTGAAAACAAAAGGAAATGTTTCTCTAAAGTAGATAATTTCACATGCGATTTAATTCGCCGAGAAATTTATAGATTACATGTAAAAGGGAGAGCGCCCAGCTTAGACGAATTGGTTGCACATTTGCAAGAAATTTGTGATTTTCCTTATGGGCGCTGCGCTTTGTGCGGTCTCCTAAAGGAGCTGAGTTTTAAATACCGCACTTTGAATAAGATAAGGGTTATTATGGAATCCAGTAGAATTGTAGCTTGGCAATATGTATTTGTCAAAACTAAGGAAGTTTTGCAGTAATGGACATAAGATAATTTATTTAGGCGAAACGTCGTACGATACCCATGACGTATCGGGAAAGGTGGAACATTGCAGAAAGATCTGCGAGAAGGAGGGTCTGTGCTGTAAAACGATTATAAGGGTTCGTCAAAGGCAGCGGCCGACGTGCACATTAGCTAACTAAACAGACTTTACCTTCTATTAGCTTAGACTGCAAACGTGCTTCTAATGTTTGTTAATTAAGCTTCTTATATTTATAGAAGTTTACACAGTGTTTTACTTAGTGTAGGTTTATAAATTTATTAGTGTTTAATAGTTATTAGCATTTAGCACCTGCCTAATTTAATTAAGATGTGGACACCGTGGGTATCGAACCTAACATGGATATGCTAACATGTATTTCCATTCATACTTGTAATATATACCTAACAGTATTTCTAAACTTTCTCGAGTTTTAAACTTATGACATTTAAATATTATGCGGAATGTATGTGATTATTTATTTAAATTCTGTTTAGCAGAAGGCCCCCACCCCCAAAAAATTACACTGCTTAACTTTATTCAAACTTATAAAATTAGCAGACATCCTTGTAAAAAGCTTCCAGCATTTAAAAAGAGTAATAAAGTTTCCTTACCAGCTTTTCTTTCATTTCTTAATTCGTTTTATTACTTTTTAAGTATTTACTGCTCTGTTAAACCAACTGAAATTCACCACCTGTAGTTTCCATAGAATAAAGGAAAACGTTTCAGGATAAATCGGCTCACGATTGCAATAAACAAAGCTCTATCGTGCAATCTTTGCTTAGAAATTATTATTAACTACAGAATATCCAAAGTGCTTCTTTAATTTGCAAGTAAATATCCCTCACAAATTCATGCACACTGATGGAATTTAACCCTTTTAAAACTGTAATAATGTTTTACTTAACTTTCCTTGGGTATGATGCTAATAATACGCTTTTTAATTATGTTATAAAGCGCTGTGACATTATGTGTTATTATAGAATACATGAATTATTAAAATTCATTTGAAAATATCAATAAGTAAACAAAATGACTAGTTTTTACAGTGAAATTAGCTTGAGGTTTTTTCCCTTCTAAATGTTATTTTAAACAACGGCAACCCTGGGTATTCTCAGCTATAAACACGAGCCTAACAATCTTCACCCCCCCCCGCCCTGGTAAGTGTAACCTAAGATGTTTGACATTGTGGTTAGGGGTGAGAAAAGTATTTCCTTACAAAGCGATGCGCCTGGGGATGCTTTAAGCGCGGTCACTATACATGCGACCTTCGAAAGCGATTCTACTCTTAATCGCTTACCTCCTCAATTGGCCCTTCAGGGCTCTAACCGAGGCTGAGTGCATCCCGAACCTCTCCTCCCAGCGGGAGAAAACCCCCACGTCGGTCCCGGGAATGAAACCTCTGTCTCCCGCGTAAGCAACAGCTCTGCCGCCGTACTAAGGAGACGATCATTATGTCTTTTTATATAACATCTACCTACCCAGACTGTAAATATTACCTACTGAACAAATTGCGAGAGAGAAAATGGGGCAGAAAGAACGATAAAGTGAGAGGAATTGAGGATTCTGCGAGTGAAGTGTAAAAAACGCACAAGTTTCGTTACGGACTGTACCTGAGGTGTAGGTGTTTGGTGGACCACAGTTTGGGATACTGTCGTCTTCTAATGAGACGAGTGTTACGTAACACTGTCACATTCGTAGCACGTGCTCCCCCGATATCAAGGACATTCGGACCTGATTATTTGCAATTTATGGCTCGTACCGTTTTTATTGCAAAAAAGGAGCGGTGAGTGAGCGTTGGTAAACGTCTGGCAAGATTCCTTAATTAGATGCGTGTGGCCATGAGATATGTGTAACATGATGCATCCGTTGCAGCCCTACTGAGATGAACATCCAAGACGAGATAACGTGGACACCTCTTAGTGAATAACTCCAGCAAACGAGATAGAATTTCGCATAGAGAAAGCAGTTTTACTGTAGGAGTAGAGGTGCTCAGTATACTAAGGCATTTGTTTATATCTAAGACGTTTATGAGTTAGCTATAAGCAAAATCTAAATTTCTGCAGGGTTGGGCAGACAAAACCGCAGTGCCTTATGATATTAATTTTAAACAAGTTTCAATGGAATAAACTAGTAAAATAGAATATAGTGTATGAAGCTTCATAGAAATGTTGGTGATCCTTCCATTTGCATGTATACGCGTCTTAACACGTTCACGAAAGCACCTATCTGAGCCAAGCAGAGGTTTTGAATAATTGTTGCGTCACCAACGACACCTTCTCCTTCCACTTCCTACGTTCTTCATGTGGCTTTTTCGTTTAGTTGAAAAGAAATACGAGGGCTGTTCAATAAAGAATGGTCAAACAACACCTTTTTTTTGACAACGTACCTTTACTCATCCTCATAATTTTGATGGTCCTTCTCAAAATAGTCTCCCCTGAATGTGATGTACTTGTCACAGTGTTTCTGCCAGTCTTCAAAGACTTGCTGGAAACCATTTTTAAGAGATCCTTCAAAATCGCCTCAGCAGCATTCACCACTGCTTCTGATGATGGACAATGCCTCCCACGAAGGCGTTTCTTCAAGTTAGGGAATAGAAAAATGTCACATCGGACTAAATCCGGACTATAGGGAGGGTGAGGGATGTACTTCACGTTGATATTTGCAAGATATTCAGCAACAACATTGGCAATATGCGGCCGCGCATTATCGTGGTGCAGCATTCAGCCTGCTTCACGAAAATGTGGTCTTTTGCGCCTGATATGGACTGCAATGTTTTCAGGACATTCCTGTAGTATTGTCCAGTTACTGATGTGTGTGCAGGTACAACATGCTGATAAACCATTCCATGAATATCAAAGAATGAGATGACCATAACTTTCCCATCAGGAGCTACCACTTTTGCTTTTTTGGGGTTGGTGATAAAGGAGATTTCCACACTGAGCTTTGCTGTTTGCTCTCAGGATCAAAATGATGTAGCCAGGTTTCATCAGCAGTGATTACGTTTGAAAGAAACTCCCTATCTTCCTCTAACATCAACTTTAACTGTATGCTACCTCCATTGCAGCGGTAGGCGATACTGAACATGTCTGAGCTTGCCTGGTTCTCACAGGCGGGAACAAGGAGTACAAAAATGAAACTACTACGGCGTGTTTGTTTCACATTAAACTAACTGAATATAATAATATTGAATTTAAGTTCGAAAAATTGTGACCGTATGATCATTCTTTATTGAACAGCCTTGGTATGTTGGTAGAAGTGGTAACCCGATTGAAGCGAGCCCTGCAATGTCATGTGCTACTGTTTATTACTTTGCACCCTGTGTAAAAAGGTAAATTTATGTGATCAATGGTTATTGTCTGATATGTGAAGTGTTTAATTTTTCATATTTAAAGCATTTTCAATGAATCCAACACAAGTGTTCCATTCTCCAGCTGCCCTTTTCTTTATGGGAAAATGATGACAAACGCGTCGTGGTAAATGTAGGTAGGCCCACATCAGTGCTATGTTTAGAAAAACTTTGTGGCGGAGGATATTCAAAATACATTTTCTTTAAACATTTAGGGGTGGGAGTATCTACTAGGGCAGCTTTCACAAAGTAAAGACAGACCTCCCTCTACAACCAAGGAGGAAACCGAGCTGTCCCCGAGGGGAGCCCGGCGCTTCCAGGGCTCTTTCCATAGGGCAAGATCTAAAAGCTAACAAGCCTCCCCATCACACCCACCACACATCTAAGACTCCTTGGTATGAGAAATATGATTGTGTTGGAGCTGGGAAAAACACTAACAAAAATGCGGACGCTGTTAGGAAAAGCTCACGTCTACATATTGTAAAATACAAGCTCAAATAAGCTCAACAAGTTTTCATGCAATATCCCATTAGGCAAGTAGACACGAAATGACATTTCGTGAACATAATGAAAGCGAGGACTCTCTAAATAAAGGTAATTTTAAGGAACTTTGAACTCATATACAGAGGGAAGCCCCATTGAAATTCAAAACCACTATTCCAGTATAAAATCAGTTTTTGCGATGCTGGTTTTGCGAATTTTGGTTAGTCAATTTTCTGAGTCACCTAAATAATTCGCCCAGAGCAGCGCCTGATTACTACGAAGGGGATTTGGCACCGAAACCCCAGGTTAACTGATTCGTACCCTTCAGCTGCTGTGGTGCGAGCGCTGCAGACCCATAACACTCGTGGTAACTCTGACGTTTCTAGAGGAACCACGGGACGAAATGCCAAGGCTCTCTCGTCGGATAGTTGTTCGGATTGGGTTGGACTCGAAGGGGTAGTGCTTCCCGATACTCGTGGGATACTCAACGGGGTTGAGGGAAGCCATATATTCCCGGGTACTAGCCTGCATAGCTAGTAGAAGGTGTGCTAGATAACCAGACGACCCCACCGAGGTCAATTGGTAGCCTTCCCCTTTGGGCTTGGTGCGCGTAAGTGGCGTATCCACTTCCATCCCGTCTTGAGTCCACAGGACCAGATGGGGGGGGGGGGCTTGTTAGTCTCTAGGCCTTGCCCTATGGAAAGCCCCAAGGAGACGCCCTTTTGGGACAGCTTGGTAACTCCCTGGTCGTTAGAGGGGCGGGGGGGGAGGGGTCAGTTTTCACTCTTTGTGGATTCCCCTGGTAGATACCTTCTTCTTCTTCTTCTTCACTCCATGGCCTGGCCATATCGCCCGTTCTGGCTTCATAGATCTCTCCAGTGTTTCCTGCGTCGTCCTTTGTTCTTCCTTTTGGATTATAGTTTAATACTGCATTTGGATATCTTCTATCCTCCATTCTTAATATATGTTGATGCCATTGTTGCCCTCGTTCTGATATTTTTTCATGGATTGGTTCGATTTCTAATTCCTTTCTAATATCCTCATTTCTTATTTTGTCCAATATTGTACAACCTTTAACACTTGTTAAAAATGTCATTTGTGCATTCTGTATTTTATTTAAATCCTTTTGTGTTGGCACCCAAGTTTCGCTTGCAAATAGTAAAGCTGGAATATCCATTACCTTATCCATTTTCATTTTTGTATCCTTTCTCACTCTGTTTTTAAAAGTTCTTTGGATTGTCTCACATATTGCTCGGAATTTGTTTACTTTTCTTCTATATCATCACTTTTGGTAGATACCCTGCGTTATATATATGTATACCTAAGCCCCAAGTGAGCATTCCGTGAAGGATGGAAAGGCGAGAGGAGACAGAGGGTGCCTGACTCGAGGAGTCACCACAGTGCAGAGGGCAGGAACTCTGCTTTTTATCAGTTGAAAACTTTCCCTGCAGGGCAGCACGGGCGGCATCCCACCCGCGATCACTTGTGCTCCGAAATAGACCATCAGATCAGAGATTATATGAAATGATTATGAAGATGAAATGGATGGATAGGAAATTCGGGAAATTAATTAACGTATCCAGCATTCGCCTGGCGATCCGGGAATATCCATGGGCTGCGGGAATCGAACCCGGCCCTCCCAAATGGCGGCCACAGATAAAGCCGCGTGATCCATCCCGCTAGGTTTATACCCGTTCATCTTTTTTAACATACCTAACAGGGTGTATAATGTTCTAGTTTGTCACAAGTGTAAATAATACCAGATTTTCCTCATTCTTTTACTTTTTACATAGGTCGCGATACCAAATATTGCTATACTTATTCTATTTGAACTTTTTAAAATGTTGATAATGTCTTTTGTGTAAAATACGCTTTAATATACTGGGATGAGATATTTACAGGAAGCTGTGGGAGTAAGAGTTCAGAATAAAGCTAAAGAAAAACAAAATTTGGAGCATCTGTCGAACTTCTGCCTGACCCTGAATCTCACGCGAACAAATGTATTCCTTACTTCTGAAGAAAAAAGAAAAAAAAAAAGTTAAATTGAGTGTTGTTAAGACAGGTTTTATGCATACAGAGACGCTGAGTTTTTCAAGGATACTTGTGCATTTTAATCGAATTTGGAACGCTCTCGATATCTGAGGCAGGTCAGCACGTGACTCCTGTAGTCATGACGACCCTTACTTCTCGTGTGTTTATCATAATTACGTGAAGGTGACAAGCTTACCTTGCAACCATCACCTATTACTTACCTATATAGCTTTGTTCTGGAGCTTTCTATCATCTTGAAACAATGAACGTGAACCTAGGACTTCATCAGTGTGACTGTCCTTTCTAATGGACAATTTTAGAAGTCACGTCAGGATTTGGACCAGTAACCTGCGGGGTACAAAAGTATTAACATGAAATTGCCACAAAAGAAGCTGAACTTGTTTCATAGTTTCGTTTTAGGGAACTGGGTAATTATACAGCTGTTAATATATAATAAATACAAGTTCTTTAACTTGTTTATCGATCACAATGGTACAGCCAAACATAACGAAAATTTCTTACAACTTAAAGCAAACTAAAGTGATAAATACATAAATCAATAAATACATCTTAAATTATTAATATAATTCTTCACCTCTAGATGTCGTAGTTAAACGTGCTGGACCGATTGAGAGAAGCAATCTTTTCGACTTAATTTTTAAATATCAGCTAAATCCTATTCTATGCTCAACAGGTTGTTCCCTCTTGTTATAAATATTTTGCATACGCTCGTAATGTATTGATATACTAATCAGAAACACAGAGAAAACTTTTACATAAGGCATTTGTTTACGTAATTCTTTTATATAAGGATTTGTTATCGAGAAACTTCGCTATAAATTCAGGAAAATACAATAACATTACTCAAAACTTTCAATGATGCATCCTACACACATCATTTACATTGTGGATTAAATAGTTCAGTAACCCGTACAAATATCTATCACGATCATCAAAATGATGATCAATAATTGCAATCATTGTGTTATTTCAAATGCATTTTTCCCATCTGTAGCGGATATTTTATGTTGTTTTTGTGACATCTGCTACCGCGTGTTTCGGTGTGATGGTTTGGATGCCACATTCAAGACGTCCATAGAGTAAAAAAGTCACTAGACCTTATAAAATACTATTGCTTGCATTAACTTTCTTTTAAACAAACGACTAGCAAATACTACATTCTTGCTGTGATAAACAAATCAGTAGCAGTGTAATATAAAATTCTTCTGCATGTAACCATCGCTGAATACGGACGTGTGTAAGCGTCTGTCCGAAATCTTGCAGACTTTTTATGAATGTATTTAGCATTCATGGTTTACGTGTGTCCGCGAATGTATTACATAGCTAATGCATCAGGCATTCTTTAACAACCGACAACTTTACTATTATTTGTAAAGTATAGGAGAAAGTTGGTTCAATAATTTTAATTGAAAACTGAATTGTATCGACTAAAAGAAGAATGATTTTGTAAAGTGTCCACAATAATTTAAAAATATTGTGTTATAATCAAAACATCAGTTTGCAAAGGAAATAAATAGAATGAACAGTAATTATTTCATTATCCCAAAAGATTATATTATTTATCCGTTTCGGGACTACGACCTTGGGTACAGAGATCATCGCTCGAGAGCAGCCGTGGTCAACAATAATTCTGCAAGAACTTCACCAAAGGTGAGAATCCCATCATCAAACACCTTCGTCACCCAAAATAAACCACTGCACATGTAACAGTACTCTTTTAGCTTCATGGTATTCTCAGCGAAAACTCAAAGCTTTCTTCGCTAGCTTGTTTTCTGATTCCAAAGAGTTTGTACTTTGGTATGCAAGATCTATCTGTACTAAAATAGCCTTTATGGTCTATGTCGCCTAACAAGTAGTATTTTTTAAACACACAAAGAATTATCAAAATGATATCAGTTGTGGGATTTGTGGTGTACAAAGCGGCGTCTAAATGTGTTTTGTCCTGGCTCTCCAGTTCCGCCACCATCCATTCAATCACATTAACCTTTCCTTTCCATTGTTCCGATATTTCTTATCAGCCCTTCATTACCTTCCTGTCAGGTGTCGAGCTGATGTGCCATCCTGGATCAGAGTTCCTGTGCTACCCAAGAGGCATCCTGCGGGGTGTAAGTCCTGCACCCTACGAGTAGGATAAAACATAAATGTAATAGAGTGAAATATTACAGTAATGTAACACAAAGATTTTCAGAAAACCCGCAGACCATATTAATAGTTACCTATATGGAAGACTTCCCCTCCCCTCGAAATGTTGAATTCTTTCAATCAAGCCAAGAATACTGCACCGACAGCTTTTATCAATTCAGATTTCTCTACCCATCTTATTCCTTCAAACATTGACACAAATTAGGTATCACTATATATCAAACTTAAATGGGTGAGAAAACCATGAGAATGTAATACATCTGGCATCAGATATTTACTGTGAACTTAGAGACTATGTAGACTATTTGGACTTTTAGCATGCTTTTCTTGCATTGTCCAGCCCTAAATATAATCGCTGCCTTTGATTAACAAATAGGCACTTTATAAGACGATAAACATAAAGATAGCCTGCAGTTTCGCTTTGAAGAACAAGGGCCTCCTACCTGCCGCTAGGATGAGCTCGGCGCTACTTAGGGGGTGACTGGACTGGTATATGCTATGGATGGGATTAAGAATGGAGGTCCATACTTGGTCTCTTGTACCTATGCCCTCAACTGTGGATCCAAGGGAGGAAAGATGAGGCCAGAGGAGAGACAGGGTGGCCGTCCCAAGGGGGCAAGAGAGTACAGAGGGCAGAGTCCTTACAATGACCAATTGGAAACTCCACGGCAGGCCAGTACAGCCGGCATTCTTCCCACCCCCTCGTAGGGATGGGACCCTTCCAATTCAGCTGCCATGGTGCGGACGTTGCGGACCCATAGAACTCGTGATATCTCTGACGTTACTAGAAGAACCTCGGGCCAAACACTCGAGCTGGGAGTTGTTCGGATTGGATTGGACTCGAGGTGGCAGTGGTTTCGGATGTCCGTGGGAGATCGGAGGCCTCCGTTCTCAGACGGGATTGAGGGAAGTCATAAGTTTCCGGATACTAGCCTGCAGAGCTAGTAGCTGGTTTGCTAGATCACCGGGGGTCCCGACCGAGGGAATTGGTAGTCTTCTTTCCAGTCTATAATGGGAGGCTTGTTAATCTTTAGGCCTTACCCTACTGGAAACAGCCCCGGAGTTATAGTAGCCGCGTTCATTCCATCCCACCGACATCAAAGCTTTTCCTTCTGATCACACATTTTCACATGTAAGCAATTGTAAGGGTCTTCCACCCTTAAACATATGGGGTGGTCCTTCTTAATACGTTCACCAAGTTAAAGCGATGTTGCAATATTTTTCTTGTGTCCTCAGAACTTCGGTACCTTCTATTATCTTAGACTGCAATCGTGCTTCTTATGTTTGTTAATTAAGCTTCTCATATTTATAGAAGTTACATGGTGTTTTACTTAGTGTAGTTTTATAAATTTATTAGTGTTTAATACTTATTAGCATTTAGCACTTGCGTAATGTAATTAAGATGTGGAGACCGTGGGAATCGAACCTAACATGGATATGCTAACATGGATTTCCATTCATACTTGTAATATATACCTAAGTATTTCTAACCTTTCTCGAGTTCTAAAGCGTTTATGAAATTTAATTATTATGCGGAATGTACGTGATTATTTATTTAAATTCTGTTTAACAGAAGGCCCCCACCCCCAAAAAATTACACTGCTGAACTTTATTCAAACTTGTAAAATTAGCAGACATCCTTGTAAAAAAGTTTCCAGCATTTAAAAACAGTAATAGAGTTTTCTTACTAGTTTTTCTTTCATTCCTTGGTTCGTTTTCTTACTTTTGAAGTATATACTGCTTTGTTAAATCAACTGAAATTCACCCCCTGTAGCTACCACAGAATAAAGGAAAATGTTTTAGAATAAATCGGCTCACGATTGCAATAAACAAAGCTCTAACGTGCAATCTTTGCTTATAAATTATTATTAACTACCAGAATATCCAAAGTGGTTCTTTAATTTGGAAGTTAATATCCCTCACAAATTCATGCACGTTGATGTAGTTTAACCTTTTTAAAATTGTAACGATGTTTTACTAAACTTTCCTGGGATATTATGTTAATAATACGTATTCAGTTCTTGTAGGTAATATAAGCACTATACCATAAGAGCATAGGTAGCATAGCTCTTTTCAGTTATGTTATGAAGCGTTGTAACTTTATTTATTATTATAGGATACATTAATTATTTAAAATCCATTTGAAAGTAACAATAATTGCATGTAATTACAGTGACTTTCGTACAGTGAAATTAGCTTGAGGTTTTTCCCTTCTAAATGTTATTTTGAACAACGGCAACCCTGGGTATTTTCAGCTATAAACACGAACCTAACATTCTTCACCTCTCCGCCCCGGTAAGTGTAACCTAACATGTTTATGACATTGTGGTTAGGGGTGAGAACAGTTTTTCCTTACAAAGCAAACGCCTGGGGATGCTTTAAGCGCTGTCATACGCCGGCGCCCCTTTTTGAAGAGCGCTGGTACTCTCCCGGGTTATAGAGAGGGAACTGTTCGCTTCCAAGTAGATTCTCTCGCACCACTTCTCCGTCCCACCAATGGCCCACCAGGCTAGACGGAGACCGAAGACTTCCCATCGGAGAAGGATGAGTTTACTAGGAGCATATCATCCTGCCATGCAGCGCCTTCACTTCTACCCTGAAAGAGAGCACCAGATGAAAGATGATCTAACATGATAATGGAGATGAAATGGATGGCAGGAAATTCGGGGAATTTAATTAACTTACCCAGCATTCGCCTAATGACTCGGAAAAGCCCTCAAAAAGATCCGTGGATCAGGTATGTCGGCCACGAGAATTGAACCTAAACTCCCAAACGCGGGCCACAGACGAAACCATCCCGCTCGCTAAAGGATGAACTAATCCCTTTAAGCTTGTCTTTATAATCTAATGCCCATTCCTTACTACGTAATGTTTGTATTTGATTACAGTCTCAATAAATAAACTCCCTAAGTTAGTGCAGACACAGAGAACGATGTTAGTAGAGCGGGTGAGACGCTCTTGTGGGTGCTCTCGCTAAGTCAGTTGACGTGCGTGAAGAACGGCTCATCTCAAGGAATGAGCGATTACGACATACAAGTTCACCTTTTCCCGGTAACTGTAGAGCTTGATCGCCGTAATAGCCCCGTTTACATAACGGACTTACAGCTCTCTCGGTACTTCGTGTATATATAGGACTCCGTTATACTCCAGTGGAGTGAGTACGACAGCGATGATGCTGCTGCGATGATCACGACTTTTCATAATTTCCAGCTTAGATCTCGGTCATTACCAACAAGGAGTTCTACATCAAAAGGATCCAGTTGAGCGTTACACCGGCCGCAGCGTTTTTAGTTGTGTTAATGGAATAAAATCCGGTGTGTTACTTTTACATGAACATCTCCGCTAGTTCTTGAAGTAACTATTCTAACAAAAACATTTCTTTTATTAACTTTATATCAATCAAGAAAAACGTTTGCAGACATTAATTAGTTATATAGGTCTTCTCATTTATTATGTTTAAATTAACACCTCCAACGTTGTCATATCCAACGATAAATTAAAAGATGCTCAAAAGAGTCCAGGGTCCATAGATCTTAGAGTTACCGGACATTTATCTTTCACCAAAGAAACCTCAAACGTTGTCATATCGGACGTTGAATTAAATGATGCGCAAATGAGCATAGAACTTACAGTTACCTGACATTCATCTTTCCGGATAAATCCAGATAACTCAACCTGACCGAAAGTCGAACTCGGGACACCTCAAACTAGAGACTGACACACTACCACCTACGCTAGTACTTTGTAAAGGTATATTACAAGATATGTATTGGTTCTGAAAACCCTATTATCTTTGCAAGAAGAAAGAAACAAAGAAAGAAGGAAAGAAAGAAAGAAAGAAAGAAACAAACAAACAAACAAAAAAGGAGATAGAAAGAGAGAAAGAAGAAAGGTAGGGAGCAAGAAAGAAAGAATGAAAGAAAGAAGGAAAGAGAGAAAGAAAGAACGAAAGACAAGGAGAGAAAGCAAGACAGAAAGAGAGGAGAGAAGGAGAGAAAGAGACAAGGAGAGAAAGAGAGAAGGAGAGATGGAGAGAAAGAGAGAAGGAGCGAAGGAGAAGCAAAGAGAGAAGGAGGAAGGAGGGAAGGAAGGTAGGAAGGGAAGGAAGGGAGGGAGGAAGCAGAGAAGTAAATAAATGAATAAATAGAAAGACAAAGAAAGAAAAAGAAAGAAGGAAAGACAAGGAGAAAAAGCAAGACAGAAAGATAGAAGGAGAGGAGAGAAGGAGGAAAGGTGGGACGGATGGAAGGAGGGAGAGAGGGAGGAAGGAGAAATAAATAAATAAACAGAGAAGGAGAGAAAGAGAGAAGGAGAGAAAGAGAGAAGGAGCGAAGGAAAGGAAAAGAGAGAAGGAGGAAGGAGGGAAGGAAGGTAGGGGGAAGGAAGGGAGGGAGGAAGTAGAGAAATAAATAAATGAATAAATAGAAAGACAAAGAAAGAAAAAGAATGAAGGAAAGACAAGGAGAAAAAGCAAGACAGAAAGAGAGAAGGAGAGGAGAGAAGGAGGAAAGGTGGGACGGATGGAAGGAAGGAGGGGTGGGAAGGAGGGATGAAGGAGAGAGATATAAATAAATAAAGAGAGGAGAGGAGAGAAGGAGGCAGAAAGACAAGAAACACAAGGAGAGAAAGCGAGAGAGAAAGAAAGAGCAAGAGCGAAGGACAGAAGGAGAGGAGGGAAGGAGGAAAGGAGAGAAGGAGGAAAGGAGGAAAGTAGAGAAGGAGGGAAGGAAGAAGGAAGGAAAGAAACAGAAAAAACAAGAGAGTAAGAAAGAAAGAAAGAAAGAAAGAAAGAAAGAAAGAAAGAAAGAAAGAAAGAAAGAAAGAAAGAAAGAAAGAAAGAAAGAAAGAAAGAAAGAAAGAAAGAAAGAAAGAGAGAGAGAAGGAAAGAAAGAAAGAAAGAAAGAAAGAAAGAAAGAAAGAAAGAAAGAAAGAAAGAAAGAAAGAAAGAAAGAAAGAAAGAAAGAAAGAAAGAAAGAAAGAAAGAAAGAAAGAAAGAAAGAAAGAAAGAAAGAAAGAAAGAAAGAAAGAAAGAAAGAAAGAAAGAAAGAAAGAAAGAAAGAAAGAAAGAAAGAAAGAAGGAAAGAAAGAAAGAAAGAAAGAGAGAAAGAAATAAAGGGAGAAAGGAAGAAAGAAAAGAGCAAAAAAGAGAAAAAAGAAAGATAGGCAGAGAGAAAGAAAGAGAGAAATAGAGAAGAGAAAGAGAGAAATAGAGGAGAGAAAGAGAGAAATGGAGAAAGAGAGAAGGTGAGTAGGAGAGAAAGAAAGTAGGAGGGTAGAAGAAAAGTAGAGAAGGAGGGAAGAAAGGGATGGAGAAAGGAAGGAGAGTTAGAAATGAATAGAGAGAGAAAAAAGAACGAAGAAAGGAATGAAAGAAGTAAAGAAATTAGGAACGAAAGAAGGAAAGAAACAAAAGAATAGCGATGTTTCAGTTGTAAAGTGAGGTGGTAAGTAGGCGAGATGTGAATTTCAAAGCGAGGGAAGCTCCAAATAATACTTTTCCTTAAAATAAAAGCGAATAATTATTTAAGGTACTGAAGCTACTCTTCAGTACTCTTTCTAATGTACAGTCACGTCCAGCGCTTCTTCAATTGCAAGGCTGCTCACGGTTTAACCAGACTTATTCCTGGTTACTCTCTCCTCTCGGAGTTTCCAATGTTTCCTACAGCTGGCCAAACCGCGTGTGAACTGTTAACCTAACATGGAGAAAATATGCAATCACACACTTCTGCTAATAACTTAAAACTTCACAAGAATGTCCTATTTGTCAATACTAAATAGCAATCTGATAAACTACTATTGCTAATGCTATTTAAATATACTTACATTTATATTTAAAAGTGACACATAAAACTAAAAATAAGCTTTTCTTCACACACTATAGATACTTTACGTGACAAAATCTGTCAGTGCTTCCTAACTATCGAAGAGTGACGATTGTTTCCGGAAAGCTACGAAGCATGGTATGCGTAAATACAGTATTGAATGAGCTCGCAGAACTGGTCACTCCAATATAAGCAACTGTCAAATTATCCGCAGCACGTATCTGCGAATAAATTATTTCCTTATTTTAAATGTTTAATGCTAATTAGGATTATACAATGCGTTTTAAAGTTTGCAGATATTTGTTCCCAGCTCAGCATTTCTGTAACTAAGGACAATAGCTGTCACTAATATGAAGTTTAATTATAAGATGTGTAAGGCAACAATATTTCTTTATAATATTCTTTTAACACAGAAAGGACCTGTTTAATTTGGCATTTTCTACGTTACTACAATCCGCATACCTGTATAACGTCTAATTTGTTTGTAATTTTAATAAAATTTAAAATAACGTCACTAGGTTTTTCTTAAATTTTCACTCTCATAATGACATACATGTTCAGTGTATACGTTTCTTAGATACGTTTTCAAATTGCACCTTACGGACTTGGTTACAACAAAATGTAATTCTCAACAGTAAATTTTTCATATTAGAGGTAGATAGGTAGATTAACAAAAAAAAAAAAAAAAAAAAAAAAAAAAAAAAAAAAAAAAAAAAAAAAAAACCTCTTCATCCGATCAAATTTTGAAGAGCAAGCTTTCCAAATTAAATTTCTACCTTTAACATTAAATGACCTAAATGAAATGTCTCGGGAAGAGGTTATTAGGCCAAAAAGTTACTTATTGTATATTTTATTAGCATATTTGCATTTATGCTAAAGTTCCTTTATCATGTATCGCTTCCAATTAACAAAGTTCAATAAAAATTACCATTTCATTTCCCTTTTCACGTTAACGCATAAGCAAAATTCCACCTTACACTCCTAAATTGTATTTAAATTCTATATTTTGTATTTATGGTATTTTTCTAAGACTATTTCCCTTAGAGAGGAACCTTTTATCGGAACATCAACATAGAACTTTTGGGTTGAATTTAGGACTTCGTTCACTTACCGTAGATAAAAGAACTTCTTTTGTTTTTTGCTGACTTTTGTTGAGGAAAAACTACAAACTGCTTCATTAAAAATGTATGTACTTTTACGCAGTTTTAAAGCATTAAGTCCCGGTTGCATAAACTGCAGTTCATTTATAATCAAAGATAAAAATTGAAGTAAGTTTGCGAACCCGCGTGGGTTGTAAAATGTGGATCTTAGATCAGATGAACGCCGTTTAATACTGATCACAAAAACAAATACGGCACCATCGCCAAACATGTTCCAACTTTCATGTTATATCGAAAGAATTTGAGAATTATGGAAATTATTCGACTTTGTTTTATTCAAGTGCACAGAGTAGCCAATCTAGATATAACTAAAACTAAATAAATCTTTCGCTTTATGATTATTAGTCTTTTAAATAGCATTCTTTTATATAGACAGTATAATAATTTACTCCATATTGAAACAGTATTTATCAAAAGTTAATCATTTCGCTTACTTTATCTCCATTATATGCATAATGTACATCTTACTGCGAGTTCGAAAGATGCGTTCAGCTAATTTTAGCAGAACACCTCGGGGAAATTTTTCACCTTCAAACTGTCATGAATTCTAGAATTTCTAAAAATATTGCCATCATGTGCTGAACCTGGCCATCCGAAGCATTCCTTTAATGCAATCTGAGAAGTCTGGGCTGGCAGAACATTGTTTTGATAACGACCATAGACCAACTTTCGGGAGACGACCATCTTGGCAAAATGCAACAGTTACTGGGAGCGGAGAATTAAGGAAGCTTTGGCGATTTCCTCTGAAAGGAGCACGCTTAGTCGTGATGCTGGATTTCAGTTCAGCTCCTCTTGGAAACCGGCCTTAAAAATGTAAATATGTCGATTTAATCAAGTTAAGTAGTTACGTTTCTCTGACACAATTTTCTTTACTCACGCCATCTCCTAATCTGGCATTTAATTTACTGAAAACAGTCTTTTGTTTAGTAAAAAGAATTTATAGTGCTTTGTCTTTGTTTTGTATTGGTGTTATCGCAGTGTCTCATTTGTGGTTATAATATTTTATAAATATCCTGATGATGGGAGCGATGCACACTCCCGAAACGTCGATATCTAATCGTCTTTTCACCTGACTTGTTACCCGAGAAGAAAGTGAGCATATGTGCAGTCTTTTGCACCTAAAACTCGTGGAAAGTTACGTATATAATGGAAATCTCGCCTAACCCTTCTTATTTCACCCTCTTCCATAAGTATCCTGATGAAATGAGGTATTACAGCTGTAATCTCCCTTGTACCTTTATGGATTGTCCTACATGCAGTTCCTTTATTTATATTAAATATATCCCCTATCACCTTCTGGAGGCTTCCAGTTGCATAGAACCGTAACGCGAGAAGGATCATAAATATCGGATTTGAGTACATAATTTCTCATTGTTTGTGTTCTTAAGTGTGCATGTAGCCTATGCTACAGTTCTTCAACTACATGCTTTGATAGTCGAAAACTCATTTTAAATTTTCTGTCACTAAGTTCTAAGATGGGATTTTCTCTGTGTTGGAAAACACTAGTAGGCCCTCAAAATGAAAATTCCCATCATCAGAGATATCAGAGTAATCTGAAATCTTAAAATAATAAAAATATATAGGTTATGAACACAAACAATGCATCATTAGAAGGCATTTGTGGAAAAATGAGGATAATTATTTCTCCAAGTAACCACAAAAAATGCATTACTTACCATTCTATTTAAAGCTGCACTACATATTTCTTCTTAAAATTTTGCAGTTCTGCTGATCTAAGTTGTTGTTATTTTCAAATGCTAGGCTTTGGCAATGAAGTCATTAGCTCTCTTGCTCTCCAATATTTCTGTGTAGTGGGTCCGACAGGTAGGACTTCACAGGTTAGAAGATGTTTTTCAGTTATTTCCTCTTCTTTGTTGCACAGAGGACAATTTGGACTTGTATAAATTCCTATTCTGTGTAAGTGTGTGGCCAAATAATCATGATCCGTAAGTAATCTAAAATTTGCTACTGTAGCTTTACGTGGGATTTCTGGAATAATTTCTGAATTTTTAATTAAAATGTTCCATTTTTTTATCTTTGGCTTTATTGTTTTTGTTTGTTTTTAATTAACATTTTCATGGATGTAGAGGGTAAGTTTTTACTTTTGTTCTGATTTAAATTTGCACCTTTTTTGGCAAGAAAATCAGCTGATTCATTTCCGCCAGTTCCACAATTAGCAGTTATCCACTGTAATATAATTCTTTTCTGTAGTTTTTAAGTTGTTGGATCATTTTGTGACATTCTTTAATTTGGATTGACCTCATTTTATATGAACTTATTGCACATAATGCTGCTTTAGAATCAGAAAGAGTGGCAGCATTTTTAAATTTATATATTCTGTATAGAAGGTGTTGGAGTGAAATGAATAGCCGTTACTTATACATCAACTTAGATCTACCGATCTAAGTTCAATCAAGTTAACTGGAGAAAATTCACCAGTTAGGTTTGATCTTAGATCAAGAGGCCATGAACTTAGATCAATGTTTATACAACCAAAATTCTAACTTCAGCTTTACTGAAGATCATTTTCGTATGTTTGAACTTAGGTTATCTTTTATGCAGCAGGGCCTAAAACTCTCCTTAATATCTGGGTGAAGCTTCTTTATGCCCAACCGATAAACCATTGTGAACGAAGTCATAAGAAAGAGGGTTCATCTGATGTATGTATCATTAGTAGACGGCACTCATAACCTTCAGACTCCTGGAAACGATCCAATAAATTGTGCCAATTACGATAAGGATCCACTAAAGAAGATATAAGCACTAAATATTTATCTGTAGGAAAGAAAGATAAAAGCCTCGTGCCTCTGTTTTGAAGCACTGATTGCTGAAAATTCGCTGATGTTAAGAACGATGATTTTCTAGAATTGTTAATTTCTTAATTCAATTTTTTTAAAGTTTAGGATGCCGTTTTCCTACGATTTTACGTAACCTTTATTTTAAGTTCAAATACAACTGATGTAAATAACCCCGCATGTAATTACTTTATACAGCGTGATGAATAAAGCGTATATGTACGTGACATTTTTTGTAAATACACTGAATTTCATCTTATAGGTACTTTTGTGATAGTACGTATAAAACAAATAAATCTTGGTAAATAACAGAACTATATGGATACACTACCAATTTAGTACAATGTGTAAAAAGTGTGTATAAAGGCAGTTGTTTTAAACTCAAATTCACTAATTAATCCAATGGAAATATAGTACCTAAATATGGGTGTCAGGCAATGGGACATATTATTACCTGTCACAGACGAATACAGGTATACAGAAGCCGAGAGAAGTATTTGAATAATATAACATGTAACATTGCACGTACTATAAATACTGTAATATATATTTGGCAGCGTTGAGTTGTTAAACATGTAAATATTAGTCTTTTGTGTCACGGAAACAATATTTAAAATACCACTTTACATGTATTTGTTACACAATCTGTACTGTGTTTATTCTATTATCCCTCTTATTGGGGGACATAAGTATTCGAACGTATCCAATCGAGCAGAGAGAAAGGTGGTTGAATGAACCCTACACGCCACTACCACATAGCAGTTTTGTTTATGCTATGTCTCGAGACAGTGTGCTCAAAGTTATTCAGCCAATTGTGTACTTACAGGTAATATGGAACGTAAATTAAGGAGACAACGGTGACAGAGAGGAATATCGTGATAAATATGTACAAACAAAACAAATCTCTCTCTGGTATTGCCAAAACCATTAACAGAAACAAAACTACAATGTTCTGCATAATTCAACGCTTCAAACAGACAAATACTGTTGTAAATAAACCTAGAAATGGCGGTCCTTCTAAACTCACCACCAGAGACAGGAGGCAAATAATAAAAATGGTGAAGCTGAATCCGGGAGTCACTATATCTAAGGTTAGAGGATGCCTTGAGCAATATTCTGGCACTGTGGTTCACACTAGAACAGTTGAACGAGTTTTAAATAGTAATGGGTACAATGCCCGCGTTCCTAGGCAGAAACTATGTTAATAAGATGAATAAGAAAAAACGTATAAAATTTGCTAAACAGTATGTGGTGAAGCCAACAGAATTCTGGGATAAGGGTCTCTGGTCGAACGAGAGCAAATTCTGCTTACACAAGAGTGATGGACGCCTCGAAATGTGGAGACTGCCAAATACAGAATGGGAACCTAAGAACATGGTAGCTACACTGAAACATGGTGACAGTAGTGTGATGGTATGGGGCTGTATAGCTTTATTTGGCTTTGGGGAACTGGTGCTCATAGATAGGATCATGGACAAATTTGATTACAAAAGGATTCTAGAAAACAATCTTAAAAAGAGTGCAGAGAAGCTGGGATCAGGGCATGATTATTACTTCCAGCAGGGCAATGATCCGAAGCGTACTGCTGAAATTGTAAGACTGGATCGTGAACAACACTCCTCACAGTTATGAAGACACCGCCCCAATCTCCTGATTTAAATCCTACAGAGAACATCTGGAAGGAACTCGAGGAGAGTGTGAGGAAGCATCACATCAGAAGCACGGACCATCTAGAAGAACTTCTTCAAACAGTGGGGAGAAACATGAACTCTACATCACATACAGACAATGGCCAAACGATTATCAGCAGTAACTCAAAGAAAGGGGATGATAACTAAATACTAGCTGTTCTCTGTTCGAATACTTATGTCCAGATGTAAAGTAACCGTTTTATTTCTCCATGTAGTGCAAATTAGTTTCAGTTGTTATTTATGAGTTTATATGTTTATTGGAAGACTTAAGTTTATTTTGTATCAGTTGTATTTACGTATGCTTACTCTGCGTAGCTTTAAAATAATATAAGTAATAAATATGTTTACGTCCGAATACTTATGTCGGCCTCTATAAATGGAAAGAACATCTGAACAGAATGGATGATAGGAAAGTACCAAAAATAATCTTATTTTATAAACAAAGAAGGCGATGTGAACCAGGATGACTAAGGGATGAAGCCGCAACGACCACTTGGCTTAAACCGTGAAATGAGGAATAACTATGGAATAAAGGAGAAGAAAAGGAGTAGAAAATATGAAGCTCACTTTATTATTAAAGCAATATCGTTTTTATACGCTATGAATATTTATCATGTATTCATTTATGAGTGAGTATCCAATGTTTGAAATAATCTTTGGTGACGTATTTGTGTGACATGTTGACAATATCGTACTTTATCGCATGCATTACTTGACACAAATCGAGGTTTAACTGTCAACGATTAAACCATTTCTAGGCCAACAATTATCGTGATTAACCTAGTTTGGGCAGAATAATCACTTTTATTGCTCGTTTTATGTAATTATAGAATGTGGCTGTTACAAATCAGATTATGCTACTAATACCGTCTGTGGAAAATTTTATACGACAATAATAATAAAATAAAATAAAAGTTACTATTAGTGAATCGAAAGTTTTGTGGAATGTGCGTGGTCTATTGCGCATTCACTGCACTTAGAAGTTTTCAGTGTTAGGGTAGGATAGGATAGAATAGAATCTTCGTTACGTTGACCAGACGTAGAGCATCTCCAAAAGAAAGGATGATAAGAGAGGAGAGAGAGGGCGGCTGACCAATCCAAAGTGACACTACAGTAGAGAGCGTAGGGTCCCTACTATTGAACATTTGGAACTTCCCAGCAGGATTGCACAACCAGCATCCACCCCTTCAACTGCTCTGGTGCGAGCGACGAGGACTCCGAGTACTCGCACTCCTGACGTTCCTAGAATATGTGAGTTGTTTGGAATGGGATGGACTTGAGGGGGCAGTTGGTTCCCTGCACCCACAGGAAATTGGGTACGTCTGACCAGGCCTAGGCCGCCCAACCGGGACAGAGAGTAGTACCATGCAGAGCTAGTAATGTGGTGTGCTGGACCACCGGAACCCTCACCGAGGTTGTTCAGCAGTCTTCCCTGCGGGGAATGTCTCGCCAGGTCTAGGCCCGCCAAACCGGACAGAAGGTAGCTAAAATCTCCGAGGTAGTAGCCTGCAGAGCTAGTAATGTGGTGTACTGGATCACCAGTACCCCCACCGAGGTTGTTCAGCAGTCTTCCCTGCGGGGTATGTCTCACCACGTCTAGGCCCGCCAAACCGGACAGGGGGTTACTAAAATCTCCAGGGTAGTAGCCTGCAGAGCTAGTAACGTGGTGTGCTGGATCACCTGTACCCCCACCAAGGTTGTTCAGCTGTCTTCCCTGCCGGTTACGTCTGGCCAGGCTTAGGCTGCACAAACGGGACAGAGGGCTACTAAAATCTCCAGGGCAGTAGCCTGCAGAGCTAGTAACGTGGTGTGCTGGACCACCGGTACCCCCACCAAGGTTGTTCAGCTGTCTTCCCTCCCGGTTACGTCTGACCAGGCTTAGACCGCCCAAACGGGACAGACGGTTACTAAAATCTCCAGGGTAGTAGCGTGTAGAGCTAGTAACACGGTGTGCTGGATCACCGGCGCCCCCACCAAGGTTGTTCAGCTGTCTTCCCTCCCGGTTACGTCTGGCCAGGCTTAGACCGCCCAAACGGGACAGACGGTTACTAAAATCTCCAGGGTAGTAGCCTGCAGAGTTAGTAACATGGTGTGCTGGACAACCTGTACCCCCACCAAGGTTGTTCAGCTGTCTTCCCTCCCGGTTACGTCTGGCCAGGCCTAGGCCGCCCAAACGGGACAGACGGTTACTAAAATCTCCAGGGTAGTAGCCTGCAGAGCTAGTAACGTGGTGTGCTGGACCACCGGCACCCCCACCGACGTTGTTCAGTAGTTTTCCCTGCCGGTTACGTCTGGCCAGGCCTAGGCCGCCCAAACGGGACAGACGGTTACTAAAATCTCCAGGGTAGTAGCCTGCAGAGCTAGTATCACGGTGCGCTGAATCACCGCCGCCCCCACCGACGTTGTTCAGTAGTTTTCCCTGCCGGTTACGTCTGGCCAGGCCTAGGCCGCCCAAACGGGACAGACGGTTACTAAAATCTCCAGGGTAGTAGGGTGTAGAGCTAGTAATACGGTGCGCTGAATCACCAGCACCCCCACCGAGTTTGTTCGGTAGTTTTCCGTGCGGGGATGACGGTATAAGTGGCGTATCCAGTTCCACCATGTAATGGGGGCCTTCTTATAGAAAAGGTGTTGGCCTACTGCAGATATCCTTGGAGGCGCCGTTCATCCTGTTGGTTACTCAAAAGGTAATCTCTATACCAGGAATAAGCAGGAATTCATTAAATAGAAGAAATTCGTTATAATTAATCTTGTAAATCTCTTCCAAAATTACTTATATTACAAAACACATCTGTTTAATTTGTAACGTTCACTGATTTAGACCTTCCCTATTTGACCAAAAATTACAATTAGACATTTTCTGCATCTTCTTCCGCTGAGTGTTTGTTTAGCAACGTGGACTACAGTAATAATTTTGCTTACTACTCACCCAAAAAGTATATGAAAACAGAATTTCGAATACGCCGAAAATGATTATAAGACTGTAGTCCTACAAACTCTGTCGCCGCTAAAAGATGCCTTGTATATCTCTTGAAGTCCCACACTCCTACTGGTCTGCCGTAACCACACAGTCTCGGGATCAACTGATTTCGCCGCTAGAAGCGCTAAAAATCGTTCCAAATCTAATAGTTGATTCCTCTCTTTAGGGCTGACGTCATAAGCTGAGATATTTCCTATAAAATGCCTACAACCCTAACGGAATCCTTTTGAGGAGGAGTGGACGAAAGAGACTACCAGATGACACATGATGTGAAATGATAATGGAAATTAAATGGAGGGACAAGAAATTCGTCTAGAGACCCCACCGAAAATCCTTTTGGACGATTCTAAGGTTTCCCTCGGTCGGTAGCAGGAGGCTTAGAGGATCTCCCTGTAACAGTCCATTTCTGATACGGCGAGACTATATGAAACTTTTATTTGATTCCACCTCAATAGTCTGTTGATGAGATTTGACCAGATGTTGTTTGCTCCAATTATCTCGTGGAGTTTTTCTATCATTAGGTTCAAGACGGTGTAAAATTTACTATTTTCCTTTAGGGCTCCTCAAATATGCTTCAATAGGCGTTCGATTGCTTGTAGGGTTCACCTTCCTTTTCTGAACCCAAATTGGTTTTCCTGTAGGCGCTCGTCTACTTTTTCACTTAACAAAAAGCCAATTTATGTTCGGAAAGGGAAGATCACAGATCTCCTAGCAACTCTGAAGAGGAAAAGAGAAGAAATGCAAACAACTCTACTGCACAGGGGCCATGATGAACCGCACATGGACAAAGGCAAATATCAAAATGAGGCACGTCATCACCAAGTGGAACTCGGATTTTCACATTTAGGCCTATCTGAGACATCACCAATAGATGTTTCATAAGATGGTGAAAGTGATGCACATGCTAGATCCGCAGCTTCTTGAACAGCAATGGCGATCATTTTCATAAAATTTAAATGCTTTATAATAACCATCAAACATCCAAAGATTCAATTTGCTACATAAACAAATAACCTAGTAACCAAGACATGTGTTACTTCAATTAATTCATTGACAAAAGAGTGTATAAGAAGGCCTTACCCATATAATTTAGACGTAGTTCATTATTTCTTCCTAATATACAGTAAAATATGGAAAAGAAATTTTAATGTATTACAGTTTTTGCAGTTTTTTTCCTCCAAATATTGCTAAAAGTGAACTGTGAGTTCAGATTTCGTATTCCTAATATGCATTCTGGATATAATAACTATAATTTACAGTTCTTAGTACGCAGTTTACTACTTAATCATTTGCTTCTGTTTTTTCTGGAACTTAAAAACACAAAATAATGGACTTCACCATTAAGATTTAGAAATCTGCACGGAATAGCTTATTGTGATACATAGTTTATGAAAGTATAATAGCTAGAGAACACAAACGATGGGACAACTAATACATTATAAGTGAAATGTATGTTAACTTTCCTCTGGATCGTGCAATGCAAGGTTTTTCACCCCTGTAATGATGCCCATGACCGTCTAACCAAGTTATGATGGAGCGGAAGTCGGTTAGTTGACCGGAGCACGTGCCTACGTCACAAGAGTCATCACTCCGCGGTGAAAGTATATGCATGTCAGTACACGTGGTGAGAGTAACACAATTATCAAACGTTTCGAACAAACATATTGCCAACCCTATCCGAATAATTGGGTTCTTGAACTGTTGAAGTAAATTATTTTTCATAAATTCTGCAAGTAGTTGTCATTTCTTAGCCAGTGGCACACGAGAAGTATTTCGAAACTTATATGCAATACTGCTTTTCTTTAAATAGATAGTAGAACAGTTTTTGAAGACAAACATGCTTAAAGTGTAAACTCTCTAATGCACTGCTTTTATATCGTCTATGACTCATCAGCAGTTATTTGTCACACGTTCAACACTATTTTAAGTAGATACCTACTTATGTATATAGTTACGCTCTACCTAAAATTCATAAACCTGGAAGTAAAATGAGACCTATTATAACTTGTAGAAATTCGCTAACTTACAATTTAGCTAAAGGGTTACTTAAAATTTTAGTAATTTTGATAAATTTGAGAGTTTAATATTAAAAATTCTTTTGAAACAGTAAAAAAGATTGACAGTGTTATATTATCTAAGACTGATAAACTTGTTTCTTTTGATGCAACTGCCTTATTTCCTAGTATTCCTAGAGAAAAACTTTTGATTTATTTAAAAAATTTGGTTGAATTCAATAAACTTACATGAGGGCTTAATATTGATTTTGTTAAACTTACTAATTTTTGAAAATTAATTGTTCTTTCACACTGGCCGTGTATAGACTAAAGTATGGAAAGATAGAGTCAGACTGAAAACTTCAATGCCATAGCCGAAATTGAACCACGGATCTTCTGGTCTCCGTCCAGCCGCTCTAACCCTTGAGCTACTATGGCCAACGTGCCAACATGACATTAAGTTCTCCAGCTGACTCGTGTTTTTCCCGGTAAACCACTAGGAGTTCTCATAAACACATGAGACAACAACCTTAATGGCGACTCAACAACGTGTAAGTACTTTTAAGGCCCGAGATTTAAAAGTAATAGGCCTATAAAGCCCGGGCCTTAAAGTACTTTCAGCATAGTAAGTCCCAAAATTTAAGAATTTACAAGAAGCATCCACAACAACATATCTAGGAATAGAACTAGACCGGAAACTATGAATGAAAGAACATGAAAACAATAAAACAAGTAAGATCAATAAAAAGAACAACATCTTAAAACGCCTAGAAGGAAAAAAGTGGGGTGGAAGTATGGACCTTCTTAATAACACATATAAAACATACATAAAACCCAACTTACTATTTGGAGAACTGCTGGCAACAGTAAGCAAGAAACTCAAAAGAAAAATAGAAACCTCACAAAACAATTCACTAAGAATAATAACAGGAGCTGTGAAAACAACACCAATTGCCATACTACAGAGCTTTACAAAAAATATGGCCATAGAACTGGAACATGAACTAAAGGCAATTACCCTAGCACAAAAACTGCTAGTTAACAAAAATAGACACAAGTGGTATCACACAGAAGGTAATATAAGCAATCTAAAAACCCAAACAAGCTTCAGAACATACATCAATAACTCAAAACACAAGAACATAATAACAACAAATATAACAACAATAGAGGAAACAAGCCCAACAGAATATATTGACATACATTATAAGAATGACCTGTTATATAAAATACATAAGCAAAACAATTTACCAGATGAAATGAGAGCAATAGCAATAGCCACAGAAAATGAAAAATATCCACAAAAAGAATGGCTCCGAATATACACAGATGGATCCTTTATAAACAAACAAGATGCTGCTGTAGGTGTATACTGCAAACATTTTGCACAGTATCTAACACTAGACGAAACTTCCAACCATTATGATGGAGAACTAACAGCCATAAAAGCAGCACTGCAGAATGTCCTGTACAGACCGTACATAAAGCAAAACATAGTCATCTTAACAGATTCAGAATCAGCCATAGATGGGATTGTAAATTATAAAAACAAAACAACAAGAAACATCAAAGAAATAAGAAGTTTAATTAAAGCTGTCGAATCAAGAAACCATGTCACCCTGCAATGGATTCCAGTCCATGTTGGACTTTTAGGTAATGAACATGCTGACCAACTAGCAAAAAAGGTGCAATTCAAAATATAAATCCCGTAAGACAAACTGAAATTAATAAACAATTAAAGAAAAACTGCAGTGTCCTTATTTAGAATGGAAACTGGCCATGATTGTCTTGCAGAACACCTTTATAAAATACACTGCATACCTACACCCAAGTGTACTATCTGTAAAGAGGATGTCATCATGAACAAACACCATTTGGACAAATGTAATGGTCTCAAAAGTGGGAACCTACAGGCTTTATATTGGGAAGCTAGGGGGAAAATGATGCAAATCAACTAATCCCCAGTGCCATTAGTCAACAACAACAACAAGTACTGTCTAATCCAAACTGCATATGATGATAATCATGACGAGTCCAGTGTTCATATTTCTGACCTCCTTACTTCACAAGTTTCGGCATTGATTCTCAACTACAGGGAATGGTACCTTTTAGCTAGAATAATTTTCTGCACTACACAGAGTCTAAAAATTTAAATGTGGGAGTGAATTCGAGTGCATTTCAAGCTGGAAGCCAATATTAAAGGTGTTAAACGGCAACAGCATCAGCCTCAACACCAGTCAACGCACAATACAACCACAGAGGTCAAAGGGAGCTACATAAATAAAAAGAAAATAAATATCACGCCACAGATACGTGTTATCCCACTTTCTAGTTGTTAGTGTAGGGAGTTGTCCATCTAAGGTTATTATTCTCCCTATTTGTGAATTTCGCAATGTTTTCCCAGAGCTTGAACAATGTATTCAAATTCTAAGCTCTACAAAGGGCATTAATGTTCATTTGTTGGTTGCACAGATGTAGCAATAACGTGACCAGCAACATGCCTAATCGACCCAATGAAATGAAGGCGTACTTGTGTTGTTAAAACCTAAGCTTATGTCCCTAAGAGTTTATCATAGAGTTACGGAACTATGTACATATTCATGATTTGCTGGTATTAACTCGATGATAGTGGCTAAGTGCTTTGTTACTTACCTTTTTACACACCAAAACTACCTCCATTTGAAAGGTGGTACGTCCTACCCACAGCTAGTGTGAAAGAACAATTAATTTCCATTAATTGTACCTAATAGTGGTCCGAACTATAAATCCCGGGTCTTAAAGTACTTACAGCATAGTAAGTCGTCATTAAGGTAGTTGTCTCATGTGTTTATGAGAACTCCTAGTGGTTTACTATAAAGTCCGGGTCTTAAAGTACTTACAGCATAGTAAGTCGTCATTAAGGTAGTTGTCTCATGTGTTTATGAGAACTCCTAGTGGTTTACTATAAAGTCCGGGTCTTAAAGTACTTACAGCATAGTAAGTCGTCATTAAGGTAGTTGTCTCATGTGTTTATGAGAACTCCTAGTGGTTAACTATAAAGCCCGGGCCTTAAAGTACTTACAGCATAGTAAGTCGTCATTAAGGTAGTTGTCTCATGTGTTTATGAGAACTCCTAGTGGTTTACTATAAAGTCCGGGTCTTAAAGTACTTACAGCATAGTAAGTCGTCATTAAGGTAGTTGTCTCATGTGTTTATGAGAACTCCTAGTGGTTTACTAGAAAGCCCGGGCCTTAAAGTACTTACAGCATAGTAAGTCGTCATTAAGGTAGTTGTCTCATGTGTTTATGAGAACTCCTAGTGGTTTACTATAAAGCCCGGGCCTTAAAGTACTTACAGCATAGTAAGTCGTCATTAGGGTAGTTGTCTCATGTGTTTATGAGAACTCCTAGTGGTTTACTATAAAGCCCGGGTCTTAAAGTACTTACAGCATAGTAAGTCGTCATTAAGGTAGTTGTCTCATTTGTTTATGAGAACTTCTAGTGGTTTAACGGGAAAATACGAGTTATTTGGAGCATTTAATGTCATATCGGTACGTTGGCCATAGTAGGTCAAGGGTTTAGAGCGGCTGGATGGAGACCAGAAGATACGTGGTTCAAATCCAGGCTATGACATTGAATTTTTCAGTCTGGCTCTACCCTTTCCTACATACGGCTAGTGTGAAAGAACAATTAACTACCCCCATTTGTTTTCCGAAAACTAGCCGGCTACTGAAGTCTATTAGTTTATTTCTTAGCCTCCACTACAGCTACAAAAGGCAGTACAATATTCCATTCTTCGAGGAGGAAGAAGAACTCATTTGTTAGGCAAATGTTCCAAGGTTATAATGTTACATAATCGGAAAGCTGCTTAAGTTTGAGCTTTAATTTAAGAGCCCAACCTAATAGCACAGAAAAGCTATAAACTTTATGAAACAAAACCAAAAATACGCTGAGCAATGACAAGCTTATTAAAATTATCATATACTTTATCGCCAAATATGTTGAAGGAGTTGTGAAAACTCTGATCGTGATGCTGAAGATGGTTCCATATTTCAATAAAACCGTAAAAAGCCTCAAGGAAATAGGCCTGTAGGGCCCGGAAGTTGTTGACCTAAAAGTTCTCTAAAGTGAGCTATAAAATGTACAAAAAATGACCTAACAAAAATTAATTTCATAATAAATTAAAAACTGTCACAGAAAAATGCAACCACATTTTAAAACTAACTTTATTAGTAAATAATGCAATTATTGCTACTAGATAATCAATAAATTCAAAATTAATCAAGTCATTTTCAATTTTATAAAATATGAAAAAATAAGTTACTGTACCCATTAGCCAAAACATAGTAGTGTAAAACACCACAAGGCCATCTTCAAGTTATCAAAAGTAAATTGTCAGCTAAAACTGTTTTATTCTTTGGGGCAAGAATTCTTTATCCGCAGTTAATTTATCTCTATCTTAATCAGCCACACGTTCGGGCGCAATTTGGTGCGGGATTTCTATGTTTGAGATGGGATGCACGTTGAGTTTTCGAAGGCCCCCGTCGAGAAGCCAGAAATAACAGTGTTAATTCGTTGTGTTTTGAGTTGTTTCTTGATGATTGTCTTTGATTAAATAGGAGTCATGAGAATCTTGATTTCAGGCGTGGTTCGGAATACAGTTTCTGAGAAATCAAATTTTGTAACTATTTAATTGTATTATTTAGATTACATTTTACTTGAACTTCCTTTCCTAGTCACTTCCAACATCTAGATAAACTCTTACTTTGTTATATTTAAACAGTTCCAACTATTACATAAAAGTTCTTGATCCTGCTCCACTATTCATCACACTCTCCATTAATAAACATGTCTACCAAGATTATTGATTTTTCGTAACTGTCGTTACTCGTATCTTAATTTTGTGATTGGCCGATTTAAAACCACGTCACAACATTACGTCATACAATTATTACTACGGCCAATCACAAAACCACATATATTTTTACTTATTTAAATTACGAAATAGATTTAAATAATCGTTTTTTATAAATTTATAAACCCTTCACACCCCCTCCAAAAATAACTCAAAACTACTGTTACAATTTTGAGAAACTTCTCTCCACTTCCATAGATGTTATAGGTGCATATCTGAAAAACACTGTCACTGCCTGTTCAATCCTGTTAAAAATATCAGTTCTGAAGCTTTCTGCTGACAAGATATCGGCAATTGGACAAACTGTTTGGTATCCTTTATTTTTGTCCAATAAAAATTTTAGTATATGTCTAATTTTGTCCCCAATATCACCTTTTACATTTTGTATCCTCTCTTCAGCAATTCTCACTAACTTAATCGACTTATCCAATGCCATGTCACTTTCTTCAAGGCGGGTTATGGCATCCGTTAAAAATATAAAATTTGATTTAATGAAAGCTAATTTACCTTGGATTTGAGTATCAGAAAACAGATCCTATGCGCTCTCAATTACCTTAGAATCTACCCTATCTAAGCTATTCACCCTTTCTCTCACTATCTGAAAATTGTCACAGTGATATACATGCAGTTAACCATGTATCCGCGTGTTAAAATTGGTGCCGGGGGCAAAGCTATAGGTATTAGGGGTTGAAATACATTTGTTTGCGAGCTCTTTAAAATGTGAAAGAAGACTAATTTCCACAACCCGAATTATGTTTTTCTGTGGATGCAATCCACACGTATTACATGACCAGCGATTCCTCTAATTGATGCGTCATAAATTCACCAACATTGTTAGGACGCTGACCTGTGTTAATTACATGTTTACCACATTTTCAAAGTTACTATTTCATAAAAGCTATATAAATGAATTTTTAAACACAGATTATTTTAAAAGCTCCAAAAGAGCCTATGGGCCAGTGTCAGGTCGGCCACGGGAGTCAAGCCCGGGCCTCCCGAATGCGGGCTGCAGATGAAAATGTCCTATAAATTCCTGAAAAGGAAAGAAAATCACCTGAAAATGCATTTAAATGCTAAAAAAATGACATTTATTATTAAAAATGTGGGGAAAATGCCTTTTGATGACATAAAATCCATATATATCTAACGTATTTGTTCCAGAATGCATCGTCTGTGACTACTCAGAATCCGGGCCCTATAGGCCTGTGTTTAGAACTTGAGACCTTCCGAATACAAGCTACAGGCGTTACTCGGTTCAAACAACTGGGAAATTGCTCTACTATACATTGCCAGTTCTTTGCATCCACCAATTTATTTCAGATAAGCACACAATCATAGATAAATGCATATAACCTACTTAAATTTTAGCACCACGTTTATTATATCATCATCACCATCACCATGGCTGTGGACTTAATTGCATGCCCATACATCCAACGTTTACGCCGTCTTTTGACACCTTAATGGACGTGGGTTATAGGAACACTTCTATTAAACCAAAGCCACCTGTTTTCGATTCCGGGAGCTCCTTAGCCAGCTTGATACTGAAATGCCCAAGATGTATCCTAAGGGGGAGAGGACATACCCTCCTTGGTTGTGCAGAGCGTCCCACGTAGATCTGGGCATGACTAAATATGATAAATCTACCATGTCTATGTCTAGTATCCGCACATGTTTTATAGAATTTTTATCGCGATATGAGGACCATTTTATAATTTATACTGATGGCTCCAAGAGCTTAAATGGTGTTGGTTGTGCTGACGTGTGTGGAACCGAACCGTATACATTCGGATTCCACAATAGCACTTCCATTTTTACTGCAGAGCTTTATGCAATATACCGGGTCATTTAACACGTACGTCGACGAAAGTTGGGGAACTGCTTAATCCTGAGTGATTCCCACAGTGTACTTCAAAGCCTACGGTAGCTGTACAACTACCACCCTATTGTGCAGCGTATCCAGGATGCCCTCCACGTTTTACACGCTTCTGGCGTTAGCGTGGTGTGTGCATGGATTCCTGGTCACGTAGGCTTGCGGGGGAATGAAATGGCGGATTCGGCAGCCAAGACGGCTACCACCAAGCCCAGGATTCGAGTACCCTCTGTGACATCGGAAGATTTCAGGGCCGTATTCCGGAGAGCTGTGCAAACCTGCTGGCTGGAAGAGTGGTCCGCTTTCCGCAATAATAAACTTAGATCTGTGAAAGAACTTCCGATTCTCTGGGTTACCTCTTGTCGTTCATCTCGTCGAGAGGAGGTGAGTTTGGACCGCTTGCGTATTGGGCACTGCTTTTTTACTCATAGTTTTCTTTTTAAAAAGGAGCCTGCTCCACTGTGTCCGTTTTCCAATGAAGCCTTATCTGTCCTACACGTGCTGCTAGAGTTTTTTTCCCTAGCACACCTTAGGACGTCTCTGCAGCTGCCGGCCAGCTTTGTAGAAATACAAATAATATAACATAAATATAATATAATATAAATACGATAACACAGTAGTGGAGAAGGTTTTAAGATTCTTATCTAGATTAGAATTTAGGATTTAGCGAAGAGCATTTTTGGCATTTTAGATTTATATTTCTTTTGTTTTTGTAGTTTTTTATGTGCATGTATTGTTCGTAGGTTTATTTGCATTTTATAGTGTTTTAGAGAAATTTATATCTGGCTTTTGCCATGACTAGATTTTTAAAAAGGGCGCTGACAACCTCTGCAGTTGAGCGCCCTTATACTCATCATCATCATCATCATCATCATCATCATCATCATCATCATCATCATCATCGCCTTCAACATCATTAGCATTCTAAACTCTATGGACCCTGGGCTCATTTGAGCATCATTTCATCCATTCCATTCATCGTCCGATATGACTTAACGTTGTAGGACGTAAATTACAACAACAAAAAATCACCATCATCATCAGCAGCATCATCTTCAGCAGCATCATCATCACCAGCATCATCACCATCACCATAATCATCATCACCATCATCATCACCATCATCATCACCATCATCATCATCATCATCACTATATGACTATATTAGTAACATGTGCATCGTACCAGCTTTTAGGAATTCCATTTTGAAGCATTTGTTGATAAAATTAAGTAGGTTTAGGTAGCTACGTTTATTGGTGCTGTAAACGTACTTGCCAAATTTACTTGAAGCATTAAGTCTCTTTTAGCGGTTAAGATATGGGAGAGTCAAGCTTTACTACTACGTAAAGGTTCGCTTATACACAGAGTAGCATATCGTATTTGAGGAAGAGTTGCTGGTTCGTAATTAAAAAATCAACAGAAAGTATTAACATGGCGGACGAAGCTTCAAACTTGTACAGAGAGTTGAAAAGCTCCATACATTGTAGAGTACTGATTTTAAGCGAGAGCGCGGTCAGTGGCTCTGTAGCATTTGTTTCTATGTTGGCTGTCACTGTACGTGAGATAGTCGTGACTCTCACCTTATGTCGAGAAAACTCCAGTGTCATTATTTTATACTGTTATCATTTCCTCGTAGTTGGCCCCCACTATAAACGGAGGACTTGTAACCTAATTAATAAAATACCTCTACTTCAACTGTTTGTCAACTTTTGAGTGGGATAGAATTTTACAGAGGGGATTCCGCACGTCTACCAGACTGAACATTTATGAAGTGGAGCATCCGCGGGAGGAAGCAAGAGGCGACAGGATATAGAGGGCGGCCGAACCCAAAAAGTCACGACAGTGCAGGGGGCAGTGTCCCTACCACTTACCAGTTTGAAACACCCCTGGCAGTCCAGTATAGTATAGCAACGCAAAGAAAATCCGTGTAAGGAATATGCTGTGGGACAAGGACAGCGAATGTGTGTGACAGAGATCGCTTGCTATTCAAGGAGCAGACCGTTAAAAAAACATGGGCCCTATTTACTCTGTACATTAAAGCCGAGAAGATTCATTCACAAAAGTAGAAGCCGTCAGAATGTTTTTGAATGGTCTGTAACTGAACTGACATAGGGTGTCATAAACCTGTCCAGGGAGGGTGTGGGAACCTTCGCCAACCCCCTGCGTCTCGCCCCTCGGAGACTTTCTCTCCTGTGGAGGAGTATACAACGGGCATCCCTGTTACTGTAGCCCCGAAAATACACACTGTCCGGATCGGAGATTGGAGGCCGCCATGCCAGAGCTCGGAAAATTCCCGGCAGGCTTTAACATTTAAGAGCAGAGGATCTACGTGTCCGTATAATAAAGTCTTCAAAGCGCTGGAGCCGTGGGGAGCGCTATTCATGAGATCTGGCAACACTGGCGTGTATCTTGGTTTGAGCCCTTCAAATTCCCACCACAACGAACCCGTTGCAACCAGTAATCTCGGCTGGGCAGCCGTTTGCGATGGAGCTTCCTACCACTTCCCCAATCGCCAGTTACGTGCCGTGAAGTGTTTTTCTGAGTGCCAAGGGCACTACTCTCACTCAAATTCATCGCCAGTTATTCAAAATGTATGGGCCACAGTGTATGGACGTCAAAAACGAGCGAAAGTGGGTCAGAGAGTTCAAAGACGGACGTTTTGACGTCCATGACCAACAGCGTTCTGGCCGGCCTTCGATTTCAGCCGAAACAACTGTAAAAGTGGAGCAAGAAATGCTTAACGATCGGCGTGTGACAGTTGACGAGCTGTGCGAACTTATCCCTGAAGTCAGTAAGACTACGATTGACAAGATTTTGACCGAACATTTGCATTATCGCAAGATGTGTGCGAGGTGGGTCCCCAAAATGCTTACCGAAGACCATAAACGGCAACGTGTTGAAGTGTTGATTTCCTGGCCCAGTTTGGATGGGACATCCTCACCCACCCACCCCCTACAGTCCAGACTTAGCACCTAGTGATTATCATCTGTTTGCTGAGTTGAAGTCACACCTGTGTGGAACACATTTCCAGACCGACGATGATTTGAAAAACGAGGTTGAGCGCTACCTGCGCAACTTGGCGGGAGAGTGCTATGACAAGGGTATACAAAAACTGCCACAGCGCATGCAAAAGTACATCGATCGCAATTGTGATTACGTTGAAAAATAGTTGTAAGTTCCGCCTTTCCATCAATGTAACGTTAATTGACAATCAACATGTTTTCTATATTAAATAAAATTGGAGATCTTATTTTACGGACACGTCTCATACTGAAAAGTCCAAAGACACTGGCCTACTTCTACCCGGGAGTGATGGAAACTCCGGGGCTCTTTCCATAGGGCAATACCTGGTTTCCTAAAAAGCCCCAGCCCCCCATCGACAACAACGTCAAGACGGGATGGAAGTGGATACGCCACTTACGCGCATCAACCTCACAGGGAAGACTATTGAAATCCTCGGTGGGGCCGCCTGGTGATGTAGCAGGTAATCTAGCACACCTTCTACTAGCTCTACTGGCTAGTACCCGGGACTTTTTAGGCAAACCTCTACCCCCTCCGTGCGGCCGAGGCCTGGCCGCAGGTACCCGATCTCCCGCGGGTGTCGGGAACACACTGCCCCCTCGAGTCCAACCCAATCCGAACAACTCCCAGATGGGAGGGTCTCGGCAGTTCCGCCCGAGGTGCCTCTAGTAACGTCAGAGGTACCACGAGTGCTAAGGGCCCGCAGCGCTCGCACCACAGCAGCTGAAGGGGATGGATCCCCTCCCCTTTCCTCCTAAGTGTTCCACTATGCGGGCTCGGAGACCGTAGACACACCGTGAGGTGTGAACTAGGAGCACATCATCCTGCCATGCAACGCCGAGGTCTCCGCCGAGAATTCTACCCTGAAAGAGACCATCAAATGAGACATAATGTGAAATGATAATAGTGTGACGTTGTGGGTTCGTGAAATTAAAAGTCTAATTGCACAAACTCAAAATGCTCTTTATTTCCACCGAATTTCAGTTGGAACACTTGCCGATTACATAGAATTACGTAGCGCACACAATTACAATTCAGCAGTTCATCTGTCACAGGTCCACTCCACACTCGCAATTACATACAACTCCTCTGATACACGTACACAGTCTTCCCGTCCGTTCACTAGCACGGCGCTCCTCCGGCTACTCGCCAAGAACTGAACTGAACCGTTCCTACGTTCCTTATGTACGCAGATCGCTGTGTCTGGAAGTTTCGCGGCTAAGTGAATCATCCCGAAGGTTCCAGACGTCAGGAGGAGGGAAAAGAGAGGGTACAGGGCTCGTGCCGCTCTTCTAACCATCCCCTTCGTTGGCGCTACACAGATAAATGGGTAGCCGTGATCTGAATGCTTCCCGTCTGGCCCTACCTGCCAGCTGGTCCTATCGGGAATTCCGATGTTCGGGTGACAATAGAGATGAAATTCTAGTGGTGTAATTAACTTACCCATCATTCGCTTGGCGAAACGGGGAAACGACCAAATAACAAAAGTCAGAGAGGTCGCCAGCGACCGAACATGTGACCAGCCGAAGGTGGGTTAAGTTTTAGTGTTTATGACGTTCAAGTCCAACTCATCCATATTTTGTTCCTTATTTACACAACTCAACCGTATAACGTTCTGTAGTTAGCTAGGAGGAATCGACTCTTGAGAATTTCTGCTTAATACAACGAGTGCGGCACTGACCAGAATTTCCTAGTACTGAAGGTAAACTTGGTTTAGTGTGGGTGGGTTTAAATATAAACCAATTCTAAATTAGTCCTAGTTGTGGTGCAACCTTCGCTAGTGTGCAAGTTCTACGAATTATTCGCCCTAACAGAGAACTCCTCCCTCGTCATGATTGCTTTCGGCTCTGAAGTCTCACTCACTTACAATGGCTTCTATTTTAAGTTCTCTACTGCTTAACCTATAGTGAGTATCGCAATTATCGAATTCCACTCAAAATTTCATACCAAATTTTCACAGGAAAACATTTTGACATCTCTTAAATTCTAACATCTCTAAACGTGTTTTTGTATATAAAACAGGATAATTGAAAAACTGAAACAGAAGTAGGTAAGTAAGTATGCAACCTGGTGTTTAAATTTAGCATTTCTTCGAGAACTGTAAAGCAATTTTTTCAACAATATCTCCCCATTCCGAGGTTCTAAATAAAAGAAAAAAAAATATTTCTCAAACTGGATATAAAAATGTAATGAAAGGACCAAAATATAAGGTATATACATTACATTTCTTGAATTTTCTTGAATAACTTGTGAAGTCCTGCTTATTCCGAATGGTTTTAACATAGAATGCATTGCATTACAGTACAGAGGGGATTCAACATGTTAAACCGAGCTCTACTCCAAACGTCTGAAGACGCCGGTCTCTGGCTCCCGGGAGACGGACTCCATGGTACTTTCCATTAGCGCAATACCTAGGGTCTATAAAGACCCCATCGCAACAACGTCAAGACGGATGTAAGTGGATACGCCACTTACGCGTGCCAACCCCAAAGAGGAAGGCTACCGAATAACCTCGGTGGGGCGGCCAGGTGATCTAGCAGGCCTCTACTAGCTCTGCAGGCTAGTACCCGGAAACTTTTAGGCCGGGCGGCCAAAGCCTAGCCACCCAATCTCCCGCGGGTGTCGGGAACACACTGCCCCTCGAGTCCAACCCAATCTGAACAACTCCCATTCAGGGAGGGGCTCGGCTGTTCGTCCCGAGGTTCCTCTAGTAACGTCAGAGGTACCACGGGTGCTAAGGCTCCGCAGCGCCCGCACCACGGCAGCTGAAGGGGAGCGATCCCCTCCCATACGAAGAGAGGGGATTCGACAGTTAAGCACAGAGGTTCCACTCCCATTAGTCCTGGACCCGTAGGACCAAGGATCCGGGCCTCTTTCGACTAGGGAATTACCGAGCTGTCCCAAAAGGGTGCCCGGTGCCTCCGTGGGGCTTTCATTAGGACAAGAACTAGAGACTAACAAGCCCCCCCCATCTGGTCCTGTGGACTCAAGACGGGATGGAAATGGATACGCCACTTACGCGCGCCAACTCCAAAATGGGAAGGCTACCGATAATACCTGGTAGGGTCGCCTGATGAACTAGCACAGCTTCTACTAGTTATTTCTACTCGGAAATCTTAATGGGTTCCCTCAACCCCGTCCAGAGACGTACCCGATCTCCCACGGTTATCGGGAACCACTGTCCCTTCGAGTCCAACCTAATCCGAACTCCCAATCGGTTTACTTAATTTTATAAATTGTTTTAGAATTTAAAGATTTATTTTGATTTGGTCCAAAATGGTTTATTACAATGTTAAGATATATTTTTAATTTTTTAACCCCTTTATGCTTTTTAAATAATAGATGATGATTAATTCAAAATTTATTATGGGGCTCAAAAGTTCGGCCCGAGGTTCCTCTAGTAACGTCAGAGGTATCACGATTGCCAAGGATCCGCAGCGCCCGCACCACGGCAGCTGAAGGGGACGGATGCCCTCACCTACTGAGAGATCGGATTTGACACTGCTACCAGCCTTGATCAACTGTACCTATGTCTCAAGTGTGGTATCCCCGGGAGGAAGGATGAGGTGAAAGAAGACAGGGGTTGGCCAACCCAAGGAGCCAAGACAGCAGAGAGGATAAGGTCCCTATTATTTGATTAGATGATTGATTAGTTCCTGTTGTCCCTCGTGGAACATAGTGCAACAGTGAAACATCTCCAACTGGTCCAGACAACATGTTCATCTCACTCCAGATCTTGTCCTCCTCCATTACCTCCAAATGTACAGATTTGCACCTTCCTCTACCCTGCGAATTCCAATCAATTGCCTCTCTCTCAGTGGCTTCCGTTTCTTTCTTCAGGGTGTTACTCCAATGGTAATGGAACGTCCAACATTCTACACTTTAAAGTGTTTCTTTACGTACAGACATGTTTTATTATTGCTGGTATCTTTCTAAACTTATTAGTTCCACTTGAAATGGACAGAAGTGTTGGTGAGTGCCTCGGCGCTGCATGGCAGGATGATATGATACCGGTAAACACTTCTTCCTCCTGTAGGACGGTCTCCGGTCTCCGTATCGACCTAGGGGGCTGTTTCAAGACCCCCCTTTGGGCAGGTTATCCCTCCCCTTCAGCTGCTGTTGTGCGAGCGCTGCTGACCTTTAGCACTCGTGGTACCTCTTACGTTACTAGAGGAACCTCGGGCCGAACTGCCAAGTCCCTCCCAAATGGGAGTTGTTCGGATTGGGTTGGACTCGATGGGCAGTGTGTTTCCAACACCCGTGGGTGATCGGGTACGTCTACGGATTTGGTTGACGGAAGCCATATATTCCCGCGTACTAGCCTGCAGAGCTAGTAGAAGGTGTGTTAGATCACCAGGCGGCCCTACCGAGGTTATTCGGTAGTCTTCCCTGCGGGATTGATCGCGTAAGTGGCGTATCCACTTCCACCCGTCTTGAGATGAAGAGCCTTTTTAGACTCAAGGTATTGCCCCATAGGAAAGCACACCGGAGCTTCCATCCCTCTCGGGAGGCAGAGGCCGGACGGGACTTCGTTGTGAATTGAATTGAATTGAGTTGTTTCAACACCACGTTCAGTTGTTATACTAGTTGTACTGTTTGCCGGAGAGTTCCTACCTGGTGATTTGTAGGGTCTCTGCCCTCTGCACTGTCCTGGCTCCTTGTGACAGTAGTCCTCTGTCTCCGCTCCCTCACACTTCCTCTCGGGAGTGCCACACTTGAGGCAAGTCTGGTCGACGTACGGATTCTCTCCTTACCGTATTCCACTCCAGTCCAACTCACTTAGTAATTTATTTTGATATACTTAGGATATACAGCCACAGCAATTTAACATGCTTACCTGTTCTAATACTCTATTCTGTGTAATATTTTAATATTATATTGATATACAACAAACCACACCATTTTGATCACGACACCGTGCAGAGGTACGTCAACATTGTTCCATTCTTTCCCTTGTATTTCATGGATTGCGTCGGTAATATATTGGATTGGGATTGGAATTTCAATACGGAGGGGATTCGGTGCGTAGGGCACCATGCTGGGCCCATTTTTCCTATGCCCCCAAGTGGAGACATCCCCATGAGGAAGGATGAGGTGAAGGAGACAGAGCGGGGCCGACCCAAGGATCCACGAATGTACAGAGGGGAGGGTCCCTACAGTTTACTTAGATACAGACTTTCGCCGACAGGACAGGACAACGAACCCGCTCCCCCACAGCGAAACAACAACGAGCCCAGCAGCCGAGCCCCAATGGTCCCTGGCTGGCGGTCCCGAAATTGTCCCAGCAGAAGCATGGAGACTGACAACCGACCTACCGGAGGAGGAAGTAGTTTACCTCAAATCATATCATCCTGCCATGCACCGCCGAGACACCCGCTGACACTTCTACCCTGAAAGAGACCAACAGATGAGAGATGACATGAAATGATAATGGAGATGAAATGGAGTGACAGGAAATTCGGGGTTGTAATTAACCTACCCAGCATTCGCCTAGTGACCCAGGAAAACCCCTAAAAAGCTCATGGGTCAGGTAGGTCGGCCACGAGAATAGAACCCGGGCCACAGATGAAATAGCCTGAGCCATCCCGCTCGGTGCGGGTAAGATATGAATAGCTTATTGTGCACCTAGGGGCAAGGACTTCATGTCAGTGGCACATATTTAATACGTTCTTGCTGGGCTACATCTTTTAACTTCGTTAGTATAAAATATCAACAATCAGCACAACAATATAAGTAAAAAGGAAAAGTTGATCGTGTTATTTGTCACTCTAACCTTATGCGCAAATTGTTATGTAACGTGTCTTCTCGCCAATGAACATGTGTTTTGAATAGTCCAATAAATTCATTTATGTTAAGTAAAACCTTTCATTCTCTGCTTATTGAAATGATTGCGTCAATGAAGTTACTGTCGATTTCATTTACGGAACATTTTTATTTCGAGTATTCTCGACCCTTTTGTGGACCAACTGGTAATAGTGAATTGAATATCTCTACTGTCAACTCACCACTTCAGGTATTTTAAAATAATTTATCACAACAGTCTTGCCGCTTACTTATTCTTTATAACAAAGGTGAAGGTAAATAAAACATGTAGTTATCACTTTCGTCTAGACTATAAACGGGAGGGCATCTACCAAGGCACTTCCTCACAGAGTGAAGACTGACTGAAGACAAGGGAGTTACCGAGCTGTCCCAAAAGGACGCCCGGCGCACTACGTGGGGCTTTCCATAGGGCAAGACCTAGAGACTAACAAGGCTTCCCCCTCCATCTGGTCCTGTGGACTCAAGACGGGATGGAAGTAGATACGTCACTTACGTGCGCCAACACCAAAATGGTAAGGTTACCGATATGACCTCGGTGGGGCCGCCTGGTGATCTAGCACATCTTCTACTAGCTATGCTGGCTAGTACGCGGGAATATATGGCTTCCCTCAACCCCGTCCGGAGACGTACCCGATCTCCCACGGGTGTTGGGAATCACTGCCCCCTTGAGTCCAACCCAATCCGAACAACTCCCAATGAGGGAGGGACTCGAATGTTCGGCCCGAGGTTCCTCTAGTAACGTCAGAGGTACCACGAGGTACCAGAGAGTGCTTGGAGTCCGCAGCGACCGCAGCACGGCAACTGTTTATTGTGTTTACTGCTGTTCATGGCTACTGTTCTGTTTACGACTGCCCTTGGCGAGTCTTCGCTTCCTTAAATACCTCCACTGATAATTCCAGACTGTTCCAGAACAATCAAGAAACCGAACGCTCTCCATCGATCAAGATGTTAACAGAATGTTCTAACTTTATCTGTTTTGGCATGCCTTTTATCTCAGTGATACACTATCCGACTGTCATCTTTATCTGCAGGCTCTTTGTGTACACAAGCTGCCCTTATCTCTCAATATACAAGTATGTGTATGTACAAGTAAGAAGATACGTAATAGCAATGTGACTTTGCCTGTCTCGGTAGCGTAGCTGGTAGCATGTCTGCCTCATGTTCAAGAGGTCCCAAGTTCGAGTCTCGGTCAGGGCGAGTTACCTGGATATGGTTTTCTCCAGAGTTTTCCCTTATCCTTAAAGACAAATGTCGGGTAACACCAAGCTCCATTTTTCTGGATACATTTGAGTATCACTTTACTGTAACCGCAGTATCAGACAGCGATTAGGAGGTGGCGAATTAATCGAAATCACGAGAATTAAAAAAAGAAGATAAAGTAATAAAAATGCTTTGCTAAACTAATATAAAATATTGTTATATTAATATGAAATTAGAATGAAATTAGAGTAATGATTAAAATAGCGGTTTAATTAAGAATAAGATGGGAAGAATATAATTTAAGACAACTAACATGCTAGAATCCATGTAAGGGAGAGAAAATGTTTCTGTAAAATCTGAACACAAGTCGGGGAGACAGGAAGAGGTGACCGTTAGCCTCTTTGTTTAAGGAAAGGTTCAATGTCTGAGAACTATAACCAAGAATGTGTAGGAACAATAAGGTTTTCTAGATGCGGTCAAGCGTAAGACCTAAAAGGATTTACTTTGCTGAGGTGATAACGATGTATACCGTTACAAAGAGCCCAGGGTAGGCGTGACCCAACTCACGGTGGGATGTAACGTCAATGAGTTCGATGAGTTTTGCTAACCAATAAAGAAAAATCGAAATAAAATGAGAAACCAATAATAATGTAAGATTTGAGAGATGGAGAGAAGGGTGAGTTATTTTGGTCATGTGATAAGGGTTAGAGTGGGGATCAGAATAAAGTACGAACTGAATCGCAGAGCAGACGAAAAACTCACTTCAACAGTCATACTACGAGGGGAAAGACGTGTTAGTGCGCGTGAAGAGGAGGTAGTAAAGATTTCTAAGTCCGAAATGTAGGGAAGTCAAGAATAACGCAACCAGCGTGAGAGAAGCAGCAGAAGAAGTTTATAATAGCAAAGTATTCGCCGTATAAAGAATTAAGAGAATTCTGTTAGGAAGTTTAGTAACAGGTGGTCACCGCTACAAATCAATCTGAATCAACGAACTTAGTGAGAATTAAATTAAATCATTTTTGCAACGAACCAGTGTATTATTGAGACAACTGAGCAGCCAACAAACAACAAATCCATTTCCTACAACCATTCACCTGAGGACAAGAGATCTCATAGCTCCAATTAGAACCCAAATCAAAAGTAAACACCAACCAATTGAAATCTGACATGCGAGTATGCCGCATAATGGCGCCGACACGTTGGGGCTTCGAATTGTAGGAAATGGGTGAAATGTAACGACGACAACGACGAGGAGAAGTGAGAAGAATGACGACGAAGGACGACTACGAGGAGAAGTGAGAAGATCGACGACGACAACTACGATGAGGACAGCAGAGACTACGAAGAAGACGGCAAAAACTACTACATAGAATTTTCCCCCAACCAAGAGAGAAGTTCAAGTTCTTTCGACATCAACTGAGCCTACTAGACGACGAGCAGCACGACAAAAATTGGTAAAGACATCACATAAACACCACAGCCGTACAACAGAACTGTGAGTTACACATACTCAATTTATATTTCTTGTAAATGTAATATCATTCATTGAGATCAATATTTATGTAATGTCTTAGTAATAAGTATTTTGGAAGGGAAATTAGAAAATTTAAAGGGGAAGTTCAATGCTTTTGAGAAATAAGAAGATCGTACAGAATAAATTTAAAATGGAAAATTCTGGGGAACAAATAATTATGGAGACAGAGAAAGAGTTGGAAGTTGTTAATGAAGAGATAATGGAAAGCAGTGTTATAGGATCAGTAGATGAGGGTGTAAATGGTGTAAGTAGCTTAAATGTAAATAGAAGTGACAATCCTGGGGTAATGGAAAATCTACAAGAGATGTTCCAGAAACTCATGGCGCAAATTACTATTCAGAGTCAATCACTAGAGACTAAATTAGTAGAACAGAACCAATCACTAGAGGCTAAATTCGTAGAACAGAACCAATCACTAGAGGCTAAATTAGTAGAACAGAATCAATCACTAGAGACTAAATTAGTAGAACAGAACCAATCACTAGAGGCTAAATTCGTAGAACAGAACCAATCACTAGAGGCTAAATTAGTAGAACAGAACCAATCACTAGAGGCTAAATTAGTAGAACAGAACCAATCACTAGAGGCTAAATTACTAGATCAGAGCAAAGCTATGGACAAATCACTAGAGACTAAATACTAGATCAGAGCAAAGCTATGGACAAAAAATTAAGTCAAATTACAAGCCAAGGGAAAGAAACAGAAGCTAGAATCACTGTCAAAATTCAAGGAATAACAGGGGAAATCCAGACCGTAAAAGAGGCCCTGCAGCGAGAAGTAGGTACTATAAGAAGTGACCTAGAAGCTACCAAATCTCTCGTTGCAGGAGTAGAAAATAGAATAGGGGAGGAAATTAATAAGGAAAGAATAAGATTAGATGAACTGACCACGACACAGGTAACTTTTGTACAAGAGATAAATGACCGGTTTGACACTGTAAACAATAGTATAGCAGCTGACATGGAGAAGTTAAAAGAAAAGGTAGCACGTGTAACAAATATTCAATCAGAAAATACACAAATGTTGAGGGAAACAGTAAGCGAGATATCTCAAATCAGAGATACTGTAACTGGCTTACAGCTGGGACAGCAAGGGCAGGTACCTGAGAGTTCCAATTGTTCTATACATACACACAATGGAGAGAGGCAGAACGAACAGGTTAGCGCCCCTTCTGTCTCTCCTCAAAGCAGCAATAATAGCGAAGTAAATATGCAAAACGTAAATATGTATCCACCAGTGCACATGAATTTTCTAAGCGAATTGCCCCTCCCGAAATTTAATTGTCGCAATGACAACGCAGTAAAATTTTTGGCCGACTTAGAGAAGTATTTTGTCATCAGAGGCATACCCGAGCAATATAAGATGATAATAGTTCAAAGGGCGTTAGAATCTGCCGAACTTAATTGGCTACGAGTAACTGTGGGAGAAGGATGCAGCTACGAGTTGTTCAAAACAGCTTTCCTAGAAAAGTATTGGAACGCCAATGTCCAATACCAAGTAAGGAATCAGATAACAAATGGCCGATACCAAGGTAATAATGGAGAGTCTATTACTGATTATTTCCTGAGATATTCGCAAATAAGTAAATATCTACAACCTCCATTACAGGAAGCCGAACTGATTTCTCTTCTCACGCCCCACCTTCCTGAGAACATTAGAAATCACATGGTGGTAGCAAGACCTCAGACATTGAGAGAGGCAATTACATTATTAACAGCTTTACAAAGCGTTGGGACGCAAAATTCACAAAATAGACATGAGAATCGAATGCCAGTGAGAAATCCACACAGACCGTGGAATAATAATAATCATGACGGGGAAAGGGCACACAATCCCCGAAATTTTAACACAAACCATATGGCTACTCGTCAAAGATACGATGCCCACGTCCCGAGGAAATTCCCTAACAACAATAGAGGGAGACAGGGACCACCAAATTCAAATTCATATAATTTCCCTATGAGATATGTACATGTAACTAGGAATGGAAATAGGGGTCACCCCCCATTTCTTCGAAGAGGGAATGCAAGACCGACGTTCCGACTACCAGAAGCTAATAGACAGTATCAACCACGTGACGCTGGTAGAGAGAACAATACAGACAGACCTGAAGTAAGACAGAGGAATCAACTTCTCTCAAGAGAATGGGTGCGTTCTCCTCCACCCACACCGAGGGACGCGGCGCCCGAGGTGGATGAAAGGCCAGATACGACACAGCAGACGGGAAACGACTCCAGGGTGCTATAGAAAACGTCCCGCATCGGACCCGGATGAACACGCTAGTTCTTAATTTGAACAGGGACACAGCTCTGAGTAGGGTGGTACAAAATAAAACAGAAACAGAAATAGAAAACGGTACTCAAATAAACAATCACTTAACAGAATTGCAAGAAGTGAGAGATGCTCCACGTATTGCTGCAATAATAAACAAAGAAAAATGGCACATTACCATAGATTCAGGATCCTCAGTTTCAGCTATAAGTCAAGCATTCTTTTATCACTTAAAAAACAATGGAATGAAATTGCAAACATTGCCCGTGAAAAGTGCATATTGTACTCTGGCGGTAGGTCGCGCCAAACAAAAGATTAATACACAAATGCTTTTGAAAGTCACCATTGGGGAGGATTCAATAGAATTTGTATGTTTTGTTATTAATAGGCTATCTGTAGACATTATTATGGGTAATGACGTGTTGTATGCGCTTCAAGCTAAGTTGAATTATCAAATGGAAGCCTTGGAAATCAAAATTAAAGACGTCATAGTTAAAGTTCCGTTTAGCTCAAGGGAAGCAGAAAATGAGATAAGATTGACAGATGAAGAAAAAGAAATAGATGGAGAAACATTTTTTGTAGAATTTATACGAATAGGAGGGATGGAGCTAGTTAAGATGAATCCATTAGAAGCAGAAGAGATGAGAAACTATGATAAGGATGAGTATATAGCTGGAGAAGAACGGCTTTTAGAGATGACGTCATACGGACTTGGGCAGGCAGAAGCAGGTGAACAGGAGATAATTACCCTACCAGATGATTTCCAGGTAGTCGAAAATAACGTAAACATGACCTATAGAATAAGAGAAACAGTAGCAAACTCGAACCTACTTAACGACCACCAAAAAGAGATTTTTTATAACATTTTATGTAAACATAGAAATGTATTTTCGGAACACACTGGGACCTATAGTGATTTTGAGTATGAATTTGAGATACATGATGTTCCCCCATTCAAATATAAGTGCAGACCTATTCCATTGGATTTACAGGAGGCAGTGAACCTTAAAATACAGGTGTATAGTCAGAAAAGCAAATGGAACAGTACGACTGACGATAGATGGACGTCATATAAACCAATATATTGTTCCGGATAATTTTCGAACCCCAGCAATAGAGCAAATTTTGGCCGGTATTGGGGCACAAAGGTATTTTATTTCACTAGATGTGACCAACTCATTTTTGCAAATTAAGTTGAAACCTGAGTTAAGGCAATATACCTCATTTTTGCACGGAGAATATCAGTACCAGTTTACAAGAAATTGCTTTGGACTAATTAATTCTGGAAGCGCATTCCTACGGGCGATGCAGAAAATACTCAACACGCAAAGGGAAACATATGTGTCACAGTATGTAGATGATTTATTGATATGCAGTAGAACAGTGGAAGATCACCTTACATATTTGGATTTAGTGCTCGGGAGGCTAGCAAATGCTGGATTAACACTGAATTGGGCCAAATGTAAATTTTTCCAGGAATCAGTTAAATATTTAGGATATATCATAACAGGCGAACATATAGCTCCTGATCCAGAAAGAGTGGAAGCCATTTTGAAAATACCACGACCTAAGACACCAAAACAAGTAAAACGTTATCTGGGTGTACTTGGGTACCAATCAAGGTTCCTGATAAACTATGCAAAGGAAGACGCACCGTTGCGAGCACTACCGGAAAAAAATCGAAAATGGCGATGGACTATGGTAGAAGAAAATGCTTTTAAAAGATTACAGGAACTCTTCAGTGAATCCGTATTATTGACATGGCCTGATCCAGATTTACCTTATCTCATATACACGGATGCCTCCATGGTGGCGTTAGGAACTATTTTAGCCCAAGAGACACCGACTGGAGAATTAGAGGTCATAGCCACAGCCTCCCGAGGGTTAACGAAAACAGAAAAAATTGCTTGCATAACAGAACAGGAAATTACGGCTATTTACTATGCCATTTGTAAATTTAGACAATATATATAATAAAAGGATTGTGATATTCACCGATCATATCAGCCTATCATTTATACGAAATTGCAAATTGACCAGTACAAAAATTGCGAGATATATCCACGAGATCATGGCTTACAACCCAGAGATTAAACATATACAGGGAAGTCTTAACATCTTTAGTAACATGCTTTCACGTATAAAGCCACAGGGGAATCTTCCAGAAAATATCACTAGTAATGGTACAGAATTACCAGTGTTAAAGATGGATGTAACCTTCAGTATAAAATTAACAAAGGAGATGAGAAGATTGGCGGAATTACAACGCCAGGATTGGAAATTAAAACAAATTATGGAAAAGGCATTGCCCATAGATCAAGCAAATTCACAGAAATACGGAGTGCTAAATAACGTATTGTATAAGTTACAGGGTGTTTCCAAACCTGTTTGGAAAGCATATATACCCGCAGCGATGGAAGAGTTAGTGATTTCTGCTTACCACACAGCTCTTATACATGCTGGCGTTGAGAAGACAATGATTTCCATAAGCAACCATTTATACATATTTAGATTAGGCAAGAAAGTTAGGACCTTTATATCTACATGTGACATCTGCCAGAGGGCAAAATCATTGAATTATAAGATAGATCGACCCCCTGTATCCATCACCAGGAAGGAACCATTAGAATTAGTTGCAGCGGATGCATACGGTCCACTCCCTGCAGGAAGAGGAGGATTAAAATATTTATTTGTACTTATCGACGTGATGTCGAAATTTGTGAAAATATACCCTCTCAAGAAATTAACAAGTGCAGCATGCGCGAATAAAATAGTGAAAGACTATATAGTCAAATACGGGAAGATGAAAGCACTATTAGTAGATAACGCGTCCATACACCATGGAAGACGATTCGTGTACACCATTCAGGATGCCGGAATTCGCATCTATAATACAACGTCGTACCATCCGTGCTCTAATCCAAGCGAGCGCGTACTGAAAGACCTAGGTGTTCATCTCCGAGTTCTTTGTTCATTGAAACAGACTACCTGGCCAGACCACATCAACTATATTGAGTTTATATTCAATAATTCAGTCAATCTAACCACAGGATATGCTCCTATCCAATTGCATAGGAATTTAACACCGGAACCAATAATAGAGGGTGTTCCGGAAAGTATACAAGTGACGACCGAGACAGATCGAGAACGGATCCAGAATGCTGTTAAAAGAATAATGGAAAAAGTAGAGAAAAGAAACGCAAAGAAACTGCGGTATAAGAAGAATTGGGAACCAAAGGTCGGCGACTTAGTTCTAGTGAAATCGTTCGACAAGTCAGATTTGTTAGGAAAGAAGACTAAAAAGCTATATATGCTATGGAAAGGCCCATACCGGATTGAGAAAATATTTGGTGACAGAGCGTATGCTCTAGTACACCCAAGAAATGGTAAACCGATAGGCAGATATAACATCTCCCTAATAAGGCCATATCGTCAAAAAAAAACGTTGTAAACAGTACAGAGCAGACCCAAGAATCACCGGTGTGAATGTGATTAAAATTATATATACGAAGATGTAAAGAATACCAAGTAAAAGTTATATAATTAGTACGGGTAACGTTTTCGTTTGAAATTCAAACACTGCGTGGGAGTTGCAAGTTCCAAAATTCCTGTGCACAAACAAAATGATAATGTAATAAGAATAACCACAGCTAATGAACATGTTAGAAAGATCTTTAAAAATAATTTGTGAAATGTAAATATAGTATAAGTACTGATGTATTCATGTGCCAAAAGGCTATATTGTTATTGTAAAGGTCACAGACTTAGGCGTGACAAAGTGAAAGAAAGTTTAGAGTGAAAAGTGAAGTGGAAAGACAGGACAATGAACTGCCAATGTTTACTGTCAGGTAAACGAAACACCTGATTACAGGTAGACAACTGAGTGCAGGTAGAGGTAACCATATTTGGACATCATTACGCAAACTATAATAATGTGAGGACGAATGTTCTTACGGTGAAGGACTGAAAGATAAAGAAACGTCCCAATAAGTTAATATAATAATATTAAAAAAATCATTGAATGTAAAATGTAATATTGTAAACTGTAATATAGTAACATTAATGTAGTACTTAAGGAATGTAATAAGGTAAAATCAAGTTGATGTCAAGTGAGACAAGGATAATTCAGTGAAGTGTATATATAGTTGAGGTATCACGAATGTTATTTGTATATAGGGTAATAACCACATATACGACAGTGTACTTGTCTATGTACGTAATGTATCATATCTATAATTCTATGTATATGATGTACCATATTGACCATTCTATGTGTATAAAGTAACACACTGATGAAGATGAGGGAAACGGTGACCACCGAAAAATGTTTCAAGTAGGGAATGAGAAATTATAAGATATATAAGGAGGAAATGTCATGACGGGGGTTTGACAAAATTTAAATAATGGGTATTTCATTTTTGTCAAACGGGCATTATGTAACCCCAGTATCAGACAGCGATTAGGAGGTGGCGAATTAATCGAAATCACGAGAATTAAAAAAAGAAGATAAAGTAATAAAATGCTTTGCTAAACTAATATAAAATATTGTTATATTAATATGAAATTAGAATGAAATTAGAGTAATGATTAAAATAGCGGTTTAATTAAGAATAAGATGGGAAGAATATAATTTAAGACAACTAACATGCTAGAATCCATGTAAGGGAGAGAAAATGTTTCTGTAAAATCTGAACACAAGTCGGGGAGACAAGAAGAGGTGACCGTTAGCCTCTTTGTTTAAGGAAAGGTTCAATGTCTGAGAACTATAACCAAGAAGGTGTAGGAACAATAAGGTTTTCTAGATGCGGTCAAGCGTAAGACCTAAAAGGATTTACTTTGCTGAGGTGATAACGATGTATACCGTTACAAAGAGCCCAGGGTAGGCGTGACCCAACTCACGGTGGGATGTAACGTCAATGAGTTCGATGAGTTTTGCTAACCAATAAAGAAAAATCGAAATAAAATGAGAAACCAATAATAATGTAAGATTTGAGAGATGGGGAGAAGGGTGAGTTATTTTGGTCATGTGATAAGGGTTAGAGTGGGGATCAGAATAAAGTACGAACTGAATCGCAGAGCAGACGAAAAACTCACTTCAACAGTCATACTACGAGGGGAAAGACGTGTTAGTGCGCGTGAAGAAGAGGTAGTAAAGATTTCTAAGTCCGAAATGTAGGGAAGTCAAGAATAACGCAACCAGCGTGAGAGAAGCAGCAGAAGAAGTTTATAATAGCAAAGTATTCGCCGTATAAAGAATTAAGAGAATTCTGTTAGGAAGTTTAGTAACAGGTGGTCACCGCTACAAATCAATCTGAATCAACGAACTTAGTGAGAATTAAATTAAATCATTTTTGCAACGAACCAGTGTATTATTGAGACAACTGAGCAGCCAACAAACAACAAATCCATTTCCTACAACCATTCACCTGAGGACAAGAGATCTCATAGCTCCAATTAGAACCCAAATCAAAAGTAAACACCAACCAATTGAAATCTGACATGCGAGTATGCCGCATTACCCATTGCAGTCACCGTCCGATATGACTTGACGTTGGAGAACGCAAAATTACAATAAATAAATGAATGAAGGATGGAAGGAAAGAAAGAAAGTGAGAAAGAGAAAAAGAAAGAAAAAGAGGAAGAGAGAAAAAAGAGAGTAAGAGAGAAAGAAAGAAAGAAAGAAAGAAAGAAAGAAAGAAAGAAAGAAAGAAAGAAAGAAAGAAAGAAAGAAAGAAAGAAAGAAAGAAAGAAAGAAAGAAAGAAAGAAAGAAAGAAAGAAAGAAAGAAAGAAAGAAAGAAAGAAAGAAAGAAAGAAAGAAAGAAAGAAAGAAAGAAAGAAAGAAAGAAAGAAAGAAAGAAAGAAAGAAAGAAAGAAAGAAAGAAAGAAAGAAAGAAAGAAAGAAAGAAAGAAAGAAAGAAAGAAAGAAAGAAAGAAAGAAAGAAAGAAAGAAAGAAAGAAAGAAAGAAAGAAAGAAAGAAAGAAAGAAAGAAAGAAAGAAAGAAAGAAAGAAAGAAAGAAAGAAAGAAAGAAAGAAAGAAAGAAAGAAAGAAAGAAAGAAAGAAAGAAGGAAATGAAGGGAGGGGGGTAGGAATAGAGAGAGGTAGGAAGGCAGGGAGGCAGGAAGACTGTCGATTTTGCTTAGTGCTTAACAATTAAAACAGAAATGCATCGTATACAGAACAGGTATAACTCTTTTCCCTAGCGGCCTACTTCATTTTTTGTTTGTTTTTGTAATTTACGTCCTCCAACGTTAAGTCATATCCGGCGGTGAATGAATTGAGTGAAATGATGCTCAAATGAGTCCAGAGTCCATGGAGCTTAGAGTTACCCGACATTCCCCTTGAAGGATAACGGAAAACCCCGGAAACAAGCCTCATCCAGGTAACTCACCCTGACCGAGATTCGAACTCGGGACCTCTTGAAGCTGAGGTAGACACGCTACCATCTACGCTACCAAGGCGCGCGACTTACTTCAAATAACTGGAATTTTTGGAAGAAAGAAATTCCAAATTAAAAGTGGATGTACTAGTCTAAACACACCTGATATTAGTTAACTTCCTTCAATAAGGTAGGATTCTAGGTACCGCAAGTTTCACCGACTTCCTCGTAGCGCTCGTCTTGGACTTTCTCCAATAAATCGCTGTCACTGCCGATCATGGAATGTTGTGGATAATTTCATCACGAGGAATATTGCAGAACTGCACCTGGTGAAGGGTCTTCAGAATCCTTGAACTCCGTATTTGTTAAGTCAGCACAATTATCAGTTAATGTCAAACTGTAAACTCCCGCATATGATTACAACTCTAATTATATATCCCAGGTACAATTGAAAATACACTATTCAAAAAAATTAATCAAACAGTGCCATTTCCGCGGGTAGTACATAATTCATGAGAGATGAAATTATCTGACTCTGCAAATATGTGGTAATACATATGTTATTCTTGTCTTCATAATTACGGCCTTGGAATTACTAGAGAATATCGACGTCTGCTAAAAGCGTGACATAGGGCATCAGTAAGTCTTCAGGAGATACATGTCCACATGTACAATCATTATATACCTTCTAATTTACTCATTACAAATATAATTATTCTCAATAGAAATACACAGGTGGACTGAAAAGTTTCCGACCTAATAAAGATACAAGATATTTTTTCTTATTTTTTTGTTTTCATTTTTCAACATAGTCTCCTTGTAACACTACATATTTCTCCCAGCGATGATCCCATCTCTGTAACCCGTCCAAATAGTACTCGGCGTTTTTCTCTACAAAATTATTGTTCACGAAGGTGATTGCCTCTTCATTTGACAAAAATCTCTGTCCTCTGAGCGCAATTTTCAGATGAGGGAGCAAAAGAAGTCGCTTGGAACTGGATCTGGTGAATTCAAGCAGTTCAAACAGTAATTCGTGGATTTTCGCCATTGCAACCGCTGAAGTATGAGACGGTGAGTTGTCTTGGTGAAACATGATTTTGTTTTTCTTCAAATGTGGCCGTTTTTCCTAAAACTCTGCCTTCAGCTTGTCAAGTAATGATGCTTATTATGCTCCTGTAATGATTTTTCCTTTTTTAAAATAATCAATTAAAATAAGTATATGACTATCGCAAAAAAAAAAAAAAAAAAAAAAAAAAAAAAGTTACCATCACTTTCCCAGCCGGAAAAAGAGTTTTTGCTCCTTTTGGAGCTAGTTTTCCCTTTGCAGTTCACTGTTTGGACTGCATTTTTGTTTGGGGCGTATAATGGTGTATCCAAATTTCATCTACAGTTGGTAATCTTCATTCGAACACGTTTTTGGTCTAACGTGAGCAAACCCGGCACCCAACGCGCCGACAGACAATCATTAACTTTACTGCGTATAGCACTTTTCGTAAAATCCTCGTAATTTTCCATGAACTGTTTACATTACGCGATTTTTCGATATTCTTAGAGTTCCAGGATGCTTGCTGTTCCATTCTAACACTATGTACACTACTTGCGGAAACACCAAGAGGATCAACAGTTTCTTCCTCAATGTTTGTTATAGACAATTCCGGGTTTCTTTCTTTAAGCACCGCGAAACAATGCGTGATCATTTGTCTCTCGCCACTTTTAAAAGGTTTGCCTCGATTGTGTTTTATTTCGGCTGAAGCACAGGCCTGCTCCATAATGAAAAGCTTACTGATTTTAAATTACATATACATAAGCGTTGTTAGGCTTGTGAGGTACGCGAGATGTACAGGAAATACAGTGTTAAATATCAGAAGTAACTCCACACTATAAACAATAACATCTTAATCAGCATTCAGCTCGATACAGACCTCGTTGTGAGGGAGTTACCTGGTATAGGAAAAAATAGCAGTGTCCTTTAGTAATTGTTAAATAAAATGAAGCTTAATTTAACATAATAAGTTAATAGTGTGTATAATTTCACCTGTCTTCTGTCTAATCTGTATATAGTATACAGAACACATCTATGTGGTATGTGAAGCAGAAAGATAAAATGTGAGGCTATTGCGTTTATAATAATCGAAACATTTACATACTTTTCTCTCTCCGACATTAGCTCGCACAGAACAGTGATCAGTAAACTACTTACAGTACTGTACTTAAAGGAGAGGTTTATCGTACGTATGCAAATAAAAGAAAACGTCCATTAACTTAGCTAAACCAATCAACAGTTTAATCGTTTTCTGTCTCTGTCTCTCTTCCAACCCAGATGTTTACATGATGATGATGATGATGATGATATATAAATAAGGGCGCTCAACTACGGCAGTCATTAGCGCCCTTTAAAAAACTAGTCATGGCAAAAGCCAGATATAAAGCTTTCTAAAAGCTATACAAGTGTAACAAAACCTATTAACACTACACGTACATAGAAAAAAAATCAATCGAGTCCTACTAAAAATCTCGTTCACTAAATCCTAAACTCTAAACTAGAAAAGAATCTAAAAACCTTCTCCACTACTGCGTTATCGTCCGCTAGCATTTCTACAAAGCTGACCGGCAGCTGCAGAGATGTTCTAAGGTCTGCTAGGTGAAAACACTCTAGCAGCACGTGTCGTACAGATAACACTTCTTTGCAAAACGGACACAGTGGAGCAGGCTTCTTTTTAAAAAGAAAGCTATGAGTAAAAAAGCACTGCCCAATACGTAACCGAGCCAAACTCACCTCCTCGCGACGAGACGAACGACAGCAGGTAACCCAGGGAATCGGAAGTTCTTTCACAGATCTAAGTTTATTATTGCGGAGAGCGGACCACTCTTCCTGCCAGCAGGTTTGCACAGCTCTCCGCAATACGGCCTTAAAATCTTCCGATGTCACAGATGGTACTCGAACCCTGGACTTGATGGTAGCCGTCTTGGCTGCTGAATCCGCCATTTCATTCCCCCGCAGCCTACGTAACCAGGGATCTATGCACACACCACGCTAACGCCAGAAGCGTGTAAAACGTGGAGGGATTCCTGGATACGCTACACAATGTACAGCTGCCGTAGGCTTTGAAGTGCACTGAGGGAATCACTCAGGACTAAGCAGTCTCCCAACTTTCGTCGACGTACGTGTAAAATGGCCCGGTATATTGCATAAAGCTCTGCAGTAAAAATGGAAGTGCTAGTGTGGAATCCGAATGTATACGGTTCGGTTTCACACACATAAGCACAACCAACACCATTTGAGTTCTTGGAGCCATCAGTATAAATTACAAAATGTTCCTCATATCGCGATAAAAATTCCAAAAAACATGTGCGGATATCAGACATAGACATGGTAGATTTATCATATTTAGTCATGCCCAGATCAACGTGGGACACTCTGCACAGCCAAGGAGGGTATGTCCTCTCCCCCCTAGGATACATCTTGGGCATTTCGGTATCAAGATGTCTAAGGAGCTGCCGGACCAGATGTTTACAGCAGGATGAACTAGGTTGACACAGATTATATCGTAGACGTTAGTTAACGTGAAAGATATTCTGCACATGCGCACGTTTACTTTAAATAGATAACCGATAACCGGATACGTTATAATTCATCATTTAACGTTAGGCTTCACGGATAGAATTTCTCTTACAAAATGCACGAGAAAGATTACGCTTTACCATTAATAATGATCAAATATTGATACGTTTGGTAATTTTAACCATCCCATATGAAGATCTAACTCTATGGAAACAAGTAGTTGCAAATGTGGTAGCTGCAACTGGAAAAAGTTTTTTCCTTCCGTACAATAAAGGAGCACATGGATCAGCATGTACCTAAAGGGCCCAACAATTTCTTATAGCTGCTCCTTTTATTGATACAGAATGTGCATAAAATTGCAATTTATTTGTGTCAAGCCATGTTAGATTAGCCAGAGTTGTTAATAAGCGACCTTTATTTCTATATATTATATTCATCGTTGCATTATCTATTGCTGAAAAATATTTTTTTATTATACATCGATCAGCAAATATGCTTTACAGATGTTTGTTATTGAGACACTTAGTAACGTATACATAACAATTGAAGTAGCCATGAACGACTCCTTTAGCTAAATATGACAGGATCACTATAACACAAATTGAGGACTTTAAGTTTGATAGTTATCATTCGTCTGGGTCATCTGTACTGGAGAGGTCACTCAGGAGATCTCGTGGCAGTCTGCGCTTGCGGCGAGTTGGTTGGCGAGTGCGAGGGCCGAGATTGTACGTAACAGCTCCAGGGACCTCCTGCTGATGAAAGAAAGGTCGTACCAGCCGGCGGATGTACTTGTGAACTAGTAGAAGACCAAACTCGTGATGAAGTTGTTGGTTTCTGATGAACCATGGAGCATTTGTAGCTGTACCCTGTTTTGTAATACCTGCAGTCGGCGGATCTTGCTGGTGCCTCCCCAGACTGGAGCTGCATAGGAAAAATGGGACGGACTAGAGATTTATAAAGAAGAAGGGAGGATTCATAACCAAGTAAAGTTGAGCTGTTGAGTAAAGGGTACAGTTTTGAGAGCCGTGCAGACGCAAGTGTAACAGACCAACAGATGTGGGCATTCCAATTTAGTCGAGTGTCTAGTAGCACCCGAAGATACTTCACTGGCACACTTAACCATGAGAGTTATTCCCCGAGCAGTTGCAGTGAAGGATGATCCCTATAAGGACGTAAAGAGATCTTAATCTCTGTCTTCTTAGTGTTGAGGGAAATGCACCAGTTAGAGAACCAGTGAGCTAGTCGATCCAGGGCAGTTTGTAGTTCATGAATAGCATGACGGATATCGGAGTGAGAATAAAAGAGAGCAGTGTCATCGGCATATAAAGCTGTGCATATTGGAGCTATAGCAGATAGATCATAAGTGTAGATATTAAAGAGGAGTGCTGCTAGTACTGAACCTTGAGGAAAACCTGCTAAAGTAGGCCGTCGGGTGGATGAGAAACCAGCAATGCGCACCACAAAAGTTCTATCTGTGAGAAAACTTGCAACGATTTGTAGAAGATAATAAGGGAGGCCAGTGCGATGTGCTTTAAGTAGTATCACAGTGTGCCTCACCTTATCGAATGCTGATAAATATGAAGAAGATACGCCAAAAACTGCTTCCAAATCAGGCTGCCTGTTGGGATATGCACAAACCTTCCAATCCTGAAATAGCAAATGTACTGTCAGTAAAATATAACCTATATATATATATATATATATATATATATATATATATATATATCCATTAGAACGATGTAAATAACTTATTAAAACTTACCTGTAGCAGAATATCGTTCTTGTTGCAATTCTAGGCGATACTAGCCGTCGTAGCGCCAATTTATCAAAACTGTAAATTGATTTAAATCTAGTATGCGAGTTGTCACGCCTCCTTGGGAATACAAATGTATTTTTGTTACATTTAAAAACACGAGATGTAATAAACAATGGCTATAGCATTATAATAAAGGAACTGCGGTCTAGGTGTACTATAAAAATCTGTGAAAGGCCATCTGAGGCAACAATTGCGTCTGAAAGCAGTTTAGGTGAATTATTAAGGAAAAGAAAGCCATTGGTGTTAGTGCAACAACGTCTTCCTCTATGCCCAGTAAACAAAGATTAACAACATACACAAAATATAATTTGGATGTTTTAATTCAGAAGTCGCTAGGCGAACTGTGAACAATTTCTAAAACACAGAAAAACAAAGCCAAACTCTGAAGAAAGCGCTTATGAAGCTTTAAAATTCTATTGACTTCCAAGGCAGTTTCTGAACATTAAGAAGAGTTCTTTTGAAGTTAGGATTTATATGGAAAAAGCTGAGCGTGACAGACAAATTTTAATGTAACATCTTACTTTACGGGCAAAAAGACTTAAGTATTTACGAAATATTCAGAGATGTCACAGTGAAGTTTATATAGTTTATATGGATGGAACTTATATTAATACGGCACGTACTGGATCATATGCCTGGAGTGAGATTCGTTACAGGGACTCTGCAGTGATGTCTAAAAGCCGACAGTTCATTATCATGCCTGCAGGAGAACAGGGTTTTGTTCCAAATGCTTATGTACTAATTTAAGATCCAACAAAAGCGTGGAGATCACTACCATACTAGGAATTATAGCTTAGTTTATAAGAGCTGCAATACTGGCTTCGAGCGTAACATTTGCTTTTAGAGAGCTCGTGCACCGCACTCCCCTCTCGTAATCTTACGCGCTTTTTTATAATTTTTTATTGATCGATCAGCAGTACAATGCTTTACAGATCAGAGTGAAAAGAAGGTAACAGTACAATAAGAACAGTAACACTCAGGGGTAGGATAACAGACCGCCCCCTAACTACATTAAGTTAGAACTACAAAAATACTCTCTGAGAAATTATGTCAATATTGAAGATGTAAGACAGAGATCAAGCACTAGAATCACTGGAATCAGATGTATCACTTAGAAGCAGGTCCTGTGATAGTCTCCTCTTCAAGCGTGAGGGCTGGCGCGTGCGGACGCCGATGTAATAATACACAGCTCCTGGAACTTCTTGCAGCGCGGAAAAGAAACGACGGGCGATCCTGCGAATGTAGTCGTGAAGAGGTAACAGTCCTAGTTCATGTTGGAGCTGCTGATTACGGATGAACCATGGAGCCTTGGTAGCGATGCGCATGAAGCGATTCTGTATGACCTGAAGACGACGCAGATGACATGTGTGTGCGGCCCCTCACACTTTGCAGGCATATGTAATAAGCGGACGAACGAGTGATTTGTAGAGTAACAACGAAGACTGCAGGTCGAGGCTGGAACGGCGATGCAACAAAGGTGAGAGTTTTGAAATTCGCTCGGAGGCCAGTGATGTAAGACGATCGATATGAGCACGCCAGTTCAGTCGAGAGTCCAAAAGCACTACAAGGTATTTAACGGGAGTTGTAGTGGGGAGCCAAGGGACATTGTTCCTGTAGAGACACAACGGAGTAAGCGGAGTATATCGGCGAAGAGTGAAGATTTTAGCTTCGGTTTTCTGAGGGTTCAAAGAGATCCGCCAATTGCTGAACCAACGAGTTAGGCGATCTAAAGAGAGCTGTACTACTTGTGCGTGCTGGTGATTAACATGAGAATAATATAGTACTGTGTCATCAGCGTAAAAAGCTAAAGAAGTCGGAGCTAAGTCAGGAATATCAGAAATGTATATATTAAATAGAGTCGGGGCCAAGATAGAACCCTGTGGGACACCTGCGGTAATATTACGTGGGGAATCTTACGCCTATGATGCATTGTGACGATAGGTGTACTGTCCTTACCGCACATGATTTCTGTCAAGATAAAATAATACATCTGTATTTCTTTGTGTGTTAATATTATGAATTATCATATCTTTCAATAACTCATCATCAATGACACCGAACGCTCCAATATAAAGTAATTGCTCCATTTTCTGTTGTCATTAACGTACTGCAAGAACTCTGACCCAGCAACATACGCTACAAGATATACCTTATTCTAGTCACATGACAATAGCCCAGAAAACACGCTGTGGCACAAACTCTCTATTGTGCGTTAGAATGTAGAAAAATGAGAAACAAATATTTTATTCCAAATAGGTAAGAATATTTATATGTGGCTGTACAGGTGTTTCCTTGGCTTGTCTGCAAGGGTAAAGCAGAGTGGAAGTTTCCAGAGAAATAACTTGATTCCCATCCTGCTGCAAGGAAGTAGATATAAGGAAACATACTGGCAGGAAACAAGAGTTGCCAACCTGCTGGGCTCCCATCAGTAAGAAGCGCCAAAGGGAAGGTCAAGTTCTCTGAGTTATTTTAAACAAAGTTGCGACTGGCGCCATGGATCAGAAGCCATACCGCAGGATCACATGTTCCCGCTGACCCTGACATTTTCTTCACTTTCCACTTCTTTTTTTCTCCCTGCCTGACACAAGATTTGAGCAATGGAGGTGTGGGCAGCGCCTCGTAATATCAACTTTTATTCTTTATTAGCGAGCTCTTGGCAAACGATGAAACAAGTCTTTTCTCCTTTTTTATTGGAAGAAAGTTACCAGTCCCCTGCATATTGGAATGTTATCCAACAAGCAGACGGTGCTATCCATGCATTTCACAGTTTAAAGAGACGTCGTAACCTTGAAGTCACAGAGTTACCAGTTATCGGATGAGTTACTATGTTATTTACTTTAGAGCTTTACAGATACACTGCTCAAACCAGCTAATATGATGGAGGGGATTTGGCACGGTCTATACTTGGTTTATTGTAGTGCATACAGTCTGATTTTTAAAAGAAGATACGCGAAGGTCATCAGGCACGGGACTGCGAAGGGTAAGAAGGGAAGGTCGTTGCTATGGTAACGTAAACAAAGCTTGCCAGATTGGATACACTGGTGAATCACATACTCCTCAGCTCAGTTATTGCTAGTTGTGTGCGGCAAACAGAGTTTGCCTAGTTGCGCTGTGTATTGTTATGGAAGCAACACGTAGTGGCAGTGGAATTAGAGGTGGACCGAGGAATCATGGCCCAAGGCAAAGCTCAGGTCACGGTCGGGTTGTTACATTGCATAGCCAAGCTAGATATTTTTTTTTTTAATTTACATCCTCCAACGTTAAGTCATATCAGACGATGAATGGAATGGGTGAAAGGATGCTCAGGGTCCATAGAGCTTAGAGCTACCCGGCATTCCTCTTTCAGGATAAGGGAAAACCCCGGAAAAAACCTTATCCAGGTAACTCACCCTGACTGAGATTCGAACAGAATTTGTTTGTTCTCTTAGAGAATTCTTGCAACAGGAAGACGAGAGTTTGCTCCTTATCAATGAACAGCTTATTCCTTTTATCCAAAAGCGACAGTCACATGTCAGTAGATATGGTTACACGTAAAAGAATACCTGTGGGTCAAAATTCCGGCATATCGGCGGCATTGATATGAACATGTCAATTAACAAATTCGTTAATAATAGTATATTGCGATATTAATGTATACGAAACGAGGAAAGGTTTGAAAAAACGAGGCGCTTGCACCGAGTTCTTTCAGTTCTCGAGATTCCATTATGTGTTTACCACACGTGAGTTGTACATTATTTTGCACTGTGTGTATTTATATCAATCTGAATGTTAGTAGTTAAGATATTAGCTGAAATATTAATTGAAGATAAATGTTAGATTTTAGAACGTGCATCGGCTATATGTGTTTCTATGGAGAAATACTTACCGCACTGTGCGGGAGTGTCAACTTACGATACATAGCAACAATAACGGCAAGTGTGGAATAGTAGTTAATAGTGCAAACAATTATTTAAAAGAACTCACACATGTGAAGTGGCTACAACGAAGTAAATTTGTGAACAACTTATTTTTGTTTTTAAAGTAGGCTAATACAGATTAACTGTGCATATTCTCATTGAGGTGAGATAGCTCGAACCCTTGTTTATGTTTCGAGTGTTGAGAGGATAAAGAAAGGGGATTTGCTGGGCAACATTGCACTACCCAGATGATCACGAATCTTCTTTTAAAAATCAGACTGTATACACGCCAGTGGGGTACCCCAGGAGGAAGAATAAGGCGAGAGGATACAGGGAATGGCCGAACCAAGGAGCCACAACAGTGAAGAGGGCAGGATTCCTACACTTTACTATTTGGAACCTCTCCGACAGGTCATTACAGCTCGCATCCTATACATCGTGGTCCAAAAGCGGCCCTCCAGGGCGGTCCGGAGACTGGAGACCCGCATTATGAAATCTTTACCAGGGGCATATCGTTCTGTCATGCAACGCCAACACATCTGCCCTGAAAGAGATCACCAGAGTATGAACTGATAACAGAAATGAAATGGAGTTAGTAAAGACCAAGTCGTCGTCATCGTCGTCGTCGTCGTCGTATCGTCGTGCTGTTGGTAGTGTTCTTGCAGTTTGCGGAGTGAGGGACAGTCCGTAGGTGTGTTATTCATGTACCTTTCTTAAGAAGTACTTAACCACGTAATGACAGAAATAAGGAGTTTGTAGGATGATGGATGAAATTTAGGTTGGGGAAAGAAAGGAGGTAGCATAAGTTCCTCAACGGCTGAGGATCCAGGTGCAACGACTCATTGTGTACCACCAAGGGCGAATAAAATTTAGAAAAAGAACAACATAATTTTGATTTTCCGGACTAGTTCTTGGGTGGGTTAATTCTGAATTTTGTAGATGTACCTTAGGGTTACCTGAAGAGCAAGTCTGTTTGCAAGGCAGCTTAACTCGTAACTCTTCGGGGCAGAGACGCTACCTCTCATACCAAACAGAGGAACAGGTAACTCTGCACACAGCCTTCAACTGATGTTAGCTCGAAGCACGAATAAAAACTTTGGTACTTCCATCAGTTTCTGGATATGCCGGTGATTCTAGTAGTTGAGTCGTCCAACCGTCACAGGAGCAAACCTGTATGCCCGAAAGTCAGTGTGTTGTTGGTTACAGACGAGTAAGGTAGCTACAAAATAGCAATGAACATAAGAACTCCAACTGTATCGGGCGATCATTCCACCTATGATTCTGTACGGCTGTGAGATCTGGGGAACAGTGACTATTACCACTTTTGTCAGGCTCCAGACGCTGCAGAACAAGGCACTCCGCATCATTTACGATACAGGCTGGAGATTCCTTGCTCATATCCTACATGAGCACTCCCAGATCCCGTACATTGTTGATGTCATTCGCGAGAGGGCACGATCAATGTACGACAAAATCCAAATTCACCCCAACCCTATAGTGAACTCCCTGGGAAGGTATGACCAGGGAGATCAAAGACGCTTGCCGTCCTTCAGACTGCCGAGAGACGTCTTGGGACCCTTGGTTAACCCAAGGAAAACCCCAGATATCTCTGGGACCAATTTTTACGCCTGATGGATCAAGCGCTACACAACCCGTAGCCAAGACGGAGCAAAAAATTAAATGGTGTCTCCCAAAACGGGGGAACGATTAAGTGCAGCTGCCCACGAGATTTAACTCAAAGGGGCAACCCATTCCAAATTCCAAATAAATTCAAACACCCCAGCAGAACATGGAACCAAATACTAACTCATTTCGCAGGTTAAGCCGCAAAGCGGCTATGTACTGCGGCATAAGACACCCGGACGGGGGAAAAAGAAAAATAGCCCCGCACGACTAGCACTACCTCTACCTCTGGCGGGTCTAGGCGTGGCTGTTCTATCGCTACTAGCCAATGCGATGCATGTAACGTTGTACTGGCTCGCTTTGCCGAACCATACGGCTAAATTCTTTGAGGGCTCTAAAGATTCCAACTAAAGAACTATTTTGTTTTTCCCATGTTACAGATTTACTTTTTCTGAGAATTACTGTCCAAACCCCATGTTTATAGCACATCTGGTTACGGAGATATGGAAACATAAGACGTCTGACTAGAAACAAAAGAATCATTAACTGTCAGTGAAGAGAAGCACACACGTGCTATGCTGCAGTTGCATTTTGTACCGTACATTCAGTAAAGTTGTGATCTTTTAAGACTCTACACGTGCTTTTCAAAGTTAGTAAATATATCGCTTAGCAAGTCTGGTGCGCCTAGTAGTAACTGTGAAACAACTCGTAAGATTTTATATAAATAGACTACAAATATTCTTGTTAATGTATATTCCTTTGACAAACAGATGTCAATTAAAGACATTTTTGAAAGTATAAATTTCACTGAGAGTCGAGAATTAATGTTACAAGCTTGTCACGTGAGTACTTATTCTGTGACGAACATTGTTAAAGAGGACAAACAGTTTACCAAATTAGGAGAAGTTTTCATATTTAGATCTCCAGGGAAACATCGGGTAGCTAAAAAACGTGCTACCAACTTTGACAATTTTCAAAGGTGTGTTTTACGTAGAACAATTTATGATTTATATGACAAGGGTGAATATCCAACTGCCAAAATGCTGTCCAATTTAACGAGGGGGAAAATAGAATATACGGATTGTGTATCTTCTATGTATAATATTCTGAAATCTCTTTGGTTCAAATATAGGAGAACAAATGATGGTCGCAAATTTCTGCTTGAAAGAAGCGATATTGTTGCTGCAAGACAAACATTTCTGCGCACAATGCATAACATTAGTACAAGGTATTCATAGTGTAAAGATGCTTGATAAATACACATTCACATCTTCCGTATTTATCAAGTATATTAATGAAACAAAAATTGGTTTAATGTCAATTACAGGCATTATAAAAATATGGTATCTTTAAAATAGAAACTATATTCACAAATGGTCGTAATGTCACTATTTTGTTTCACTGTAGCAAAGATCTTACTCCGTAGAACGCATCTAATCTGAGTCATTTTGTTTTGTGTGCATATGAACGATAGCTACGTAAGCGAACTGTTCTTCAGTTCAAGGTTTTAAGGTTCAGATTATGCGATAATCATTGTATATTGTGACTTTGTGTGTTCGTGAAATTAAAAGTCCAATTACACAAATTACAAAAATTACCGAATTACAGTTGGAACACTTGCCGATTACATAGAATTACGTAGCGCACACAATTACAATTCACCAGTTCGTCTGTCACAGGTCCACTCTACACTCACAATTACGTACATCTCCTCTGATACACGTACACAGTCTTCCAGTCCATTCACTCACGCAGTGCTCCTCACGGCTGCTCGCCAAGAACTGAACTGACTCGCCCACTGCAGGCCTTATATAAGGAGATCGCTGTTTCTAGAAGTCTTGCGGTTCAGAAAATAATCTCGAATGTTCCAAACAAAAGGGGGGAGGGGAGAGAGGGGGCCAGCGACCAGTGACACTTCCCTAATCATCCCCTCAGTTAGTGACATGAGATAAATGGTAGGCGTGACCTGAATGCCTCCGGTCCCCTACTCAGCTGTCAGTTGGTCGTGGTTTCCGATAATTGGGTGACTATATGTTCTCATACACATGCTGAAATATTAAGCGAACTTCTCTGTCAGCATTGTATCACTGTACGTATCAGCATCTGTATGATACTTTCTAAGTTGAGACAAGGAGAGATGTATCTTACATCTCTGTCGCCCGCTTGACGTGGAACTGGCAACACCAAGACAATACGATAACCGTATTGGCTCAACCCATGTTCATTCTTATTTTGTAGCTACTCTAGTGTACGGGACAAAGCTCTGGGTGGTTGCTGGATGGGGGGAAGTCAGTTAAGGGGGGATAAGTTGGTGACGTGAGGCTATGCTTGTATAAACAGATACTATCACGTGGATTTGTTATTGTTCCTTACACGAGCGAAGCAGACGATGATTTGGATGGCACCACAGTGCTTCCCCAATCCCCTTAGACTAGCGCACCAACGTCACACCTCCTACCATTCCCACTGAGCTGCACTCGCTTCTAAGCTTAGCTACCTTAAATGCAGGGACTTTATGCGAGTGCGGCTCTCTACATCTAGAGCAGTCGTGGATTAAGAATGAACATCTCCTAGTAATTTTTATTTCACTTAACTACTTTATTTAACTAGTGTAATTAAATTCCTCTTACTGCATGCTCGATGATCTCATATACCATCAAAGAATGGGGAAATCGGACCCCAAGATGAACAACAGGACAACTGTTTCTTTCATCATCTCTCAATATAATTGCAAATCCTACAAATAGTAGATTGCTTATTTGTTCACACAACATTCTAGAATACTGCAATATGAAAGTGCTAATCAGGCCTTGGAGTTTCAAAAAGTAATGAAAGACTGATAATTTTGTTTTGGCAACAACAGATAGCCTGAAAGTGCTTTTTTTTCTTTTCTTCGGTTTTGATAGATTTATATACAACAGCCGGGTTTTCACATCACAAAAATATATTTGTTATTATGGACCCAAGTAGAAACAAGCAAAAGAAATAAAATAAGGAATGGGGAATTGTTCACTTTCAGAAGTTTTATATAATAACGGCACATCGCAATAGATTTCTACCCATTAAAAACTGCACACACACACAACAGGGAGTTATAATCATTTCTTTCACAGTAGCCGTGTGTAGGCTAAGACTTGAATGAGTAGAGTCAGACTGAAAAATTTAATACCATGGTCGAGATTTGAACCACGGATCTTCTGCTCTCGGTGCGGTTGCTCTAACCAACTGAGCTACTGAAGCCAACATGCCGACGTATGAGAAGTCCTAATGGTCTACCGGGAAACATAGGAGTCAGTTGGAGAATTTAATGTCATGTCGGCATATTGACCATGGTAGCTCAATGGTTAGAGCAACCGCACTGAGAGCAGGAGTTCCGTGGTTCAAATCTCGGCCATGGTATTGAATTTTTCAGTCTGGTTCTACTAATCCAAACAGGAAGTTAATGGGAACATGACTAAAGTTATCCAAATATATGTTTATTTATTTTCCCTTTAGTACATTAGTTCTTAGCTTTTATGCTTCCTCAGTTATATACACGTCAAAATGATAAGGAGAGGCTCTAATTACAGATTATACAAATTATGCATTATACTTGCCATGCAATTGAGGCAAATTCTTAACATTTTAATTATAAAATTCTAAAAAATTTTGAGAGAGTGAAAATAATTTAAGGCAAGACTACACTGAAAATTCGCCGAATATGTTGAAAATCATGGAATTTTCCTTTTTGGCAGTTTTAGGTAGCTTAGGGTGTGTAGTAATAGATGGCATGCTAGTTTTATCATTTGCACCATTTTAGGCCATCACATGACAATTTAAAGAGACCTTTAACAATCGTTAAAAGTAATAATCAAGACTTTAAAATTAATTTTCTGAGAAACGTTTTTCTAACACTTTTCAGTATACAAAATGCCTTACACGTCAGAGCTTTTCATTTAATTTGGTGAAACTTACAGGATAGGTCAATACTATGTAAATAAGGAACTTCACATTCCCCCTTTTTAGTTAACGCTGATGTTTTGAAAATAAGGCGTTAGGGAATAAAAAAGTTAATATTTTCACAATTTTGAGAGCTAACACATGCAAAGTATTTTACAACAAATTTAGAATATTCCAAATATTCTATCACTAAGAGTGTGGGTCTTTTAAAATTGGTCTGTACTAGCCAAAAACAAAAATTCAAGTTAAAAGCTCGAATTTTTTTATGCTTAGAACATTTTATATAGCCAGTAATTTTAAAATGACAGTCTAATTATGTGGCTAAATGTTCATAACGATAGGTTTATTATTATAAAATCTGGAATTTTCAGTGTAGCCTTTCCTTAACACGAACATATATAGAATTCCTTTTGCGAGAGTGAAAATCAGTGTAAATCTTTGCCTGGCGCAGGACATGCGTATACAGTGTACAATTTTGCATTTATGGCTAATGCTGTTGATATGATACAAAAGTCTTTAAGCTATAAACAGAGAAACAAAACCTAACCTAAATACATGCAATGGCTTTCTAAAAATGAGTGTATTGTATTCGGATAGCAAAGATCATGGTAACTGGAAATAACTAAAGAATTAAATCCGTCGACTTAAATATCACACATCTATGGAGCTTGATCATCAAGTTACTCACGCCATCTCCTGACCTGACATTTAATTTACTGAAAACAGTCTTTTGTTCAGTAATACGAATTTTGATAGTGTTTTGTCTTTGTTTATATTTGTGTTATATCCAGTGATACATTTATGGTTATATTTCTTAAAATATCTTAATGATGCGAGAGATATACGCTTTCAAGACCTCGATTTCTAATCGTCTTTTCACCGGACTTGTTTCCCGAGAAGATCTTGAATATATATGTCGCCAGGAAAGCTTTAGGTCTTATTTTACCTAACGGAATCTTCATAATTGATTTAACAAGGACTCAAAATTAGAAATAATTAAATAAAAATTAAACATACCGTGTAAAATGCAAGACCTATAAATTTACCCAAGCTTAATTTAACTAAGCTGCACTACAGGAAATCAGAATGAAAATTTACATGAGGTTAGCAATTCATATGTCCATCCAATCAAAATATCTCTTAAGGAAATAGATACTGGTGATGCCATTAAAAATAAAAGTTACAGAGACGCCGATTAATGTAAAATAACAGAACTGTATGAAGAAAATTGCTCTGTCATAATGGAAATACCAGTTACCGTTTGGTTGTTGAGAGAAACATAGTTTTCATACCTTTATTACATCACCAATGCCACGTATGAAGCAGTTGACCTTCCATCTGACTGGAAGTTCAATGTTGGAGCGAGAACATCGGGTGACATCTCTGTTTTAAAGGTCTCCTTACGGCTGCCACTACGCCCAAGAGGCAAGTAGGCGCTGTGATTCATTTCTTGTACAAGGTTTGGCTGTTTTGGCAGTAGTACACCAAACTACGACACGCCCCCGGATGTAATTACTAAATAAAATACGTTTTAACATCAAGCTCTACAAATGGCATTTAAGAGAAAGAGTTAAGGGGACAGTGTACTCTGAGCAAATACAAGATTTACATCATTTGACAGATTTTACAACACACAAAACACTATTCAATGGAAATGAATTAAATTGTTACTATATAATCACTATGAAAAGAGAAGTATTTTGGTTTAAGTTTCAAGATTCTGACTGTTAAAAAATATTTTAAGAAATTCAGATATATAAAAAATAAATTAAGAAAATATTTTCCAAAAGCATACAAAACTTATGTAAAGTCTGTCTACCCAACGCAAGTGCACGGCGGCCGCTTTCTTTGACAAACCCTCATAATCGTTTTACAACATGGACCCTCCTCCTGACGGTCCTTTCTACAATGTTGCAACATTTTAACATCACCGTCTTGCACCTAATGAAACAGAACAACTGGAAGTTGGAAATTTGGCAACTGAGACTCCACGCGGAGTAGACATGCAACTGTCATTTTCAACAAATGGGGGCTGTTATTGGTCCCCAACGTCAGTGTTCCATTTCTGAAGTGTGGAGATAGATTTATGACGGTCATTAGTGGGCGGAGAGGTCCCGTCCTTTGAGGTCCCTTTGACTGGGAACTGCACACGCGTTGGGTAAGCAGACTTTACCTTTTTGGTGGCAATCATATGCAACTCACAAAAGAAAAAATGCAGGCATTTTTTGAATATATTTAGCTACTCTGAAAAGCAGAATTCTTAAATGTAATCAATTGGTGAGGTCTACAAAATATAACCCTGGACAACAACAAAATAATTTTTAAATGATTTGAGCACTTTATAAGGCAATTCCTATTAATTTTGGGTTGAGAAAAACAAATGTGACAATAACAAAATTTTATTAGCTCTAGTTTCTATGATATACACAAGGTGGAAGTATTATATATTAACGGATTGAGAGAAAAGGATACATTTTAATTACATACATGCTAACAACAATGAAAGTGCATTTGATTCTTTCAACTACTAATTACATGCTAAAGGTTCTAAATACTTAGCAGATAGTCGTGTCTGAAGAGAATCATGTGGTGGTCTACTGTCCTCCACAGGAGAGATAGTTTCCGATGGCTGAGACGCAGGGGGTTCGCGAAGGTCCCCACACCCTCTCTTGACAGGTTTATGACAGCCCATGTCAGTTCAGTTATAGACCATTCGAAACATTCTGACGGCTTCTACTTTTGTGAATGAATCTTCTTGATTTTAGTATATAGAGTGAATAGGGTGCATTTTTTAAGGATCTACTCCTTGTGTAGCAGAGATTCTCTGCCACACACGTTCGCTGTCCTTCTCCCACTGTGTAAGGCAGCGCATAACTTTCAGGGACGTTCTTTGCGTTGCCGGACTGTATTGATTTCGTCATCTTTTATCTTCCTCTTGTGATGGAGTTCCGCAGAATCCCTATACAAAGACCAACAGTAATCCGCAAGCATTACTTCATTCCAGCGGCCCTGATATCTTTGTTCCATAACAGAAATGTCCTGATGGAATCTCTCCCCATGTTCATCACTAACAGCTCCACAACTAGTAGGGAAAAGGTCTAGGTGGGAGTGGAGAAAATGGATCTTAAGGGACATGTTGTATCCAAGGTTACGGTATTTTTGCAGGAGTACTGTTACCAAATGCCTGTAGTTGCCATCTCTTTTGCTGCCTAAAAATCCATAAACGACACCCTTGAAGGCTTCCCAAGCTTCCTTTTCTTTCCCCTCCAAAATTTGATCAAATGCAGGATCCTTTTACAAGTTCTCTTATTTGTGGTCCAACAAAAATACCTTAGTTTCCAAAATTTCTCTTTGATTGTGTTTTGTTATTTGACAGATGTGCTAACTCCGAAAAAAAATTCCCCCACATTTAAAATCTTCACTCTAAAAATGAAATGTTATCTTATCTTCAAAACAAGAGCTAATCTATCATTTTTTATGGTGACTTTTTAACTCAGCAGATGGAAATACATGTAAACTCACTACTTTTAAGCTTGAAACATTTTCGTTGTTGTCTAGTGTAATTAGAGGCAATATTTGAATTAACAACAAATAACACATTTTTGGAGCAGTGACATTACTGCAGTGCTTACAAGTAATCTCTTCTTCCAAACATCAGGGAGCCGACGGCTGCCATCCACAGCGTCTTGTTGCTCTAATATTCGAACAGACTGCTCCATTGCTGCTATAATTGCCTGTCTAGTTCTAAAGCGAGCTCCTGTAAGTAGATATTTCATTTGCCCAAAAAGGTCCAAATGACATGAGCTCATATCTGGGCAGTATGTAGGATGCTCCAGAATTTCTCAGTTCCATCTACGAAGTAAATTAACAACAATGGCAGATTTGCGAGCGAGCACCATCTTCTAACAAAGGGATGAGAAACTCAGGACATTCTGAATTCCGGAGATTTCAGAAATTGGACGTTTACGACGCACAGCTGGTCCTAAATGCTGTTCCATAAAGTGACTGTAATATGCAGCATTCACATGTTTTCCTTGACGAACTGAATGAGTGATAATAACACCGTCAAAATGATAAGCAACAATGAACATGAATTTAACTGGATCCTGTATCTGTCGATACTTTTTTGCCATTGTGAATCAATGTGCCACCACTCATTTGATTGTCTCTTTAATTTTGATTGGGTGCATCGAACTCAGGTTTCATCTAATGTTATGATACTTGAGCGAAGTCAACATATCAGTGGATAAGTGGAGAGGGAAAGCAGGAATATGTCTGCAGGTAATGTAAGAAGGACCTACGTGTGACTGTACAATAGAAAGAGTACTAATGAGTAGCCTTTGTTCTTTGAGTCATTATTCTCTCTTATTTTAATGAAAATTATTATTTGGAGCTTCCCTCGCTTTGAAAGTCACGCCTCGCTACTAGACCTACGTGTGACTGTACAATTGAAAGAGTACTAAAGGGTAGCCTTATTTTTTGAGTAATTATTCTCTTTTACTTTAGTGAAAATATTATTTGGAGCTTCCCTCGCTTTGAAAGTCACACCTCGCCACTGGATCTACAGGTGACTGTACAATAGAAAGAGTACTGAAGAGTAGCCTTGGTTCTTTGAGTCAATATTCTCTATTATTTTAATGAAAATATTATTTGGAGCTTCCCTCGCTTTGAAAGTCATGCCTCGCTACTGGACCTACGTGTGACTGTACAATAGAAAGAGTACTAAAGAGTAGCCTTAGTTCTTTGAGTCATTATTCTCTCTCATTTTAATGATAATTATTATTTGGAGCTTTCCTCTCTTTGAAAGTCACACCTCATCACTGGAACTACGTGTGCCTTTACAATAGAAAGAGTACTAAAGAGTAGCCTTAGTTCTTTGAGTCATTATTCTCTCTCATTTTAATGATAATTATTATTTGGAGCTTTCCTCTCTTTGAAAGTCACACCTCGTCACTGGAACTACGTGTGCCTTTACAATAGAAAGAGTACTAGAGAGTAGCCTTAGTTCTTTGAGTCATTATTCTCTCTCAATTTAATGATAATTATTATTTGGAGCTTCCCTCGCTTTGAAAGTCACACCTCGTCACTGGAACTACGTGTGCCTGTACAATAGAAAGAGTACTAAAGAGTAGCCTTAGTTCTTTGTGTCATTATTCTCTCTTATTTTAATGAAAAGTATCATTTGGAGCTTCCCTCGATTTGGAAGTCAGGCCTGCCACTGGTTTTAGCCACCCATCCCAAATGTACTATATCACACGACCCTGCTCTGACATACACCAAGGTATTTGTTTGTGTCCAGTGCTACGATAAAGTAACCTTACACATTTGTAAACTTGTTGAAACGGAACTGAGAGTATAGTCAAAGGTTATGTATCGCCTTGCAATAGATCGGTTTGAGGAAGTTGTGTCGTCCTTGAGGACTCCAGAGCGCGGGTCCATTAGTCTGTAGGTAGCAGATACAATGAGTACTGTCCTTGGAAACTGCATGCGACACTCACAAGTGACATTGCATTAATTATCAAGGACAATATAGCACACCCATCTCAACACCAATACAAAATTAAATTTTAACTTACTTTATCTGTCAGTAGCCCAGTTTATTAACACGTTTTGCTAAATCAAACTCCAGTTATTTGGTTTTATGAATTATGAATGAGAGTGGAAGATTTGTAGTTAGAATGAATGGTACGGAGGTCTGCCTGAGAAACGTAGGAAGACAAAATAGCTTTGTGGAGGAGCTTAGACAGAAAGGCGGAGGAAAAGACGGCAGAAGTAGGAAAATGAACAAGTATGGTAGAACTTCGTTTACGTGACTCAACTGGGACCAGGGTCGATCCAAGATAACAAAATCTGGGTTATCCATAGAATGGCGGAAAAATGATAAAAACATGTAAATCACCAAAATATGTTTAATAGATGGAAATGAAAAAGGTGCGTATCCTATTGCGTATTTTTGGTTATTATCAGTTGATCTGCAAGTATGCTTTACAGATGTTTGTTATTGAGAAAGCAGAAGTACACATAACAATTGAGGTAGCCGTGAACGACTGTTCCAGCTAAATATGGCAGCATCACTGTAACACAAATTGGGGCCTTTATCACTCCTCTGGGTCGTCTGTACTGGACACTTGCGGTTGGACACTTGAAAGTACGGAAGCTAGACTTTCAGTCTCTAGGCAGTTCACGGCTGAGCCCTCTACTGGCAGTACAATGTTTTATAAGTTAGGGCAAATGACGGTAGAGGTTTGTTTTGGTGTTTTCTATCTTCTGTATTTTTTCCGAATATATAAATTGTGTACTGATAGTGCGGTGTTTTCATGTGCCTAAAACAAGTCTTGGTCTTCTGTATTTTTAGCCGGGGTCGATGTCAGGTTAGGGATTGAAATGGTACTCTCTTCCTCGAGTTGATTAATTAACTGTTGAGGAATATATAGAAGATTAATTGAATGTTAAAGGAATATATACATGTATTGAAACAAATATGTTGTGTGTAGTGTCAAGTTTGTTACGGACTCTGAAAAGGTAGGATTTTTTCTCCCCTGGCTAGGACGGACGCAACCATAAAGGTCGCACCCGGTGTTTATTTTCAGGCATAGTTTTGACAGGGGACATCATAGGTGGTCTGGAGAGGTTCTCGTAAAAGGGACTCCATATACGTTATATCGACTACCTAATTAAAAATAATGAACTGAAGGGGAAAGCGAAGTGTCATATGACCTATCTGGGAACAAATAGTTGGCGGCTGACGGCCAAGCTAAAACGTCGTGCGATATGACGCGGAGAGAAAACGCGTTCATTACAGTGAGTTGGCGGTTGACGGCCAAGCTAAAACGTCGTGCGATATGACGCGGAGAGAAATCGCGTTCATTACAGTCAGTTGGCGGCTGAGGGCCAAGCTAAAACGTCATGCGATATGACGCGGAGAGAATTCGCGTTCATTACAGTCAGTTGGCGGCTGAGGGCCAAGCTAAAACGTCATGCGATATGACGCGGAGAGAATTCGCGTTCATTACAGTCCGTTGGCGGCTGAGGGCCAAGCTAAAACGTCGTGCGATATGACGCGGAGAGAATTCGCGTTCATTATAGTCCGTTGGCGGCTGAGGGCCAAGCTAAAACGTCATGCGATATGACGCGGAGAGAATTCGCGTTCATTACAGTCCGTTGGCGGCTGAGGGCCAAGCCAAAACGTCGTGCGATATGACGCGGAGAGAATTCGCGTTCATTACAGTCAGTTGGCGGCTGAGGGCCAAGCTAAAACGTCATGCGATATGACGCGGAGAGAATTCGCGTTCATTACAGTCAGTTGGCGACTGAGGGCCAAGCTAAAACGTCGTACGATATCACGCGGAGAGAAATCGCGTTCATTACAGTCAGCTGGCAGCTGAGGGCCAAGCTAAAACGTCATGCGATATGACGCGGAGAGAATTCGCGTTCATTACAGTCAGTTGGCGACTGAGGGCCAAGCTAAAACGTCGTACGATATCACGCGGAGAGAAAACGCGTTCATTACAGTCAGTTGGCGGCTGAGGGCCAAGCTAAAACGTCGTGCGATATGACGCGGAGAGAAATCGCGTTCATTACAGTCAGTTGGCGGCTGAGGGCCAAGCTAAAACGTCATGCGATATGACGCGGAGAGAATTCGCGTTCATTACAGTCAGTTGGCGGCTGAGGGCCAAGCTAAAACGTCGTGCGATATGACGCGTAGAGAAATGGCGTTCATTACAGTCAGTTGGCGGCTGAGGGCCAAGCTAAAACGTCGTGCGATATGACGCGGAGAGAAATCGCGTTCATTACAGTCAGTTGGCGGCTGAGGGCCAAGCTAAAACGTCATGCGATATGACGCGGAGAGAATTCGCGTTCATTACAGTCAGTTGGCGGCTGAGGGCCAAGCTAAAACGTCGTGCGATATGACGCGGAGAGAAATCGCGTTCATTACAGTCAGTTGGCGGCTGAGGGCCAAGCTAAAACGTCGTGCGATATGACACGGAGAGAATTCGCGTTCATTACAGTCAGTTGGCGGCTGAGGGCCAAGCTAAAACGTCGTGCGATATGACGCGTAGAGAAATCGCGTTCATTACAGTCAGTTGGCGGCTGAGGGCCAAGCTAAAACGTCATGCGATATGACGTGGAGAGAATTCGCGTTCATTACAGTCAGTTGGCGGCTGAGGGCCAAGCTAAAACGTCGTGCGATATCACGCTGAGAGAAATCGCGTTCATTACAGTCAGTTGGCGTCTGAGGGCCAAGCTAAAACGTCGTGCAATAGCACGCCGACAGAAATCGCGTTCATTAAAGTCAGTTGGCGACTGGGGCCAAGCTGAACGGACGAGTGAACTAAAGAAATCGCGTTCAATTAAAGGTAGTTAGTAGCTCGGTGCCAATCCGATGAGTCGTGTTATAGACACGGGAGTACAACCACGCCAGCGCGAAGCCCACCATTCAGAGTTCGTCTAATTAACATGTATTTCGAGAGTAATTGAAATACAACCGGGCGTTACAAGAGAATTAAACTGTGTTGCTTTTCAAGTACCCTAATTGATCCACCCAAAACGCCCTGAATCAAGAGATCCTTGCTACAGATCCTATACTCATGAATGTTAGGATAACTCCGAGAGCAACCGAGGACATCGATATTTTCAAATTATCACTGACGAGGCTGATGACACAAGGAGTCAAACCCCTGCAACATAATGGAGCAGAACTGAGGGGCACCACAGGATGTACCATGGGGAATCCGTGGCAATACGGAGGAATCGAGACTGTAGGACTTCAAGGCGATGTAGGTGAGTCTCAGCTGCTATACCCGAAATGGCACAGACATAAGTGATGATTGGTCGGAGTACTTGTTTATAGAGGAGCATTTTTTTGGATATGGACATCACTGAGCGTTGTTTGTACAATGGGTAAAACATACCCATACGTTTGCTGACCTTGTTGGCTGTGCAGGTGATGTGGTCCTTCCACGTCAGTTTTACATCAAGCAAAACGCCTAGATATCGTACATATGATTGCCAATCTAGTTCCTCTCCGGCTAGACGAACAGGTGGTAGGTCCTCTAGCTGCCTTCTGGAGAAAGTAATGGCTTGGCTCTTCTGGGTGTGGATGCTCAAGCGCCATCTTCTGAACCATATGTACTGGAGAGGTCACTTAGGAGAAGATCTTGTGGCAGTCTGCGCTTGAGGCGAGTTGGTTGGCATGTGCGAGCGCCGAGATTGTAGGTAACAGCTCCAAGGACCTCCTGGAGATGATAAAAGAAAGTCATTGCATATGAGAACCCCTGGTGGTTTACCGGGAAACATACGGGTCTGTTGGAGAATTTTATATCATGTCGGTCTTTAGTTTCCATCAATTTGTCTTAAAAAAAAAAAGCATAGTTGTTTAACTTTTGAGACCTGGAACTCAAGTATTGCTCGACAGAGCATTGGGGCGTATTGACCTTCAGGTGACCAGCGCTGTGATCATCTCTTATCCGGTCTTATCTGGTCGATTAGAAGAGTGAACTATTAGTAAGTTGATGTACAGCAAGTTAACAAACAAACAGAGCGATTGGAAGCTGCGTGTATCTATATGATATGACTCCTCGCGCCTGCCAATGTATGATACATTGCTGTCCAGAAGATATAATTATACCTGAATAGAGTATACATACACTGGGCTCACTGTGTATGTATCATAAGCTAAGATAAACATCTGTGTTGCGAATTTTTTCCGATTCGCCTTCTCGCTTTGCCATGTAGTACTTATAGTATAGTAAGTCGCCACAAAAGGGCGTGTCTCACTTTATATGACAACCCCTAGTGGTCTACCGCGAAACATACGAGTCAGTTGGAGAATTTAATGTCATGTCATCATGTTGGCCATAGTAGCTCAGTGGATTAACTATGAAGCCTGGGACCTAAGTACTTACAGCATAGTAAGTCGCCATAAAAGCTGCGTGTCTCATAGCATATGAGAACCCCTAGTGGTCTACCGGGAAACATACGAGTCAGTTGGAGAATTTAATGTCATGTCGGCATGTTGGCCATAGTAGCTCAGTGGATTAACTATGAAGCCTGGCACCTAAGTACTTACAGCATAGTAAGTCGCCATAAAAGCTGCGTGTCTCATAGCATATGAGAACCCCTAGTGGTCTACCGGGAAACATACGAGTCAGTTGGAGAATTTAATGTCATGTCGGCATGTTGGTCATAGTAGCTCAGTGGATTAACTATGAAGCCTGGGATCTAAGTACTTACAGCATAGTAAGTCGCCATAAAAGCTGCGTGTCTCATAGCATATGAGAACCCCTAGTGGTCTACCGGGAAACATACGAGTCAGTTGGAGAATTTAATGTCATGTCGGCATGTTGGCCATAGTAGCTCAGTGGATTAACTATGAAGCCTGGGACCTAAGTACTTACAGCATAGTAAGTCGCCATAAAAGCTGCGTGTCTCATAGCATATGAGAACCCCTAGTGGTCTACCGGGAAACATACGAGTCAGTTGGAGAATTTAATGTCATGTCATCATGTTGGCCATAGTAGCTCAGTGGATTAACTATGAAGCCTGGCACCTAAGTACTTACAGCATAGTAAGTCGCCATAAAAGCTGCGTGTCTCATAGCATATGAGAACCCCTAGTGGTCTACCGGGAAACATACGAGTCAGTTGGAGAATTTAATGTCATGTCGGCATGTTGGTCATAGTAGCTCAGTGGTTTAACTATGAAGCCTGGTACTTAAGTACTTACAGCATAGTAAGTCACCATAAAAGCTGCGTGTCTCATAGCATATGAGAACCCCTAGTGGTCTACCGGGAATCATACGAGTCAGTTGGGGAATTTATGTCATATCGGTATGTTGGCCATAGTAGCTCAGTGGATTACCTATGAAGCCTGGGACTTAAGTACTTACAGCATGGTAAGTCGCCATAAAAGCTGCGTGTCTCATAGCATATGAGAACCCCTAGTGGTCTACCGGGAATCATACGAGTCAGTTGGAGAATTTCATGTCATGTCGGCATGTTGGTCATAGTAGCTCAGTGGTTTAACTATAAAGCCTAGGACTTAAGTACTTACAGCATAGTAAGTCGCCACAAAAGGTGCCTGTCCTATAGCATATGAGAACTCCAAGTGGTCTACCGGGAAACATAGGAGCCAGTTGGAGAATTTAATGTCATGTCGGCATGATGGTCATAGTAGCTCAGTGGTTTAACTATAAAGCCTAGGACTTGAGTACTTAAAGCATAGTAAGTCGTCACAAGATGCCTGTCTCATAGCATATGAGAACCCCTAGTGGTCTACCGGGAAACATACGAGTCAGTTGGAGAATTTAATGTCACGTTGGCATGTTGGCCATAGTAGCTCAGTGGTTTAACTATGAAGCCTAGGACTTAAGTACTTACAGCATAGTAAGTCGCCACAGAAGGTGCCTGTCTCATAGCATATGAGAACTCCTAGTGGTCTACCGGGAAACATACGAGTCAGTTGGAGAATTTAATGTCATGTCGGCATGTTGGTCATAGTAGCTCAGTGGTTTAACTATAAAGCCTAGGACTTAAGTACTTACAGCATAGTAAGTCGCCACAAAAGGTGCCTGTCTCATAGCATATGAGAACTCCTAGTGGTCTACCGGGAAACATACAAGTCAGTTGGAGAATTTCATGTCATGTCGGCATGTTGGTCATAGTAGCTCAGTGGTTTAACTATAAAGCCTAGGACTTAAGTACTTACAGCATAGTAAGTCGCCACAAAAGGTGCCTGTCCTATAGCATATGAGAACTCCAAGTGGTCTACCGGGAAACATAGGAGTCAGTTGGAGAATTTAATGTCATGTCGGCATGATGGTCATAGTAGATCAGTGGTTTAACTATGAAGCCTGGGACTTAAGTACTTAAAGCACAGTAAGTCGTCACAAGATGCCTGTCTCATAGCATATGAGAACCCCTAGTGTCTACCGGGAAACATACGAGTCAGTTGGAGAATTTAATGTCATGTCGGCATATTGGTCATAGTAGCTCAGTTGTTCAACTATGAAGTCTGGGACTTAAGTACTTACAGCATAGTAAGTCACCACAAAATATGCGTGTCTCATAGCATATGAGAACCCCTAGTGGTCTACAGGGAAACATACAAGTCAGTTGGAGAGTTTAATGTCACGTCGGCATGTTGGCCATAGTAGCTCAGTTGTTTAGAGCAACCACACGGTGAGCAGGATATCCGCGGTTCAAATCCCGGCTATGTCATTGAATCTTTCAGTCTGGCTCTACTCATCCATACTTGTACGTAATTACACGCCAATGCGTTGAAATAGTACTTTATGGTATTACAGATAGCTTCGGATTTCAATTTTTTTTGATTTTTTTTTTTTTTTTGCGTTATAAAATGTTGGGACTTAATGATTACATAGAAATATTTCTTTATCAAACTCAATTAAAATGCAAATAAGAATATTCTTAAATTTCCGTACTTGTAAATTAGCTCATTTAACAGCTATAACCCTTTAGCAGCTGGAACACATAATTGACAAATTTTGAAGCTTCTTTTTGCTTTTTACTTTTCCATTTTGAAACTGTGAGTTATTTTTGTAAAAATTAAATAATTACCCTATACAGCTCCTTTTTAGTACACTTATGATATTAGTAAATATTAAATAATACGAAGGTGGTCTGAAAAGTTACCGATCGCAACATGAAGATAGCAGCACTGTAGATAAAATCTAGTGAATTTCGTTGCTCATCTGTTGACACTTACTCACCTATGTTTCAGCCATTTTGGACGCTCAGTTGTTATGTAACACTCGTTTGAGTGAGTTGATGTGATTGTTTTTATAAAAATGGACAACATCGAGTATTGAGCTGTCATTAAATATTTGTTTTTGAAAGGCAATACGCCTACGCCAATGAAGGATGAGTTGGCTTCTGTGTATGGGGACTCCGCACCATCATTTAACACAGTGAAATTTTGGGCAGCTCAATTTAAACGTGTCCGTAGGAGCTTGGGAGATGATGAACGTTCGGGACGTCCAAAAACTGCAACTACCGATGAAGATATCGCCGAAGTTCAACCTATGTGCTAGACGACCGCTGAATTAAAGTGAGAGAGATAGCAGGGGCTATGAACATGTCAAAATAACGTGTTTGTCGTATATTAAATCAACATTTAGACATGGAAAAGCTCCCCGCGCGTTGGGTGCCGCGTTTGCTCACGTTAGACCAAAAACGTGTTCGAATAAATATTTCCAACGTTCTATTAGCGCACTTTAAGTGCAATAAATGAGAGTTTTGGCGCCGATTAATTACTATAGATGAAACTTTGATACACAATTATAAGCCCGAAACAAAAATACAGCCCAAACATTGGACTGGAAAGGCGGAACCCGCTTTAAAAAAAAAAAAAAAAAAAAAAAAAACTTTTTTTTCGGCTGGAACAGTGATGGCGACTGTTTTTTGGAATAGTCAAGGAGTTATTTTATTTGATTATCTTCAAAAAGTAAAAACCATTACAGGAGTACAGGAGCATACTACGCATCATTACTTCACAAGCTGAAGGCAGAACTTGCAGAAAAACGGCCACATTTGCAGAAAAAAGAAAATCCTGTTTCACCAAGACAAACACCGTCTCACATCTCAGCGGTTCCAATAGCTAAAATCCACGAATTACCGTTGGAAGTGCTTGACTCACCAGATCTAGCCCCAAGTAACTTCTTTTTGTTTCCTCTTCTGAAAATTGCGCTCGGAGGACACAGATTTTCGTCAAATGAAGAGGCAATCACATTCGTGAACAATTATATTGCAGAGAAAAACGCCGAGTACTATTTGCACGGGTAACAGAGATGACAGCATCGCTGGGAGAAATGTGTAGAGTTACAAGGAGACTATGTTGAAAAACGCCGAGTACTATTTAAACGGGTTACAGAGATGGGAGCATCGCTGGGAGAAGTGTGTAGAGTTACAAGGAGACTATGCTGAAAAACGCCGAGTGCTATTTGGACGGGTTACGGAGATGGGAGCATCACTGGGAGAAGTGTGTAGAGTTACAAGGAGACTATGTTGAAAAACAGCGAGTACTATTTGGACGGATTACAGAGATGAGAACATCGCTGGGAGAAGTGTGTTGAGTTACAAGGAGACTATGTTGAAAAACGCCGAGTACTATTTGGACGGGTTGCAGAGATGGGAGCATCGCTGGGAGAAGTGTGTAGAGTTACAAGAAGACTATGTTGAAAAACGCCGAGTACTATTTGGACGGGTTATAGAGATGGGAACATCACTGGGAGAAGTGTGTAGAGTTACAAGGAGACTATGTTGAAAAACGTCGAGTACTATTTGGACGGATTACAGGGATGCGAACATCGCTGGGAGAAGTGTGTAGAGTTACAAGGAGACTATGCTGAAAAGCGCCGAGTACTATTTGGACGGTTTACAGAGATGGGAACATCGCTGGGAGAAGTGTGAAGAGTTACAAGGAGACTATGCTGAAAAACGCCGAGTACTATTTGGACGGGTTACAGAGATGACAGCATCGCTGGGAGAAGTGTGTAGAGTTACAAGGAGACTATGCTGAAAAACGCCGAGTACTATTTGGACGGGTTACAGAGATGGGAACATCGCTGGGAGAAGTGTGAAGAGTTACAAGGAGACTATGTTGAAAAACGCCGAGTACTATTTGGACGGGTTACAGAGATGGGAACATCGCTGGGAGAAGTGTGAAGAGTTACAAGGAGACTATGCTGAAAAACGCCGAGTACTATTTGGACGGGTTACAGAGATGGGAACATCGCTGGGAGAAGTGTGAAGAGTTACAAGGAGACTATGCTGAAAAACGCCGAGTACTATTTGGACGGGTTACAGAGATGGGAACATCGCTGGGAGAAGTGTGAAGAGTTACAAGGAGACTATGTTGAAAAACGCCGAGTACTATTTGGACGGGTTACAGAGATGGGAAAATCGCTGGGAGAAGTGTGTAGAGTTACAAGGAGACTATGTTGAAAAACGCCGAGTACTATTTGGACGGGTTACAGAGATGGGAACATCGCTGGGAGAACTGTGTAGAGTTACAAGGAGACTATGTTGAAAAACGCCGAGTACTATTTGGACGGGTTACAGAGATGGGAGCATCGCTGGGAGAAATGTGTAGAGTTACAAGAAGACTATGTCGAAAAGAATGTGAAAAAAAATATACCTTTATTAGGTCGGAAACCTTTCAGACCACTTATGCATATCTGAGCTTGGAATATAATCTACGGACTTATTCTTTCTGGAAAATCTAAGTTCATGGCCCATTCCAATTTCGAAAATTATGTTGTACTTGTAAATGATTAGGTAAATACAAAACAGATGATTCTTAGAAGTTACAGTGAAAGTTCAAGCTGTAATTTTCAGTTTATGCCTTCGGGCTTCTAGGGCCCATTAGCAGTTTACTTCGAATAAAATACTTGAAAACAAAATTGCTTTTCGGGGCGTTCTAGAAAGTTCCCTGAAGGAATCTGCCTCAGTAACCCCATTTCATCTACTTTAATTTCGAGCACGTTTGTGTCGAACAGCTTCTATTCCTTATATTACGTCTTCCAGCCAGACACCACTCCATTGACCATTGAAGGCATCAGAGCTGTCCCCAGTTTTTGGAGACGAGTTACAGAAAAATAACAAAAAACGTCTGGGAGAGCGATCACAATGCAATATGTCCAGAATCGGCGATGGTAGCCATTCCTTATAAAGGTTCTGCAGGTTTCTACCTCGACTGAGTCAGACAAGAGTAGAAGGTCAGACGAACAATTAGCCCTGTTAGAGCGCATCATTCCATTTGTGTAACAAAGGAAAATTCTATGTCGTTCAGATACCAAGGTACTATGTTGGCAAGTGTTTTTATTTTTGAGCATCGTTCCGCCTGTCGTTTTCGTTACAGCCGTTATACATAAAATTGTAGACGCTTGGCGAATCACATTTTCAGACATCTAACATCATTTCCTTTTTGTTATTCTTTTTCTAGGTATGTAGCTTATCTTCAGCTTTCGTCTATTTTTCTCTCAAGGATAATATCCTAAAATGAGATAAGCGGAGGTGAATCGCAGAAGTATTTGAAGATCTTTCACAAAAGCCCTATTTGTCACGTAAATATGAAAACTTTCACTTTATATTGTTGCCTGGACATTCTAGATTATGTTAAATGATAAGCTTTCTGATAAAGAATTTTCTGTATACTTCCATAGACTCTGGAAAATATTAAACAGGAAAGGGTATCCAAAACTATTGATAGATGTAACCAGGGCTGTTAAATAAAGAATGATCACAATTTTTACGGTCATAATTTTTCGCACTAAATTTCAATCCTATTGTATATTAATTAAGCAGGATTAAGCGTGTTCCTTTTGGAAGAAATTGCCAAAGCTTAATCGTGATGCTGGATTTCACTTCAGCTCCCATTGGAAACCGACCTTAAAAATGGAAATGATTCGGCTTAAGAGCACAGATCTATACAGCTTGATCAACAAGTACAAGGGTTGTTCATTAAAGAATGGTCATAATTTTGTTACGGTCATAATATTCCGCACTAAAATTCAATCTTACTATATTCTGTAAGCCTAATGTGAAACAAACACGCTCTAGTAGTTTTATTGTTGGTACTCCTGGTTCCCGCCTGTGAGAACCAGGCAAGTTCAGACATGTTCAGTATCGTCTACCGCTGAAATGGAGGTAACACGCGAGGAACAATATGCGGCTTTAAAATTCTCCTTTCCTCTCAACAAATCTTCAGTTCAGGCCTATACATTGTTACAGGAGGCCTATGGAGGGTCTGTTCTTCCCTAAAGCACAGATCGAAGACGGTTTAAAATGTTTAAAGAGGGGAGAAAATCAATTTCAAAGGAAGGTGGACCCGCTGAAAACATCAACAGAACAACATCAACAATGCTGGTGCCATTGAGAGAGAGGATCGACGAATTACCTTAAGATCACTTTCTGAAATACTGAACATTTCATTGGGTACCACCCACACGTTGGTGACAGAAACATTACACATGAAACGTGTTTGTGCGCGATAGATTCCAAAATGGCCGCATATTGCCAATGTTGTTGCTGAATATCTTGTAAAAATCAACGTGAACTGGCATCCCTCATTTTCCCTATACTCCGGATTTAGCTTCTTGTGACCTTTTTCTATTCCCTAACTTGAAGAAACGCCTTTGTGGGAGTCATTATCCATCATCAGAAGCAGTGGTGAAAGCTGCGGAGGCGATTTTGAAGGATTTCTCAAAAATGGTCTCCAGCATGTCTTTGAAAACTGACAGAAACGCTGGGACAAGTGCATCACATTCAGGGGAGACTATTTTGAGAAGGACCGTGAAAATTATGAGGATGAGTAAAAGGTACCTTGTCTATAAAAAAAAAGTTATTTTTCTTTATTGAACAGTCCTCGTATATCAAGAAACAAAAATAAAAATAGTTTTAGTAAATTGACGATTATAAAAAGATATTATAATTAATAACGTTTTAAGACAAAGGTGTAGTTTATCTCCGCTATTGTTTAATATTGATATGGATCATATTCTCAGAAAATTAAAAGATGAATAAATAAATAAATAAATTAATTAATAAAAAATGATGCTACGCTTTGCGGATGATATGATGTTAATACAAGACACAGAGCATAAGTTGCAAATAAGTATGTACAATATATACAAATATAACAATTTGTAACTTAACACTTCACTTATCTTTTACGAAATGATACTTTTCTTATAACTTGTCCTGGATCGCGATTTCATCCGAAACAACAAAAATGTCGCCTTCGTTACGAACGCTAGATGTTGATATATTCTTGTTAGTATTACCAAAATCTGAATACAAAACAAAATTAATAACAGTATCGACTGCCGGTACTTAAAAATTCATTATGCGATGTTTGATTTTTAAAATAAAAATCTTTTCCCAAACCATTAAATCTATTGGGACATTTAATTGTTTTAATAATTTAACTTCTGGATTTATTTCATTGTTAAATGACCAGAAATGATCTGCTACGGCCGATTTATCAGTTTGTTTATACTTAATGTTACGAAAATGTTTTTTTCTTTCTGGTTTCTAAATTACGTTTCGTCTTTCCAATATAAACTTTATCACAATCGAAACAATTGAGCAATTGAACTGAAAAATTCAATGCCATGGAAGGGATTTGAAACACGGATCTCCTGGTTTCCGTCCAGTCGCTCTTAACCTTTGAGCTACCATGGACAACGTGCCGTCCTGACATTAAATTCTCCAGTTGACTCGTGTATGTCCCCGGTAGATCACTAGGGGCTCTCGCATCCGGCCATGGCATTGAATTTTTCATGTTGACTCTACCCATCAAATATCTTAGGCTATATAAGACTAGTGTGGAGAAATTATTAATTTCCATCAAATAACTAAAATGATAAATAACAGTTTTTTTATTATTAGGAATTGTATCTTGTTTTAGAGAAATGAAATAAATTTTTAATACCATATTTATTTTGAGAAACTAAAGTTATGCCAAACTCTTAAAAAGTTTTGAAAATATTTATTAACCCAAGGATGCTAAGTAATTTTTTAAAAATTATAATCATCTTTAATTTTTAAGGGTAGAAATATCATTAAGAGCTTTTTGATATTTAATGTTTTTAATTTTTGTAACTTTTTTTAATCAGTACAAATTTCTAAGGTAGTGTTTTTCAACCCTTTTCCTTATTTTACTAAGTTCATATCATATAATTCATTGCTTCATCTAGCCCGCCTCGGTAGCGTAGATGGTAGCATGTCTGCCTCACGTTCAAGAGGTCCCGAGTTCGAATCTCGGTCAGGGCGAGTTACCTGGATATGGTTTTTTCCGGGGTTTTCCCTTATCCTGAAAGACGAATGTCGTCTAACTCTAAGCTCTATGGACTGCGGACTCATTTAACCATCATTTCGCCCATTCCATTCATTGTCCGATATTACTTAATATTGGAGGACGTAAATTGCAAAAACAAAACAAAAAAAATGCTTCAATTATTCGACTTAAAAGTCCAACACATAGGAAATATTGTCAGTTATTGCCTTTCCTTTACAAATTACTTCATAATATGACTGATGACCCTAACCTAAGACAATTAATACGTTAATTAGTTAATTTTTCGTTCCAAATGTTGCACCTAATAAATTTCCTCATATTTTTCTTCCTCAGAAGGTTACAAATTCTTCTTCTGATTCTTATAAATTTTCACCTATACATAGAATGCCCTCATTATACAAGAAACTATATCCCTAAAACATTGATATATGAGGGATGTTCTATAAAGAATGATCATAAGTTTTTTACGGTCATAATGTTTCGCACTAAAATTCAACCTTATTATATTCTGTTAGCTTAATGTGAAATAAACACGTCGTAGTAGTTTCATTGTTGGTACTCGTGGTTCCCGCCTGTGAGAATCAGACAAATTCAGATATGTTCAGTATCGCCTACCGCTGCAATGGAGGTAACACGCGAGGAACAATATGCGGCTTTGAAATTATGCTTTCGTCTCAACAAATCTTCAGTTGAGGCCTATACAAGTTGCAGAAGGCCTATGGAGAGTCTGTTCTTACCTACAGCACAGCTCGAAGGCGTGTCCGTAGCGATGTAAGGTTCCGAAGCCTTGGCGTGTTGAATCCTGCATTCCTACCCCTCGTCCGTCACTGTCCCTTACCATAGAGAAGGCTGCAACAGTAGCTACCGAAGCTCTGCTTTCGCTTCGGTTCAGTGATAGAGAAAGAGAGATATTCCACCCTACGTACTAATTCTTTATGGAGGAAACTGGCTGGCATTGCAATTATTATTAATGTTGCTTATTAATTTCTAGCTTACTTTAGATATGGGCTTCGGTGATAGCTTTGATAGCCTATAATATACGCCACTGCCTTGTGCTATTGCAGTTAATACTGAAGAACAATTTGCAAAACACCTTTGGAAAAATGGCCAAGGTTTCAAGAATTACTGTAACAATTCCCATACGTCTTTGAAGAGGATAAAGAACTTTCTGAGGAGCACCATGACTTAGGACGACCTACCTCTATGACTATCCTATCTATAGGAAAGAAGCTCATCACAGGTATGCAGGACTTTAACGGCAGAGTGACTGACAAATTCTACGTGAATAAACATCGACACATGGACCGCAATTTTTGAAACTGGATTAGTTGCAAGTCTTTTTTCCTCGTAGCACGTCATTATTTTTCGGCACGAGCCGCCCCTGGTTATGAACCCGTTGCCATCATCAGAAGGAGAAGTATAGTCATGGGAATTCGAATTCTAGTCATGATATTACATACACAAACGTTTCAGCTCACAGTTTTTCTCCTAAAATATGAATATAGATTTTTGTTTGGAAAGTATGGACGACCACTGCCGGAAGCGTTATTTGCTCGGAGCACTTTCAGAAAGTGAAACTGTGGTCTCTCGTTTCCCTTTGCAACCTCCGCAACAATATGCCTGACTGCGTTAGGGACCTTGGCAAGGTCGTCGGGATATCATATCAACATCTTCAAGGACGAGCATTTCTAAACGCACCCGCAGCTTTTTGAGAAACCGCCCGTGTTACTACGTTTGGACATTTCTCTACAACATATAAGTAGAGTCCATAAAGCTATAAAGTTGTGGAATGTAATTGTGTTTTTATGGGGACCGCATTGTTTTCTTGACTTATTTACGGCGGTGACGCTCTTGTACGTACATAGAAGAACGTGGCGTTTTATTTTTACATTATGTAACTGCGCAATGTTGGGAGCCACAGGAATGCAAAATGAGTTCGAGAATTAGGTATGACTGGCCCCGACATAGTTCACTTTACTACCTCTCTGGATATGGAGCGAAATTCTGACAGCGCAGTAATAGATGTAAACAAGATATATGTATGTATTTGAGAAATTTTAGGTGTGTAAACTTCATTTATGCATAGAATCCTAATAATATCGAACAATTCCTCACAAAAATCGCTGGATACTTTTTCGATACTTCGGTGGTGATTCTGCACCTTTTATTCTATTTTAAAATCACAAAATATCACTGCAAGTACACTGCGATCCATATAACCCTGAACCATTTCAGTATGCCATAATTTCCCTTTGAAAGCTCGTAGAACGTAGAAATTTGTTTTAAGATCTCAGTGGCACTGGGACAATTGTCAACAGCCAATTGTTGCAAGTTGACAGTCTTAAATGTGCAGTCATAACAGGAATGAAAGAAATGGTTGCAATGATGTTCAGCAATGTGATGCAGTATGTACACCATGGATAGTAGTCACTTCTTTTCACTGCATTTCTCTTCTTTTTGACCGGGACTATTTTGATATTTCATATATTTACAGTGCATATTCCAAAATTTTACATTTTACAACTTTTGGTTACATTTATTTGTCTTTACCTTGTTACTACCTTGTCTTGCATGACACCCTGGTCTTCTGCTCTGTCAGGTAGCTCTTAACCTCCATGCCTCTTTGTTACTTAATTACTCCCTTTCTTCTCCCTCATCTTCCTTTCTTATATTCTTTACATTTTCTGGCCCATTTTTCTTTTACTTTCTGCAAGAACTCACCAATACTTCTTACCTTCTTTTCCTCGCTGCCCGTTATCATTTTTATAGCTACTATCCTCTTCTCTACTTTCTCACATTTTCCCTCCCAAACCTTTATCTTCACATTGCAACCTCCTCGTATTCTGTTACATAGTGTTCTATGCTTCTTTTCCCCCACATAATTCACAAATTCCCTTTTTCCTATTTCTTATTCCTCTTAGAAATATTGTTCCTGTTCTCATCCAAGCTAACCCTTCTCTCTCTCTTGCCTATAGAAGTAATCTACATATGCTTCTTGTCCCCAGTTTATTTTTATTTGCTTGTAAAATTGTAATGATTTCATATTTTCTAGACTTCCCCATATTTCCTGTCATTCTATATCTTCTATTCTGTATTTTACTAATTTACCCACATCGCTGGTATTCCTTTCCTCTAGACTCCATATATCTCTCATTCCTATTTTTTCCATAATTCCTCCTATCTCTGCCCACCAACTATTTGAATTCTCTAATCTTTTTTGCTGTCTCATGCATAATTTCATAATTTCCCCTTCTTCTTTGACCAAACACCTATACCAAAATGTTATTATTCTTTCCATTATTATTCCATTTCTTCTTGTCTTTCCTAACTCTACTAAAGCTACTTCCCTAGTTGCTGATCTTGGTAAGTCTAGTAGCTCTTTACAAAACCTTCTGTAGTTTTGGTCCACCGTTTTGTTTACCCCTGTGCGCCCCCCCCCCCAGATCTCCACGTGCAGTCATAATAGCATGACACGGTCCCTGTTAAGCATAACATTACCATAATAACCGCGAAAGTCATATTAAATGCATAATTAAGGGCGGATAGATATCGCACTATGAATTAAGCTAAATTATAACAATCCTAGAGGATAATGGTTTATTATACAGTTGCAGAAACCAAACACGCAATCCCTATACATGTACGAGGGCTGTTCAATAAAGAATGATCATAATTTTTTACAAGTCTTCATTTTTCACACTATAATTCAATCTTATTATATTCTATTAGCTTAATGTGAAACGGGCCACGGCGTGGCTCAGTGGTTAGACCGCTTGGCTCTCACCAAGGCGGCCCGGCTTCGATCCCCTTCGAAAAGTGAGATTTGTGGTGGACAACACGATACTGGGGCGGGTTTTCTCCAGGATCTCCGGTTTCTCCCGCCATCTCATTCCACCAGTGCTCCATCTTCATCTCATGTATCATCAGTGTCACAGCCTGCGGTGCGTATGTAGTAAAAGCGGGCGTTAAACAGTACACATTTCATTTCATTTTTAATGTGAAACAAACACGGCGTAGTAGTTTCATTGTTGGTACTCCTGGTTCCCGCCTGTGAGAACCAGGTGAGTTCAGACATGTTCAGTATCGCCTACCGCTGTAATGGAGGTAACATGTAGTCAAAGTTGATGTTAGAGGAAGATCCGGAGTTTCTTTCAAACGTAATCACTGCTGATGAAACTTGGCTACATCATTTTGATGCTGAGAGCAAACAGCAAAGCTCAGTGTGGAAATCTCCTTCATCACCAAACCCCCAAAAAGCAAATTTTGTCTTATGACCAAAATAGCTCACCCTTCTCCCCATTTCTCAAATGTTACATTATTATTGCTTTCTCATTTATTTCGGATTTTCGGAGTGGTTTGCAAAACTCATTTAGCTCATTGACGCTCAGCCCACCCGGAGTTGGGGAACGCCTACCCTGAGTTGTTTGTAACGGTATACATCGTTATCAAATCAGCGAAGTTAATCCCTTTAGCGTTCATGCTCCGCCACATTTTGAAAACCCTTTTGTCCGGACAAATTCCTGACTGGTGAATATACTATAGTTCTCAGACATTGAACCTTTCCTTGTACAAAGAGAGTAACGGTTGTAACCGCAGTATCAGACAGCGATTAGGAGGTGGCGAATTAATTGAAATCACGAGAATTAAAAAAAGAAGATAAATTAATGAAAATGCTTTGCTAAACTAATATAAAATATTGTTATATTAATATGAAATTAGAATGAAATTAGAGTAATGATTAAAATAGCGGTTTAATTAAGAATAAGATGGGAAGAATATAATTTAAGACAACTAACATGCTAGAATCCATGTAAGGGAGAGAAAATATTTCTGTAAAATCTGAACACAAGTCGGGGAGACAGGAAGAGGTGACCGTTAGCCTCTTTGTTTAAGGAAAGGTTCAATGTCTGAGAACTATAAGCAAAAATGTGTAGGAACAATAAGGTTTTCTAGATGCGGTCAAGCGTAAGACCTAAAAGGATTTACTTTGCTGAGGCGATAACGATGTATACCGTTACAAAGAGCCCAGGGTAGGCGTGACCCAACTCACGGTGGGATGTAACGACAATGAGTTCGATGAGTTTTGCTAACCAATAAAGAAAAATCGAAATAAAATGAGAAACCAATAATAATGTAAGATTTGAGAAATAGGAAGAAGGGTGAGTTATTTTGGTCATGTGATAAGGGTTAGAGTAGGGATCAGAATAAAGTACGAACGGAATCGCAGAGTAGACGAAACATCACTTCTACAGTCATACTACGAGGGAAAAGACGTGTTATTGCGCACGAAGAAGAGGTAGTAAAGATTTCTAAGTCCGAAAAGTAGGGAAGATTTCTAAGTCCGAAATGTAAATCACTTCTACAGTCATACTACGAGGGGAAAGACGTGTTAGTGCGCGTGAAGAAGAGGTCGTAAAGATTTCTAAGTCCGAAATGTAGGGAAGTCAAGAATAACGCAACCAGCGTGAGAGAAGCAGCAGAAGAAGTTTATAATAGCAAAGTATTCGCCGTATAAAGAATTAAGAGAATTCTGTCAGGAAGTTTAGTAACAGGTGGTCACCGCTACAAATCAATCTGAATCAACGAACTTAGTGAGAATTAAATTAAATCATTTTTTGCAACGAACCAGTGTATTATTGCGACAACTGAGCAGCCAACAAACAACAAATCCATTTCCTACAACCATTCACCTGAGAATAAGAGATCTCATAGCTCCAATTAGAACCCAAATCAAAAGTAAACACCAACCAATTGAAATCTGACATGCGGGTATGCCGCATAATGGCGCCGACACGTTGGGGCTTCGAATTGTAGGAAATGGGTGAAATGTAACGACGAAGGACGACTACAAGGAGAAGTGAGAAGAACGACGACGAAGGACGACTACGAGGAGAAGTGAGAAGAACGACGACGAAGGACGACTACGAGGAGAAGTGAGAAGACCGACGACGACAACTACGATGAGGACAGCAGAGACTACGAAGAAGACGGCAAAAACAACTACATAGAATTTTCCCCCAACCAAGAGAGAAGTTCAAGTTCTTTCGACATCAACTGAGCCTACTAGACGACGAGCAGCACGACAAAAATTGGTAAAGACATCACATAAACACCACAGCCGTACAACAGAACTGTGAGTTACACATACTCAATTTATATTTCTTGTAAATGTAATATCATTCAGTGAGATCAATATCTATGTAATGTCTTAGTAATAAGTATTTTGGAAGGGAAATTAGAAAATTTAAAGGGGAAATTCAATGCTTTTGAGAAATAAGAAGATCGTACAGAATAAATTTAAAATGGAAAATTCTGGGGAACAAATAATTATGGAGACAGAGAAAGAGTTGGAAGTTGTTAATGAAGAGATAATGGAAAGCAATGTTATAGGATCAGTAGATGAGGGTGTAAATGGTGTAAGTAGCTTAAATGTAAATAGGAGAAGTGACAATCCTGGGGTTATGGAAAATCTACAAGAGATGTTCCAGAAACTCATGGCGCAAATGACTATTCAGAGTCAATCACTAGAGGCTAAATTAGTAGAACAGAACCAATCACTAGAAGCTAAATTAGTAGAACAGAACCAAACACTAGAAGCTATGGACAAATCACTCGAGGCTAAATTAGTAGAACAGAACCAATCACTAGAGGCTAAATTAGTAGAACAAAACCAATCACTAGAGACTAAATTAGTAGAACAGAACCAAACACTAGAAGCTAAATTAGTAGAACAGAACCAAACACTAGAAGCTAAATTAGTAGGACAGAACCAAACACTAGAAGCTAAATTAGTAAGTCAAATTACAAGCCAAGGGAAAGAAACAGAAACTAGAATCACTGTCAGAATTCAAGGAATAACAGGGGAAATCCAGTCTGTAAAAGAGGCCCTGCAGCGAGAAGTAGGTACTATAAGAAGTGACCTAAAAGCTACCAAATCTCTCGTTGCAGGAGTAGAAAATAGAATAGGGGAGGAAATTAATAAGGAAAGAATAAGATTAGATGAACTGACCACGACACAGGTAACTTTTGTACAAGAGATAAATGACCGGTTTGACACTGTAAACAATAGTATAGCAGCTGACATGGAGAAGTTAAAAGAAAAGGTAGCACGTGTAACAAATATTCAATCAGAGAATACACAAATGTTGAGGGAAACAGTAAGCGAGATATCTCAAATCAGAGATACTGTAACTGGCTTACAGCTGGGACAGCAAGGGCCGGTACCTGAGAGTTCCAATTGTTCTATACATACACACAATGGAGAGAGGCAGAACGAACAGGTTAGCGCCCCTTCTGTCTCTCCTCAAAGCAGCAATAATTGCGAAGTAAATATGCAAAACGTAAATATGTATCCAGCAGTGCACATGAATTTTCTAAGCGAATTGCCCCTCCCGAAATTTAATTGTCGCAATGACAACGCAGTACAATTTTTGGCCGACTTAGAAAAGTATTTTGCCATCAGAGGCGTACCCGAGCAATATAAGATGATAATAGTTCAAAGGGCGTTAGAATCTGCCGAACTTAATTGGCTACGAGTAACTGTGGGAGAAGGATGCAGCTACGAGTTGTTCAAAACAGCTTTCCTAGAAAAGTATTGGAACGCCAATGTCCAATACCAAGTAAGGAATCAAATAACAAATGGCCGATACCAAGGTAATAATGGAGAGTCTATTACTGATTATTTCCTGAGATATTCGCAAATGAGTAAATATCTACAACCTCCATTACAGGAAGCCGAACTGATTTCTCTTCTCACTCCCCACCTTCCTGAGAACATTAGAAATCACATGGTGGTAGCAAGACCTCAGACATTGAGAGAGGCAATTACATTATTAACAGCTTTACAAAGCGTTGGGACGCAAAATTCACAAAATAGACATGAGAATCGAATGCCAGTGAGAAATCCACACAGACCGTGGAATAATAATAATCATGACGGGGAAAGGGCACACAATCCCCGAAATTTTAACACAAACCATATGGCTACTCGTCAAAGATACGATGCCCACGTCCCGAGGGAATTCCCTAACAACAATAGAGGGAGACAGGGACCACCAAATTCAAATTCATATAATTTCCCTATGAGATATGTACATGTAACTAGGAATGGAAATAGGGGTCACCCCCCATTTCTTCGAAGAGGGAATGCAAGACCGACGTTCCGACTACCAGAAGCTAATAGACAGTATCAACCACATGACGCTGGTAGAGAGAACAATACAGACAGACCTGAAGTAAGACAGAGGAATCAACTTCTCTCAAGAGAATGGGTGCGTTCTCCTCCACCCACACCGAGGGACGCGGCGCCCGAGGTAGATGAAAGGCCAGGTACGACACAGCAGACGGGAAACGACTCCAGGGTGCGATAGAAGACGTCCCGCATCGGACCCGGATGAACACGCTAGTTCTTAATTTGAACAGGGACACAGCTCTGAGTAGGGTGGTACAGAATAAAACAGAAACAGAAATAGTAAACGGTACTCAAATAAACAATCACTTAACAGAATTGCAAGAAGTGAGAGATGCTCCACGTATTGCTGCAATAATAAACAAAGAAAAATGGCACATTACCATAGATTCAGGATCCTCAGTTTCAGCTATAAGTCAAGCATTCTTTTATCACTTAAAAAACAATGGAATGAAATTGCAAACATTGCCCGTGAAAAGTGCATATTGTACTCTGGCGGTAGGTCGCGCCAAACAAAAGATTAATACACAAATGCTTTTGAAAGTCACCATTGGGGAGGATACAATAGAATTTGTATGTTTTGTTATTAATAGGCTATCTGTAGACATTATTATGGGTAATGACGTGTTGTATGCGCTTCAAGCTAAGTTGAATTATCAAATGGAAGCCTTGGAAATCAAAATTAAAGACGTCATAGTTAAAGTTCCGTTTAGCTCAAGGGAAGCAGAAAATGAGATAAGATTGACAGATGAAGAAAAAGAAATAGATGGAGAAACATTTTTTGTAGAATTTATACGAATAGGAGGGATGGAGCTAGTTAAGATGAATCCATTAGAAGCAGAAGAGATGGGAAACTATGATAAAGAAGTGTACGTAGCGGCAGAAGAACGGCTTTTAGAGATGACGTCATACGGACTTGGGCAGACAGAAGCAGGTGAAAAGGAGATAATTACCCTACCAGATGATTTCCAGGTAGTCGAAAATAACGTAAACATGACCTATAGAATAAGAGAAACAGTAGCAAACTCGAACCTACTTAACGACCACCAAAAAGAGATTTTTTATAACATTTTATGTAAACACAGAAATATATTTTCGGAACACACTGGGACCTATAGTGATTTTGAGTATGAATTCGAGATACATGATGTTCCCCCATTCAAATATAAGTGCAGACCTATTCCACTGGATTTACAGGAGGCAGTGAACCTTAAAATACAGGAAATGTTGGAAGATGGAATTCTGGAGATATCTACATCAAAATTTATAAGTCCCCTATGTATAGTCAGAAAAGCAAATGGAACAGTACGACTGACGATAGATGGACGTCATATAAACCAATATATTGTTCCGGATAATTTTCGAACCCCAGCAATAGAGCAAATTTTGGCCGGTATTGGGGCACAAAGGTATTTTACCTCACTAGATGTGACCAACTCATTTTTACAAATTAAGTTGAAACCTGAATTAAGGCAATATACCTCATTTTTGCACGGAGGATATCAGTACCAGTTTACAAGAAATTGCTTTGGACTAATTAATTCTGGAAGCGCATTCCTACGGGCGATGCAGAAAATACTCAACACGCAAAGGGAAACATATGTGTCACAGTATGTAGATGATTTATTGATATACAGTAGAACAGTGGAAGATCACCTTACCTATTTGGATTTAGTGCTCGGAAGGCTAGCAAATGCTGGATTAACACTGAATTGGGCCAAATGTAAATTTTTCCAGGAATCAGTTAAATATTTAGGATATATCATAACAGGCGAAAATATAGCTCCTGATCCAGAAAGAGTGGAAGCCATTTTGAAAATACCACGACCTAAGACACCAAAACAAGTAAAACGTTATCTGGGTGTACTTGGGTACCAATCAAGGTTCCTGATAAACTATGCAAAGGAAGCCGCACCGTTGCGAGCACTACTGGAAAAAAATCGAAAATGGCGATGGACTATGGTAGATGAAAATGCTTTTAAAAGATTACAAGAACTCTTCAGTAAATCCGTATTATTGACATGGCCTGATCCAGATTTACCTTATCTCATATACACGGATGCCTCCATGGTGGCGTTAGGAAATATTTTAGCCCAAGAGACACCGACTGGAGAATTAAAGGTCATAGCCACAGCCTCCCGAGGGTTAACGAAAACCGAAAAAATTGCTTGCATAACAGAACAGGAAATTACGGCTATTTACTACGCCATTTGTAAATTTAGACAATATATATATATATATATATATATATATATATATATATATATATATATATATATATATATATATATATATATATATATATAATAAAAGGATTGTGATATTCACCGATCATATCAGCCTATCATTTATACGAAATTGCAAATTGACCAGTACAAAAATTGCGAGATATATCCACGAGATCATGGCTTACAACCCAGAGATTAAACATATACAGGGAAGTCTTAACATCTTTAGTGACATGCTTTCACGTATAAAGCCACAGGGGAATCTTCCAGAAAACATCAGTAGTCATGGTACAGAATTACCAGTGTTAAAGATGGATGTAACCTTCAGTATAAAATTAACAAAGGAGATGAGAAGATTGTCGGAATTACAACGCCAGGACTGGAAATTAAAACAAATTATGGAAAAGGCATTGCCCATAGAACAAGCAAATTCACAGAAATACGGAGTGCTAAATAACGTATTGTATAAGTTACAGGGTGTTTCCAAACCTGCTTGGAAAGCATATATACCCGCAGCGCTGGAAGAGTTAGTGATTTCTGCTTACCACACAGCTCTTATACATGCTGGCGTTGAGAAGACAATGATTTCCATAAGCAACCATTTATACATATTTAGATTAGGCAAGAAAGTTAGGACCTTTATATCTACATGTGACATCTGCCAGAGGGCAAAATCATTAAATTATAAGATAGATCGACCCCCTGTATCCATCACCAGGAAGGAACCATTAGAACTAGTTGCAGCGGATGCATATGGTCCACTCCCTGCAGGAAGAGGAGGATTAAAATATTTATTTGTACTTATCGACGTGATGTCGAAATTTGTGAAAATATACCCTCTCAAGAAATTAACAAGTGCAGCATGCGCGAATAAAATAGTGAAAGACTATATAGTCAAATACGGGAAGATGAAAGCACTATTAGTAGATAACGCGTCCATACACCATGGAAGACGATTCGTGCACACCATTCAGGATGCCGGAATTCGCATCTATAACACAACGTCGTACCATCCGTGCTCTAATCCAAGCGAGCGCGTAATGAAAGACCTAGGTGTTCATCTCCGAGTCCTTTGCTCATTGAAACAGACTACCTGGCCAGACCACATCAACTATATTGAGTTTATATTCAATAATTCAGTCAATTTAACCACAGGGTATGCTCCTATCCAATTGCATAGGAATTTAACACCGGAACCAATAATAGAGGGTGTTCCGGAAAGTATCCAAGTGACGACCGAGACAGATCGAGAACGGATCCAAAATGCTGTTAAAAGAATAATGGAAAAAGTAGAGAAAAGAAACGCAAAGAAAATGCGGTATAAGAAGAATTGGGAACCAAAGGTCGGCGACTTAGTTCTAGTGAAATCGTTCGACAAGTCAGATTTGTTAGGAAAGAAGAATAAAAAGCTATATATGCTATGGAAAGGCCCATACCGGCTTGAGAAAATATTTGGTGACAGAGCGTATGCTCTATCACACCCAAGAAATGGTAAACCGATAGGCAGATATAACATCTCCCTAATAAGGCCATATCGTCAGAAAAACGTTGTAAACAGTACAGAGCAGACCCAAGAATCACCGGTGTGAATGTGATTGAAATTATATATACGAAGATGTAAAGTATACCAAGTAAAAGTTATGTAATTAGTACGGGTAACGTTTTCGTTTGAAATTCAAACACTGCGTGGGAGTTGCAAGTTCCAAAATTCCTGTGCACAAACAAAATGATAATGTAATAAGAATAACCACAGCTAATGAACATGTTAGAAAGATCTTTAAAAATAATTTGTGAAATGTAAATATAGTATAAGTACTGATGTATTCATGTGCCAAAAGGCTATATTGTTATTGTAAAGGTCACAGACTTAGGCGTGACAAAGTGAAAGAAAGTCGAGAGTGAAAAGTGAAGTGGAAAGACAGGACAATGAACTGCCAATGTTTACTGTCAGGTAAACGAAACACCTGATTACAGGTAGACAACTGAGTGCAGGTAGAGGTAACCATATTTGGACATCGTTACGCAAAATATAATAATGTGAGGACGAATGTTCTTACGGTGAAGGACTGAAAGATAAAGAAACGTCCCAATAAGTTAATATAATAATATTAAAAAAAAAAATCATTGAATGTAAAATGTAATATTGTAAACTGTAATATAGTAACATTAATGTAGTACTTAAGGAATGTAATAAGGTAAAATCAAGTTGATGTCAAGTGAGACAAGGATAATTCAGTGAAGTGTATATATAGTTGAGGTATCACGAATGTTATTTGTATATAGGGTAATAACCACATATACGACAGTGTACTTGTCTATGTACGTAATGTATCATATCTATAATTCTATGTATATGATGTACCATATTGACCATTCTATGTGTATAAAGTAACACACTGATGAAGATGAGGGAAACGGTGACCACCGAAAAATGTTTCGAGTAGGGAATGAGAAATTATAAGATATAAGGAGGAAATGTCATGACGGGGGTTTGACAAAATTTAAATAATGGGTATTTCATTTTTGTCAAACGGGCATTATGTAACCGCAGTATCAGACAGCGATTAGGAGGTGGCGAATTAATTGAAATCACGAGAATTAAAAAAAGAAGATAAATTAATGAAAATGCTTTGCTAAACTAATATAAAATATTGTTATATTAATATGAAATTAGAATGAAATTAGAGTAATGATTAAAATAGCGGTTTAATTAAGAATAAGATGGGAAGAATATAATTTAAGACAACTAACATGCTAGAATCCATGTAAGGGAGAGAAAATATTTCTGTAAAATCTGAACACAAGTCGGGGAGACAGGAAGAGGTGACCGTTAGCCTCTTTGTTTAAGGAAAGGTTCAATGTCTGAGAACTATAAGCAAAAATGTGTAGGAACAATAAGGTTTTCTAGATGCGGTCAAGCGTAAGACCTAAAAGGATTTACTTTGCTGAGGCGATAACGATGTATACCGTTACAAAGAGCCCAGGGTAGGCGTGACCCAACTCACGGTGGGATGTAACGACAATGAGTTCGATGAGTTTTGCTAACCAATAAAGAAAAATCGAAATAAAATGAGAAACCAATAATAATGTAAGATTTGAGAAATAGGAAGAAGGGTGAGTTATTTTGGTCATGTGATAAGGGTTAGAGTAGGGATCAGAATAAAGTACGAACGGAATCGCAGAGTAGACGAAACATCACTTCTACAGTCATACTACTAGGGAAAAGACGTGTTATTGCGCACGAAGAAGAGGTAGTAAAGATTTCTAAGTCCGAAAAGTAGGGAAGATTTCTAAGTCCGAAATGTAAATCACTTCTACAGTCATACTACGAGGGGAAAGACGTGTTAGTGCGCGTGAAGAAGAGGTCGTAAAGATTTCTAAGTCCGAAATGTAGGGAAGTCAAGAATAACGCAACCAGCGTGAGAGAAGCAGCAGAAGAAGTTTATAATAGCAAAGTATTCGCCGTATAAAGAATTAAGAGAATTCTGTCAGGAAGTTTAGTAACAGGTGGTCACCGCTACAAATCAATCTGAATCAACGAACTTAGTGAGAATTAAATTAAATCATTTTTTGCAACGAACCAGTGTATTATTGCGACAACTGAGCAGCCAACAAACAACAAATCCATTTCCTACAACCATTCACCTGAGAATAAGAGATCTCATAGCTCCAATTAGAACCCAAATCAAAAGTAAACACCAACCAATTGAAATCTGACATCCGGGTATGCCGCACGGTCCTCTCTTCCTGTCTCTCCGAAGTATACAGATTTTCACAAGAATATTTTCTCTTCCTTGCCTGGATGCTAGTATGTATGTTATATTAATTTATATTCTTCCCTTCTTATTGTTTAAGTTAACCGCTATTTTAATCATTACTATATCCATTCTAATTTCATATTAATATAAATACTTTTTATATTAGTTTAGCAAAGCATTTTCATTAATTTATCAATTTGCCGCCTCCTAAACGCTGCCTGATACTGCGGTTACAAGCCCCTCAAATAAAACTCTTTAATAACAAGACGAAACTTTTTTTTTTTTCCTGCATTTTCAAACGCAGCTGTTACACTGACCAGTTCAGAAGGCGGTGAACAATGAACTATTTCTTGTAGCATATTCAAATTCTCTGTAAAATTCTTTGAATAATCAAGCTTATCACACACAAAGTTACAACAAAACATTGCCATGCCTTCATAAAATCCAACGACCCTCATAGATTTCGACAAACGACCCAGAGAATACGGTGGGATGCTCAGCTGTCCATGGATGCAACTGAATACGCTTTCAATAATTATGCTCAGGAACCTGCCAAAGATATTCTGTAATTCAAAACAGAAAGCTCATGTTTCTTATTATTGGCTTAGAAGATATAACTCTAACGCTTAATAACCCTTCTAAAATTTGTACTTTTATACGGATCATCCTATATCATATAGTTTAATTCAGTTCCTGAATGATCTATGCTTTATGCGATTTTGTTTGAATACTTGAATGACAAATATGAAAAATTCAGTTTCATAGAATTTAGTGTATCTTTGCTTACATATCCTCCCAGGAGCCTACTACGGTATGTACGGGAATTGACAATCCCGGAGTCCCGAGCCAAATCTCTCGATTGGGTACCTCTGAGAGAGCTAATGCCAAGCGCCCAAACAAGGTCCTCATGTGTGTTTGACCCTACTATAAATAAAGTAAAGTAAATTAAAGTCAAATTATAGTGAAAGCAAAGCCAGAGCGGAGCCAGAGCTGAGCCAGAGCTGAACCAGAGCGGGGCCGGAGTGATGATCGGAGCCTAGCCAGAGCCAAGCCAGAGCGGGGCCGGAGTGATGATCGGAGCCTAGCCAGAGCCAAGCCAGAGCGGGGCCGGAGTGATGATCGGAGCCCAGCCAGAGCCAAGGCAGAGCGGGGCCGGAGTGATGATCGGAGCCTAGCCAGAGCCAAGCCAGAGCGGGGCCGGAGTGATGATCGGAGCCTAGCCAGAGCCAAGCCAGAGCGGGGCCGGAGTGATGATCGGAGCCAAGCCAGAGCCAAGCCAGAGCGGGGCCGGAGTGCTGATCGGAGCATAGCCAGAGCCAAGCCAGAGCGGGGCCGGAGTGATGATCGGAGCCTAGCCAGAGCCAAGCTAGAGCGGGGCCGGAGTGATGATCGGAGCCTAGCCAGAGCCAAGCCAGAGCGGGGCCGGAGTGATGATCGTAGCCTAGCCAGAGCCAAGCCAGAGCGGGGCCGGAGTGATGATCGGAGCCTAGCCAGAGCCAAGCCAGAGCGGGGCCGGAGTGATGATCGGAGCCTAGCCAGAGCCAAGCCAGAGCGGGGCCGGAGTGATGACCGGAGACTAGCCAGAGCCAAGCCAGAGCGGGGCCGGAGTGATGATCGGAGCCAAGCCAGAGCCAAGCCAGAGCGGGGCCGGAGTGATGATCGGAGCCTAGCCAGAGCCAAGCCAGAGCGGGGCCGGAGTGATGATCGGAGCCTAGCCAGAGCCAAGCCAGAGCGGGGCCGGAAAGATGATCGGAGCCTAGCCAGAGCCAAGCCAGAGCGGGGCCGGAGTGATGATCGGAGCCAAGCCAGAGCTGAGCCAGAGCTGAACCAGAGCGGGGCCGGAGTGATGATCGGAGCCTAGCCAGAGCCAAGCCAGAGCGGGGCCGGAGTGATGATCGGAGCCTAGCCAGAGCCAAGCCAGAGCGGGGCCGGAGTGATGATCGGAGCCTAGCCAGAGCCAAGCCAGAGCGGGGCCGGAGTGATGATCGGAGCCTAGCCAGAGCCAAGACAGAGCGGGGCCGGAGTGATGATCGGAGCCTAGCCAGAGCCAAGACAGAGCGGGACCGTTGTGATGATCGGAGCCTAGCCAGAGCCAAAGCAGAGCGGGGCCGGAGTGATGATCGGAGCCTAGCCAGAGCCAAGCCAGAGCGGGGCCGGAGTGATGACCGGAGCCTAGCCAGTGCCAAGACAGAGCGGGACCGGAGTGATGACCGGAGCCTAGCCAGTGCCAAGACAGAGCGGGACCGGAGTGATGACCGGAGACTAGCCAGTGCCAAGACAGAGCGGAACCGGAGTGATGACCGGAGCCTAGCCAGAGCCAAGCCAGAGCGGGGCCGGAGTGATGACCGGAGCCTAGCCAGAGCCAAGACAGAGCGGGGCCGGAGTGATGACCGGAGCCTAGCCAGAGCCAAGCCAGAGCGGGGCCGGAGTGATGACCGGAATCTAGACAGAGCCAAGCGAGAGCAGGACCGGAGTGATGACCGGAGCGAAGCCAGAGCCAAGCCAGAGCGGGGCCGGAGTGATGACCGGAGCATAGCCAGAGCGTAGACAGAGCGGGGCCGGAGTGATGACCGGAGCCTAGCCAGAGCCAAGCCAGAGCGGGGCCGGAGTGATGTTCGGAGCCTAGCCAGAGCCAAGACAGAGCGAGACCGGAGTGATGACCGGAGCCTAGCCAGAGCCAAGCCAGAGCGGGGCCGGAGTGATGACCGGAGCGAAGCCAGAGCCAAGCCAGAGCGGGACCGGAGTGATGACCAGAGCCTAGCCAGAGCCAAGACAGAGCGGGGCCGGAGTGATGACCGGAGCCTAGCCAAAGCCAAGCCAGAGCGGGTCCGGAGTGATGACCGGAGCCTAGCCAGAGCCAAGCCAGAGCGGGGCCGGAGTGATGACCGGAGCGAAGCCAGAGCCAAGCCAGAGCGGGACCGGAGTGATGACCAGACCCTAGCCATAGCCAAGCCAGAGCGGGACCGAAGTGATGACCAGAGCCTAGCCAGAGCGTAGACAGAGCGGGACCGGAGTGATGACCAGAGCCTAGCCAGAGCGTAGACAGAGCGGGACCGGAGTGATGACCAGAGCCTAGCCAGAGCCAAGCCAGAGCGGGACCGGAGTGATGACCAGAGCCTAGCCAGAGCGTAGACAGAGCGGGACCGGAGTGATGACCAGAGCCTAGCCAGAGCCAAGCCAGAGGGGGACCGGAGTGATGATCGGAGCCTAGCCAGAGCCAAGACAGAGCGGGACCGGAGTGATGACCAGAGCCTAGCCAGAGCGTAGACAGAGCGGGACCGGAGTGATGACCGGAGCCTAGCCAGAGCCAAGACAGAGCGGGACCGGAGTGATGACCAGAGCCTAGCCAGAGCCAAGCCAGAGCGGGACCGGAGTGATGACCAGAGTCTAGCCAGAGCGTAGACAGAGCGGGACCGGAGTGATGGCCAGAACCTAGCCAGAGCCAAGCCAGAGGGGGACCGGAGTGATGACCGGAGCCTAGCCAGAGCCAAGCCAGAGCGGGACCGGAGTGATGACCGGAGCCTAGCCAGAGCGTAGACAGAGCGGGACCGGAGTGATGATCGGAGCCTAGCCAGAGCTAAGCCAGAGCAGGATCGAAGTGATGACCGGAGCCTAGCCAGAGCCAAGCCAGAGCGGGACCGGAGTAATGACCGCAGCCTAGCCAGAGCGTAGACAGAGCGGGACCGGAGTGATGACCAGAGCCTAGCCAGAGCCAAGCCAGAGCGGGACCGGAGTGATGACCAGAGCCTAGCCAGAGCCAAACCAGAGCGGGACCGAAGTGATGACCGGAGCCTAGCCAGAGCGTAGACAGAGCGGGACCGGAGTGATGACCAGAGCCTAGCCAGAGCGTAGACAGAGCGGGACCGGAGTGATGACCAGAGCCTTGCCAGAGCCAAGCCAGAGCGGGACCGGAGAGATGACCAGAGCCTAGCCAGAGCCAAACCAGAGCGGGACCGAAGTGATGACCAGAGCCTAGCCAGAGCCAAGCCAGAGCGGGACCGGAGTGATGACCAGAGCCTAGCCAGAGCCAAACCAGAGCGGGACCGAAGTGATGACCGGAGCGAAGCCAGAGCCAAGCCAGAGCGGGACCGGAGTGATGACCAGAGCCTAGCCAGAGCCAAGACAGAGCGGGGCCGGAGTGATGACCGGAGCCTAGCCAAAGCCAAGCCAGAGCGGGTCCGGAGTGATGACGGAGCCTAGCCAGAGCCAAGCCAGAGCGGGGCCGGAGTGATGACCGGAGCGAAGCCAGAGCCAAGCCAGAGCGGGACCGGAGTGATGACCAGACCCTAGCCATAGCCAAGCCAGAGCGGGACAGAAGTGATGACCAGAGCCTAGCCAGAGCGTAGACAGAGCGGGACCGGAGTGATGACCAGACCCTAGCCAGAGCGTAGACAGAGCGGGACCGGACTGATGACCGGAGCCTAGCCAGAGCCAAGCCAGAGCGGGACCGGACTGATGACCGGAGCCTAGCCAGAGCCAAGCCAGATCGGGACCGGAGTGATGACCAGAGCCTAGCCAGAGCCTAGCCAGAGCGCGACCGGAGTGATGACCGGAGCCTAGCCAGAGCGAAGACAGAGCGGGACCGGAGTGATGACCGGAGCCTAGCCAGAGCGAAGACAGAGTGGGACCGGAGTGATGACCGGAGCCTAGCCAGAGCCAAACCAGAGCGGGACCGGAGTGATGACCAGAGCCTAGCCAGAGCGAAGACAGAGCGGGACCGGAGTGATGACCAGAGCCTAGCCAGAGCGTAGACAGAGCGGGGCCGGAGGGATGACCAGAGCCTAGCCAGAGCCAAGGCAGAGCGGGACTGGAGTGATGACCGGAGCCTAGCCAGAGCCAAACCAGAGCGGGACCGGAGTGATGACCAGAGCCTAGCCAGAGCCAAGGCAGAGCGGGACCGGAGTGATGACCGGAGCCTAGCCCGAGCCAAGCCAGAGCGGGACCGAAGTGATGACCGGAGCCTAGCTAGAGCCAAGCCAGAGCGGGACCGGAGTGATGACCGGAGCCTAGCCAGAGCGTAGAAGGAGCGGGACCGCAGTGATGACCAGAGCCTAGCCAGAGCGTAGCCAGAGCGGGACCGGAGTGATGACCGGAGCCTAGCCAGAGCCAAGCCAAAGCGGGACCGGAGTGATGACCAGAGCCTAGCCAGAGCGTAGACAGAGCGGGACCGGAGTGATGACCGGAGCCTAGCCAGAGGCAAGCCAGAGCGGGACCGGAGTGATGACCAGAGCCTAGCCAGAGCGTAGACAGAGCGGGACCGAAGTGATGACCGGAGCCTAGCCAGAGCCAAGCCAGAGCGGGACCGGAGTGATGACCAGAGCCTAGCCAGAGCGTAGACAGAGCGGGACCGGAGTGATGACCGGAGCCTAGCCAGAGCGAAGACAGTGCGGGACCGGAGTGATGACAAGAGCCTAGCCAGAGCGTAGACAGAGCGGGCCGGAGTGATGACCGGAGCCTAGCCAGAGCGAAGACAGAGCGGGACCGGAGTGATGACCGGAGCCTAGCCAGAGCGAAGACAGAGCGAGAACGGAGTGATGACCGGAGCCTAGCCAGAGCCAAACCAGAGCGGGACCGGAGTGATGACCGGAGCCTAGCCAGAGCGAAGACAGAGCGGGACCGGAGTGATGACCGGAGCCTAGCCAGAGCCAAACCAGAGCGGGACCGGAGTGATGACCAGAGCCTAGCCAGAGCCAAGGCAGAGCGGGACCGGAGTGATGACCGGAGCCTAGCCAGAGCCAAACCAGAGCGGGACCGGAGTGATGACCAGAGCCTAGCCAGAGCCAAGGCAGAGCGGGACCGGAGTGATGACCGGAGCCTAGCCAGAGCGAAGACAGAGCGGGACCGAAGTGATGACCGGAGCCTAGCCAGAGCCAAACCAGAGCGGGACCGGAGTGATGACCAGAGCCTAGCCAGAGCGAAGACAGGGCGGGACCGGAGTGATGACCGGAGCCTAGCCAGAGCCAAGCCAGAGCGGGGCCGGAGTGATGACCGGAGCCTAGACAGAGCCAAGCCAAAGTTACGTAACAGAATAAGTTAGAGTGAGGCCAGAGCGAAGCCACTGCGGGATCGAAGGTGAGCCGGACCCGAGCCAGAGCCAAGGCAGAGCGGGGCCGGAGTGATGACCGGAGCCTAGCCAGAGCGAAGACAGAGCGGGACCGCAGTGATGACCGGAGCCTAGCCAGAGCCAAACCAGAGCGGGACCGGAGTGATGACCAGAGCCTAGCCAGAGCGAAGACAGAGCGGGACCGGAGTGATGACCAGAGCCTAGCCAGAGCGTAGACAGAGCGGGACCGGAGTGATGACCAGAGCCTAGCCAGAGCCAAGGCAGAGCGGGACCGTAGTGATGCCCGGAGCCTAGCCAGAGCCAAACCAGAGCGGGACCGGAGTGATGACCAGAGCCTAGCCAGAGCCAAGGCAGAGCGGGACCGGAGTGATGACTGGAGCCTAGCCAGAGCCAAGCCAGAGCGGGACCGAAGTGATGACCGGAGCCTAGCCAGAGCCAAGCCAGAGCGGGACCGGAGTGATGACCGGAGCCTAGCCAGAGCGTAGACAGAGCAGGACCGGAGTGATGACCAGAGCCTAGCCAGAGCGTAGACAGAGCGGGACCGGAGTGATGACCGGAGCCTAGCCAGAGCCAAGCCAGAGCGGGACCGGAGTGATGACCAGAGCCTAGCCAGAGCCAAGGCAGAGCGGGACCGGAGTGATGACCGGAGCCTAGCCAGAGCGAAGACAGAGCGGGACCGGAGTGATGACCGGAGCCTAGCCAGAGCCAAACCAGAGCGGGACCGGAGTGCTGACCAGAGCCTAGCCAGAGCGAAGACAGAGCGGGACCGGAGTGATGACCGGAGCCTAGCCAGAGCGAAGACAAAGCGGGACCGGAGTGATGACCGGAGCCCAACCAGAGCCAAGCCAGAGCGGGGTCGGAGTGATGACCGGAGCCTAGCCAGAGCCAAGCCAAAGTTACGTAACAGAATAAGTTAGAGTGAGGCCAGAGCGAAGCCACTGCGGTATCGAAGGTGGGCCGGACCCGAGCCAGAGCCAAGGCAGAGCGGGGCCGCAGTGATGACCGGAGCCTAGCCAGAGCGAAGACAGAGCGGGACCGGAGTGATGACCGGAGCCTAGCCAGAGCCACACCAGAGCGGGACCGGAGTGATGACCAGAGCCTAGCCAGAGCGAAGACAGAGCGGGACCGGAGTGATGACCAGAGCCTAGCCAGGGCGTAGACAGAGCGGGACCGGAGTGATGACCAGAGCCTAGCCAGAGCCAAGGCAGAGCGGGACCGGAGTGATGACCGGAGCCTAGCCAGAGCCAAACCAGAGCGGGACCGGAGTGATGACCAGAGCCTAGCCAGAGCCAAGGCAGAGCGGGACCGGAGTGATGACCGGAGCCTAGCCAGAGCCAAGCCAGAGCGGGACCGAAGTGATGACCGGAGCCTAGCCAGAGCCAAGCCAGATCGGGACCGGAGTGATGACAGGAGCCTAGCCAGAGCGTAGACAGAGCGGGACCGGAGTGATGACCAGAGCCTAGCCAGAGCGTAGACAGAGCGGGACCGGAGTGATGACCGGAGCCTAGCCAGAGCCAAGCCAGAGCGGGACCGGAGTGATGACCAGAGCCTAGCCAGAGCGTAGACAGAGCGGGACCGGAATGATGACCGGAGCCTAGCCAGAGGCAAGCCAGATCGGGACCGGAGTGATGACCAGAGCCTAGCCAGAGCGTAGATAGAGCGGGACCGAAGTGATGACCGGAGCCTAGCCAGAGCCAAGCCAGAGCGGGACCGGAGTGATGACCAGAGCCTAGCCAGAGCGTAGACAGAGCGGGACCGGAGTGATGACCGGAGCCTAGCCAGAGCCAAGCCAGAGCGGGACCGGAGTGATGACCGGAGCCTAGCCAGAGCCAAGCCAGAGCGGGACCGGAGTGATGACCAGACCCTAGCCAGAGCGTAGACAGAGCGGGACCGGACTGATGACCGGAGCCTAGCCAGAGGCAAGCCAGAGCGGGACCGGAGTGATGACTAGAGCCTAGCCAGAGCGTAGACAGAGCGGGACCGGAGTGATGACCGGAGCCTAGCCAGAGCGAAGACAGAGCGGGACCGGAGTCATGACCAGAGCCTAGCCAGAGCGTAGACAGAGCGGTCCGGAGTGATACCCAGAGCCTAGCCAGAGCGAAGACAGAGCGGGACCGGAGTGATGACCGGAGCCTAGCCAGAGCGAAGACAGAGCGAGACCGGAGTGATGACCGGAGCCTAGCCAGAGCCAAACCAGAGCGGGACCGGAGTGATGACCGGAGCCTAGCCAGAGCGAAGACAGAGCGGGACCGGAGTGATGACCGGAGCCTAGCCAGAGCCAAACAAGAGCGGGACCGGAGTAATAACCAGAGCCTAGCCAGAGCCAAGCCAGAGCGGGACCGGAGTGATGACCGGAGCCTAGCCAGAGCCAAACCAGAGCGGGACCGGAGTGATGACCAGAGCCTAACCAGAGCCAAGGCAGAGCGGGACCGGAGTGATGACCGGAGCCTAGCCAGAGCGAAGACAGAGCGGGACCGAAGTGATGACCGGAGCCTAGCCAGAGCCAAACCAGAGCGGGACCGGAGTGATGACCAGAGCCTAGCCAGAGCGCAGACAGGGCGGGACCGGAGTGATGTCCGGAGCCTAGCCAGAGCGAAGACAAAGCGGGACCGGAGTGATGACCGGAGCCTAGCCAGAGCCAAGCCAGAGCGGGGCCGGAGTGATGACCGGAGCCTAGCCAGAGCCAAGCCAAAGTTACGTAACAGAATAAGTTAGAGTGAGGCCAGAGCGAAGCCACTGTGGAATCTAAGGTGGGCCGGACCCGAGCCAGAGCCAAGGCAGAGCGGGGCCGGAGTGATGACCGGAGCCTAGCCAGAGCGAAGACAGAGCGGGACCGGAGTGATGACCGGAGCCTAGCCAGAGCCAAACCAGAGCGGGACCGGAGTGATGACCAGAGCCTAGCCAGAGCGAAGACAGAGCGGGACCGGAGTGATGACCAGAGCCTAGCCAGAGCGTTGACAGAGCGGGACCGGAGTGATGTCCAGAGCATAGCCAGAGCCAAGGCAGAGCGGGACCGGAGTGATGACCGGAGCCTAGCCAGAGCGAAGACAGAGCGGGACCGAAGTGATGACCGGAGCCTAGCCAGAGCCAAACCAGAGCGGGACCGGAGTGATGACCAGAGCCTAGCCAGAGCGCAGACAGGGCGGGACCGGAGTGATGTCCGGAGCCTAGCCAGAGCGAAGACAAAGCGGGACCGGAGTGATGACCGGAGCCTAGCCAGAGCCAAGCCAGAGCGGGGCCGGAGTGATGACCGGAGCCTAGCCAGAGCCAAGCCAAAGTTACGTAACAGAATAAGTTAGAGTGAGGCCAGAGCTAAGCCACTGTGGAATCTAAGGTGGGCCGGACCCGAGCCAGAGCCAAGGCAGAGCGGGGCCGGAGTGATGACCGGAGCCTAGCCAGAGCGAAGACAGAGCGGGACCGGAGTGATGACCGGAGCCTAGCCAGAGCCAAACCAGAGCGGGACCGGAGTGATGACCAGAGCCTAGCCAGAGCGAAGACAGAGCGGGACCGGAGTGATGACCAGAGCCTAGCCAGAGCGTAGACAGAGCGGGACCGGAGTGATGTCCAGAGCCTAGCCAGAGCCAAGGCAGAGCGGGACCGGAGTGATGACCGGAGCCTAGCCAGAGCCAAACCAGAGCGGGACCGGAGTGATGACCAGAGCCTAGCCAGAGCGAAGACAGAGCGGGACCGGAGTGATGACCAGAGTCTAGCCAGGGCGTAGACAGAGCGGGACCGGAGTGATGACCAGAGCCTAGCCAGAGCCAAAGCAGAGCGGGACCGGAGTGATGACCGGAGCCTAGCCAGAGCCAAACCAGAGCGGGACCGGAGTGATGACCAGAACCTAGCCAGAGCCAAGGCAGAGCGGGACCGGAGTGATGACCGGAGCCTAGCCAGAGCCAAGCCAGAGTGGGACCGAAGTGATGACCGGAGCCTAGCCAGAGCCAAGCCAGAGCGGGACCTAGTGATGACCGGAGCCTAGACAGAGCGTAGACAGAGCGGGACCGGGGTGATGACCAGAGCCTAGCCAGGGCGTAGACAGAGCGGGACCGGAGTGATGACCGGAGCCTAGCCAGAGCCAAGCCAGAGCGGGACCGGAGTGATGACCAGAGCCTAGCCAGAGCGTAGACAGAGCGGGACCGCAGTGATGACCGGAGCCTAGCCAGAGGCAAGCCAGAGCGGGACCGGAGTGATGACCAGAGCCTAGCCAGAGCGTAGACAGAGCGGGACCGAAGTGATGACCGGAGCCTAGCCAGAGCCAAGCCAGAGCGGGACCGGAGTGATGACCAGAGCCTAGCCAGAGCGTAGACAGAGCGGGACCGGAGTGATGACCGGAGCCTAGCCAGAGCGAAGACAGAGCGGGACCGGAGTGATGACCAGAGCCTAGCCAGAGCGTAGACAGAGCGGGCCGGAGTGAAGACCGGAGCCTAGCCAGAGCGAAGACAGAGCGGGACCGGAGTGATGACCGGAGGCTAGCCAGAGCGAAGACAGAGCGAGACCGGAGTGATGACCGGAGCCTAGCCAGAGCCAAACCAGAGCGGGACCGGAGTGATGACCGGAGCCTAGCAAGCGCGAAGACAGAGCGGGACCGGAGTGATGACCGGAGCCTAGCCAGAGCCAAACCAGAGCGGGACCGGGGTGATGACCAGAGACTAGCCAGAGCCAAGGCAGAGCGGGACCGGAGTGACGACCGGAGCCTAGCCAGAGCCAAACCAGAGCGGGACCGGAGTGATGACCAGAGCCTAGCCGGAGCCAAGGCAGAGCGGGACCGGAGTGATGACCGGAGCCTAGCCAGAGCGTAGACAGAGCGGGACCGGAGTGATGACCGGTGCCTAGCCAGAGCCAAACCAGAGCGGGACCGGAGTGATGACCAGAGCCTAGCCAGAGCGAAGACAGAGCGGGACCGGAGTGATGACCGGAGCCTAGCCAGAGCGAAGACAAAGCGGGACCGGAGTGATGACCGGAGCCTAGCCAGAGCCAAGCCAGAGCGGGGCCGGAGTGATGACCGGAGCCTAGCCAGAGCCAAACCAGAGCGGGACCGGAGTGATGACCAGAGCCTAGCCAGAGCGAAGACAGAGCGGGACCGGAGTGATGACCGGAGCCTAGCCAGAGCGAAGACAAAGCGGGACCGGAGTGATGACCGGTGCCTAGCCAGAGCCAAGCCAGAGCGGGGCCGGAGTGATGACCGGAGCCTAGCCAGAGCCAAGCCAAAGTTACGTAACAGAATAAGTTAGAGTGAGGCCAGAGCGAAGCCACTGCGGGATCGAAGGTGGGCCGGACCCGAGCCAGAGCCAAGGCAGAGCGGGGCCGGAGTGATGACCGGAGCCTAGCCAGAGCGAAGACAGAGCGGGACCGGAGTGATGACCGGAGCCTAGCCAGAGCCAAACCAGAGCGGGACCGGAGTGATGACCAGAGCCTAGCCAGAGCGAAGACAGAGCGGGACCGGAGTGATGACCAGACCCTAGCCAGAGCGTAGACAGAGCGGGACCGGACTGATGACCGGAGCCTAGCCAGAGCCAAGCCAGAGCGGGACCGGACTGATGACCGGAGCCTAGCCAGAGCCAAGCCAGAGCGGGACCGGAGTGATGACCAGAGCCTAGCCAGAGCCAAGCCAGAGCGGGACCGGAGTGATGACCAGACCCTAGCCAGAGCCAAGGCAGAGCGGGACCGGAGTGATGACCGGAGCCTAGCCAGAGCGAAGACAGAGCGGGACCGGAGTGATGACCAGACCCTAGCCAGAGCGTAGACAGAGCGGGACCGGAGTGATGACCGGAGCCTAGCCAGGGCGAAGACAGAGCGTGACCGGAGTGATGACCAGCCCCTAGCCAGAGCGTAGACAGAGCGGGACCGGAGTGATGACCGGAGCCTAGCCAGAGCCAAGCCAGAGCGGGACCGGAGTGATTACCAGACCCTAGCCAGAGCGTAGACAGAGCGGGACCGGAGTGATGACCGGAGCCTAGCCAGAGCGAAGACAGAGCGGGACCGGAGTGATGACCAGAGCCTAGCCAGAGCGTAGACAGAGCGGGACCGGAGTGATGACCGGAGCCTAGCCAGAGCGAAGACAGAGCGGGACCGGAGTGATGACCGGAGCCTAGCCAGAGCGAAGACAGAGCGAGACCGGAGAGTAGACCGGAGCCTAGCCAGAGCCAAACCAGAGCGGGACCGGAGTGATGACCGGAGCCTAGCCAGAGCGAAGACAGAGCGGGACCGGAGTGATGACCAGAGCCTAGCCAGAGCGTAGACAGAGCGCGACCGGAGTGATGACCGGAGCCTATCCAGAGCGAAGACAGAGCGAGACCGGAGTGATGACCGGAGCCTTAGCCAGAGCGTAGACAGAGCGGGACCGGAGTGATGACCAGAGCCTAGCCAGAGCGCAGACAGAGCCGGACCGGAGTGATGACCGGAGCCTAGCCAGAGCCAAGCCAGAGCGGGACCGGAGTGATGACCAGAGCCTAGCCAGAGCATAGACAGAGCGGGACCGGAGTGATGACCGGAGCCTAGCCAGAGGCAAGCCAGAGAGGGACCGGAGTGATGACCAGAGCCTAGCCAGAGCCAAGGCAGAGCGGGACCGGAGTGATGACCGGAGCCTAGCCAGAGCGAAGACAGAGCGGGACCGGAGTGATGACCGGAGCCCAGCCAGAGCCAAACCAGAGCGGGACCGGAGTGATGACCAGAGCCTGGCAAGAGCGAAGACAGAGCGGGACCGGAGTGATAACCGGAGCCTAGCCAGAGCGATGACAAAGCGGGACCGGAGTGATGACCGGAGCCTAGCCAGAGCCAAGCCAGAGCAGGGCCGGAGTGATGACCGGAGCCTAGCCAGAGCCAAGCCAAAGTTACGTAACAGAATAAGTTAGAGTGAGGCCAGAGCGAAGCCACTGCGGGATCGAATTTGGGCCGGACCCGAGCCAGAGCGAAGACAGAGCGGGACCGGAGTGATGACCAGAGCCTAGCCAGAGCCAAGGCAGAGCGGGACCGGAGTGATGACCAGAGCCTAGCCAGAGCCAAGCCAGAACGAGACCGGAGTGATGACCGGATCCTAGCCAGAGCGTAGACAGAGCGGGACCGGAGTGATGACCAGAGCCTAGCCAGAGCGTAGACAGAGCGGGACCGGAGTGATGACCGGAGCCTAGCCAGAGCCAAGGCAGAGCGAGACCGGAGTGATGACCGGATCCTAGCCAGAGCCAAACCAGAGCGGGACCGGAGTGATGACCAGAGCCTAGCCAGAGCCAAGGCAGAGCGGGACCGGAGTGATGACCGGAGCCTAGCCAGAGCCAAGCCAGAGCGGGACCGAAGTGATGACCGGAGCCTTGCCAGAGCCAAGCCAGAGCGGGACCGGAGTGATGACCGGAGCCTAGCCAGTGCGTAGACAGAGCGGGACCGTAGTGATAACCAGAGCCTAGCTAGAGCGTAGACAGAGCGGGACCGGAGTGATGACCGGAGCCTAGCCAGAGCGAAGACAGATCGGGACCGGAGTGATGACCAGAGCCTAGCCAGATCGTAGACAGAGCGGGCCGGAGTGATGACCGGAGCCTAGCCAGAGCGAAGACAGAGCGGGACCGGAGTGATGACCGGAGCCTAGCCAGAGCCAAACCAGAGCGGGACCGGAGTGATGACCGGAGCCCAGCCAGAGCGTAGACAGAGCGGGACCGGAGTGATGACCAGAGCCTAGCCAGAGCGTAGACAGAGCGGGACCGGAGTGATGACTGGAGCCTAGCCAGAGCCAAGCCAGAGCGGGACCGGAGTGATGACCAGAGCCTAGCCAGAGCGTAGACAGAGCGGGACCGAAGTGATGACCGGAGCCTAGCCAGAGCCAAGCAAGAGCGGGACCGGAGTGATGACCAGAGCCTAGCCAGAGCGTAGACAGAGCGGGACCGGAGTGATGACCGGAGCCTAGCCAGAGCGAAGACAGAGCGGGACCGGAGTCATGACCAGAGCCTAGCCAGAGCGTAGACAGAGCGGTCCGGAGTGATACCCGGAGCCTAGCCAGAGCGAAGACAGAGCAGGACCGGAGTGATGACCGGAGCCTAGCCAGAGCGAAGACAGAGCGAGACCGGAGTGATGACCGGAGCCTAGCCAGAGCCAAACCAGAGCGGCACCGGAGTGATGACCGGAGCCTAGCCAGAGCGAAGACAGAGCGGGACCGGAGTGATGACCGGAGCCTAGCCAGAGCCAAACAAGAGCGGGACCGGAGTGATGACCAGAGCCTAGCCAGAGCCAAGCCAGAGCGGGACCGGAGTGATGACCGGAGCCTAGCCAGAGCCAAACCAGAGCGGGACCGGAGTGATGACCAGAGCCTAACCAGAGCCAAGGCAGAGCGGGACCGGAGTGATGACCGGAGCCTAGCCAGAGCGAAGACAGAGCGGGACCGAAGTGATGACCGGAGCCTAGCCAGAGCCAAACCAGAGCGGGACAGGAGTGATGACCAGAGCCTAGCCAGAGCGCAGACAGGGCGGGACCGGAGTGATGTCCGGAGCCTAGCCAGAGCGAAGACAACGCGGGACCGGAGTGATGACCGGAGCCTAGCCAGAGCCAAGCCAGAGCGGGGCCGGAGTGATGACCGGAGCCTAGCCAGAGCCAAGCCAAAGTTACGTAACAGAATAAGTTAGAGTGAGGCCAGAGCGAAGCCACTGAGGGATCTAAGGTGGGCCGGACCCGAGCCAGAGCCAAGGAAGAGCGGGGCCGGAGTGATGACCGGAGCCTAGCCAGAGCGAAGACAGAGCGGGACCGGAGTGATGACCGGAGCCTAGCCAGAGCCAAACCAGAGCGGGACCGGAGTGATGACCAGAGCCTAGCCAGAGCGAAGACAGAGCGGGACCGGAGTGATGACCAGAGCCTAGCCAGAGCCAAGCCAGAGCGGGACCGGAGTGATGACCGGAGCCTAGCCAGAGCCAAACCAGAGCGGGACCGGAGTGATGACCGGAGCCTAGCCAGAGCCAAACCAGAGCGGGACCGGAGTGATGACCAGAGCCTAGCCAGAGCGTAGACATAGCGGGACCGGAGTGATGTCCAGAGCCTAGCCAGAGCCAAGGCAGAGCGGGACCGGAGTGATGACCGGAGCCTAGCCAGAGCCAAACCAGAGCGGGACCGGAGTGATGACCAGAACCTAGCCAGAGCCAAGGCAGAGCGGGACCGGAGTGATGACCGGAGCCTAGCCAGAGCCAAGCCAGAGCGGGACCGAAGTGATGACCGGAGCCTAGCCAGAGCCAAGCCAGAGCGGGACCGGAATGATGACCGGAGCCTAGCCAGAGCGTAGACAGAGCGGGACCGGAGTGATGACCAGAGCCTAGCCAGAGCGTAGACAGAGCGGGACCGGAGAGATGACCGGAGCCTAGCCAGAGCCAAGCCAGAGCGGGACCGGAGTGATGACCAGAGTCTAGCCAGAGCGTAGACAGAGCGGGACCGGAGTGATGACCGGAGCCTAGCCAGAGGCAAGCCAGAGCGGGACCGGAGTGATGACCAGAGACTAGCCAGAGCCAAGGCAGAGCGGGACTGGAGTGATGACCGGAGCCTAGCCAGAGCCAAACCAGAGCGGGACCGGAGTGATGACCAGAGCCTAGCCAGAGCGAAGACAGAGCGGGGCCGGAGTGATGACCGGAGCCTAGCCAGAGCCAAGCCAGAGCGGGGCCGGAGTGATGACCGGAGCCCAGCCAGAGCCAAGCCAAAGTTACGTAACAGAATAAGTTAGAGTGAGGCCAGAGCGAAGCCACTGCGGGATCGAAGGTGGGCCGGACCCGAGCCAGAGCCAAGCCAGAGCGTAGACAGAGCGGGACCGGAGTGATGACCAGAGCCTAGCCAGAGCGTAGACAGAGCGGGACCGGAGTGGGTACCATAGCCTAGCCAGAGCGTAGACAGAGCGGGACCGCAGTGATGACCGGAGCCTAGCCAGAGCGTAGACAGAGCGGGACCGAAGTGATGACCGGAGCCTAGCCAGAGCCAAGCCAGAGCGGGACCGGAGTGATGACCAGAGCCTAGCCAGAGCGTAGACAGAGCGGGACCGGAGTGATGACCGGAGCCTAGCCAGAGCGAAGACAGAGCGGGACCGGACTGATGACCAGAGCCTAGCCAGAGCGTCGACAGAGCGGGCCGTAGTGAAGACCGGAGCCTAGCCAGAGCGAAGACAGAGCGGGACCGGAGTGATGACCGGAGGCTAGCCAGAGCGAAGACAGAGCGAGACCGGACTGATGACCGGAGCCTAGCCAGAGCCAAACCAGAGCGGGACCGGAGTGATGCCCGGAGCCTAGCAAGCGCGAAGACAGAGCGGGACCGGAGTGATGACCGGAGCCTAGCCAGAGCCAAACCAGAGCGGGACCGGAGTGATGACCAGAGACTAGCCAGAGCCAAGGCAGAGCGGGACCGGAGTGATGACCGGAGCCTAGCCAGAGCCAAACCAGAGCGGGACCGGAGTGATGACCAGAGCCTAGCCAGAGCCAAGGCAGAGCGGGACCGGAGTGATGACCGGAGCCTAGCCAGAGCGAAGACAGAGCGGGACCGGAGTGATGACCGGTGCTAGCCAGAGCCAAACCAGAGCGGGACCGGAGTGATGACCAGAGCCTAGCCAGAGCGAAGACAGAGCGGGGCCGGAGTGATGACCGGAGCCTAGCCAGAGCCAAGACAAAGTTACGTAACAGAATAAGTTAGAGTGAGGCCAGAGCGAAGCCACTGCGGGATCGAAGGTGGGCTGGACCCGAGCCAGAGCCAAGGCAGAGCGGGGCCGGAGTGATGACTGGAGCATAGCCAGAGCGTAGACAGAGCTGGGCCGGAGTGATGACCAGAGCCTAGCCAGAGCGAAGACAGAGCGGGACCGGAGTGATGACCAGAGCCTAGCCAGAGCGTAGACAGAGCGGGCCGGAGTGATGACCGGAGCCTAGCCAGAGCGAAGACAGAGCGGGACCGGAGTGATGACCGGAGCCTAGCCAGAGCGAAGACAGAGCGAGACCGGAGTGATGACCGGAGCCTATCCAGAGCAAAGACAGAGCGGGACCGGAGTGATGACCGGAGCCTAGCCAGAGCCAAACCAGAGCGGGACCGGAGTGATGACCAGAGCCTAGCCAGAGCCAAGGCAGAGCGGGACCGGAGTGATGACCGGAGCCTAGCCAGAGCCAAACCAGAGCGGGACCGGAGTGATGACCAGAGCCTAGCCAGAGCCAAGGCAGAGCGGGACCGGAGTGATGACCGGAGCCTAGCCAGAGCGAAGACAGAGCGGGACCGGAGTGATGACTGGAGCCTAGCCAGAGCCAAACCAGAGCGGGACCGGAGTGATGACCAGAGCCTAGCCAGAGCGAAGACAGAGCGGGACCGGAGTGATGACCGGAGCCTAGCCAGAGCGAAGACAAAGCGGGACCGGAGTGATGACCGGTGCCTAGCCAGAGCCAAGCCAGAGCGGGGCCGGAGTGATGACCGGAGCCTAGCCAGAGCCAAGCCAAAGTTACGTAACAGAATAAGTTAGAGTGAGGCCAGAGCGAAGCCACTGCGGGATCGAAGGTGGGCCTGACCCGAGCCAGAGCCAAGGCAGAGCGGGGCCGGAGTGATGACCGGAGCCTAGCCAGAGCGAAGACAGAGCGGGACCGGAGTGATGACCGGAGCCTAGCCAGAGCCAAACCAGAGCGGGACCGGAGTGATGACCAGAGCCTAGCCAGAGCGAAGACAGAGCGGGACCGGAGTGATGACCAGACCCTAGCCAGAGCGTAGACAGAGCGGGACCGGACTGATGACCGGAGCCTAGCCAGAGCCAAGCCAGAGCGGGACCGGACTGATGACCGGAGCCTAGCCAGAGCCAAGCCAGAGCGGGACCGGAGTGATGACCAGAGCCTAGCCAGAGCCAAGCCAGAGCGGGACCGGAGTGATGACCAGACCCTAGCCAGAGCGTAGACAGAGCGGGACCGGAGTGATGACCGGAGCCTAGCCAGAGCGAAGACAGAGCGGGACCGGAGTGATGACCAGACCCTAGCTAGAGCGTAGACAGAGCGGGACCGGAGTGATGACCGGAGCCTAGCCAGGGCGAAGACAGAGCGTGACCGGAGTGATGACCAGACCCTAGCCAGAGCGTAGACAGAGCGGGACCGGAGTGATGACCGGAGCCTAGCCAGAGCCAAGCCAGAGCGGGACCGGAGTGATGACCAGACCCTAGCCAGAGCGTAGACAGAGCGGGACCGGAGTGATGACCGGAGCCTAGCCAGAGCGAAGACAGAGCGGGACCGGAGTGATGACCAGAGCCTAGCCAGAGCGTAGACAGAGCGGGACCGGAGTGATGACCAGAGCCTAGCCAGAGCGAAGACAGAGCGGGACCGGAGTGATGACCGGAGCCTAGCCAGAGCGAAGACAGAGCGAGACCGGAGAGTAGACCGGAGCCTAGCCAGAGCCAAACCAGAGCGGGACCGGAGTAATGACCGGAGCCTAGCCAGAGCGAAGACAGAGCGGGACCGGAGTGATGACCAGAGCCTAGCCAGAGCGTAGACAGAGCGCGACCGGAGTGATGACCGGAGCCTATCCAGAGCGAAGACAGAGCGAGACCGGAGTGATGACCGGAGCCTTAGCCAGAGTGTAGACAGAGCGGGACCGGAGTGATGACCAGAGCCTAGCCAGAGCGCAGACAGAGCCGGACCGGAGTGATGACCGGAGCCTAGCCAGAGCCAAGCCAGAGCGGGACCGGAGTGATGACCGGAGCCTAGCCAGAGCATAGACAGAGCGGGACCGGAGTGATGACCGGAGCCTAGCCAGAGGCAAGCCAGAGCGGGACCGGAGTGATGACCAGAGCCTAGCCAGAGCCAAGGCAGAGCGGGACCGGAGTGATGACCGGAGCCTAGCCAGAGCGAAGACAGAGCGGGACCGGAGTGATGACCGGAGCCTAGCCAGAGCCAAACCAGAGCGGGACCGGAGTGATGACCAGAGCCTGGCCAGAGCGAAGACAGAGCGGGACCGGAGTGATAACCGGAGCCTAGCCAGAGCGAAGACAAAGCGGTACCGGAGTGATGACCGGAGCCTAGCCAGAGCCAAGCCAGAGCGGGGCCGGAGTGATGACCGGAGCCTAGCCAGAGCCAAGCCAAAGTTACGTAACAGAATAAGTTAGAGTGAGGCCAGAGCGAAGCCACTGCGGGATCGAAGGTGGGCCGGACCCGAGCCAGAGCGAAGACAGAGCGGGACCGGAGTGATGACCAGAGCCTAGCCAGAGCCAAGGCAGAGCGGGACCGGAGTGATGACCAGAGCCTAGCCAGAGCCAAGCCAGAGCGGGACCGGAGTGATGACCGGAGCCTTGCCAGAGCCAAGCCAGAGCGAGACCGGAGTGATGACCGGATCCTAGCCAGAGCGTAGACAGAGCGGGACCGGAGTGATGACCAGAGCCTAGCCAGAGCGTAGACAGAGCGGGACCGGAGTGATGACCGGAGCCTAGCCAGAGCCAAGGCAGAGCGAGACCGGAGTGATGACCGGATCCTAGCCAGAGCCAAACCAGAGCGGGACCGGAGTGATGACCAGAGCCTAGCCAGAGCCAAGGCAGAGCGGGACCGGAGTGATGACCGGAGCCTAGCCAGGTGCCAAGCCAGAGCGGGACCGAAGTGATGACCGGAGCCTTGCCAGAGCCAAGCCAGAGCGGGACCGGAGTGATGACCGGAGCCTAGCCAGAGCGTAGACAGAGCGGGACCGGAGTGATAACCAGAGCCTAGCCAGAGCGTAGACAGAGCGGGACCGGAGTGATGACCGGAGCCTAGCCAGAGCGAAGACAGAGCGGGACGGAGTGATGACCAGAGCCTAGCCAGATCGTAGACAGAGCGGGCCGGAGTGATGACCGGAGCCTAGCCAGAGCGAAGACAGAGCGGGACCGGAGTGATGACCGGAGCCTAGCCAGAGCCAAACCAGAGCGGGACCGGAGTGATGACCAGAGCCTAGCCAGAGCGTAGACAGTGTGGGACCGGAGTGATGACCGGAGCCTAGCCAGAGCGAAGACAGAGCGTGACCGGAGTGATGACCAGACACTAGCCAGAGCGTAGACAGAGTGGGACCGGAGTGATGACCGGAGCCTAGCCAGAGCCAAGCCAGAGCGGGACCGGAGTGATGACCAGACCCTAGCCAGAGCGTAGACAGAGCGGGACCGGAGTGATGACCGGAGCCTAGCCAGAGCGAAGACAGAGCGGGACCGGAGTGATGACCAGAGCCTAGCCAGAGCGTAGACAGAGCGGGACCGGAGTGATGACCGGAGCCTAGCCAGAGCGAAGACAGAGCGGGACCGGAGTGATGACCGGAGCCTACCCAGAGCGAAGACAGAGCGAGACCGGAGAGTAGACCGGAGCCTAGCCAGAGCCAAACCAGAGCGGGACCGGAGTGATGACCGGAGCCTAGCCAGAGCGAAGACAGAGCGGGACCGGAGTGATGACCAGAGCCTAGCCAGAGCGTAGACAGAGCGCGACCGGAGTGATGACCGGAGCCTAGCCAGAGCGAAGACAGAGCGGGACCGGAGTGATGACCGGAGCCTAGCCAGAGCGAAGACAGAGCGGGACCGGAGTGATGACCGGAGCCTAGCCAGAGCCAAACCAGAGCGGGACCGGAGTGATGACCAGAGCCTAGCCAGTGCGTAGACAGAGCGGGACCGGAGTGATGACCGGAGCCTAGCCAGAGGCAAGCCAGAACGGGACCGGAGTGATGACCGGAGCCTAGCCAGAGCGAAGACAAAGCGGGACCGGAGTGATGACCGGAGCCTAGCCAGAGCCAAGCCAGAGCGGGGCCGGAGTGATGACCGGAGCCTAGCCAGAGCCAAGCCAAAGTTACGTAATAGAATAAGTTAGAGTGAGGCCAGAGCGAAGCCACTGCGGGATCGAAGGTGGGCCGGACCCGAGCCAGAGCCAAGGCAGAGCGGGGCCGGAGTGATGACCGGAGCCTAGCCAGAGCGAAGACAGAGCGGGACCGGAGTGATGACCGGAGCCTAGCCAGAGCCAAACCAGAGCGGGACCGGAGTGATGACCAGAGCCTAGCCAGAGCGAAGACAGAGCGGGACCGGAGTGATGACCAGAGCCTAGCCAGAGCCAAGGCAGAGCGGGACCGGAGTGATGACCAGAGCCTAGCCAGAGCCAAGCCAGAGCGGGACCGGAGTGATGAGCGGAGCCTTGCCAGAGCCAAGCCAGAGTGAGACCGGAGTGATGACCGGATCCTAGCCAGAGCGTAGACAGAGCGGGACCGGAGTGATCACCAGAGCCTAGCCAGAGCGTAGACAGAGCGGGACCGGAGTGATGACCGGAGCCTAGCCAGATCCAAGGCAGAGCGAGACCGGAGTGATGACCGGATCCTAGCCAGAGCCAAACCAGAGCGGGACCGGAGTGATGACCAGAGCCTAGCCAGAGCCAAGGCAGAGCGGGACCGGAGTGATGACCGGAGCCTAGCCAGAGCCAAGCCAGAGCGGGACCGAAGTGATGACCGGAGCCTTGCCAGAGCCAAGCCAGAGCGGGACCGGAGTGATGACCGGAGCCTAGTCAGAGCGTAGACAGAGCGGGACCGGAGTGATGACCAGAGCCTAGCCAGAGCGTAGACAGTGTGGGACCGGAGTGATGACCGGAGCCTAGCCAGAGCCAAGCCAGAGCGGGACCGGAGTGATGACCAGACCCTAGCCAGAGCGTAGACAGAGCGGGACCGGAGTGATGACCGGAGCCTAGCCAGAGCGAAGACAGAGCCGGACCGGAGTGATGACCAGAGCCTAGCCAGAGCGTAGACAGAGCGGGACCGGAGTGATGACCGGAGCCTAGCCAGAGCGTAGACAGTGCGGGACCGGAGTGATGACCGGAGCCTAGCCAGAGCGAAGACAGAGCGGGACCGGAGTGATGACTGGAGCCTAGCCAGAGCCAAACCAGAGCGGGACCGGAGTGATGACCAGAGCCTAGCCAGAGCGAAGACAGAGCGGGACCGGAGTGATGACCAGAGCCTAGCCAGAGCGAAGACAGAGCGGGACCGGAGTGATGACCAGACCCTAGCCAGAGCGTAGACAGAGCGGGACCGGACTGATGACCGGAGCCTAGCCAGAGCCAAGCCAGAGCGGGATGGGACTGATGACCGGAGCCTAGCCAGAGCCAAGCCAGAGCGGGACCGGAGTGATGACCAGAGCCTAGCCAGAGCCAAGCCAGAGCGGGACCGGAGTGATGACCAGACCCTAGCCAGAGCGTAGACAGAGCGGGACCGGAGTGATGACCGTAGCCTAGCCAGAGCGAAGACAGAGCGGGACCGGAGTGATGACCAGACCCTAGCCAGAGCGTAGACAGAGCGGGACCGGAGTGATGACCGGAGCCTAGCCAGAGCGAAGACAGAGCGTGACCGGAGTGATGACCAGACTCTAGCCAGAGCGTAGACAGAGTGGGACCGGAGTGATGACCGGAGCCTAGCCAGAGCCAAGCCAGAGCGGGACCGGAGTGATGACCAGACCCTAGCCAGAGCGTAGACAGAGCGGGACCGGAGTGATGACCGGAGCCTAGCCAGAGCGAAGACAGAGCGGGACCGGAGTGATGACCAGAGCCTAGCCAGAGCGTAGACAGAGCGGGACCGGAGTGATGACCGGAGCCTAGCCAGAGCGAAGACAGAGCGGGACCGGAGTGACGACCGGAGCCTACCCAGAGCGAAGACAGAGCGAGACCGGAGAGTAGACCGGAGCCTAGCCAGAGCCAAACCAGAGCGGGACCGGAGTGATGACCGGCGCCTAGCCAGAGCGAAGACAGAGCGGGACCGGAGTGATGACCAGAGCCTAGCCAGAGCGTAGACAGAGCGCGACCGGAGTGATGACCGGAGCCTAGCCAGAGCGAAGACAGAGCGGGACCGGAGTGATGACCGGAGCCTAGCCAGAGCGAAGACAGAGCGGGACCGGAGTGATGACCGGAGCCTAGCCAGAGCCAAACCAGAGCGGGACCGGAGTGATGACCAGAGCCTAGCCAGTGCGTAGACAGAGCGGGACCGGAGTGATGACCGGAGCCTAGCCAGAGGCAAGCCAGAACGGGACCGGAGTGATGACCAGAGCCTAGCCAGAGCGTAGACAGAGCGAGACCGAAGTGATGACCGGAGCCTAGCCAGAGCCAAGCCAGAGCGGGACCGGAGTGATGACCAGAGCCTAGCCAGAGCGTAGACAGAGCGGGACCGGAGTGATGACCGGAGCCTAGCCAGAGCGAAGACAGAGCGGGACCGGAGTGATGACCAGAGCCTAGCCAGAGCGTAGACAGAGCGGGCCGGAGTGATGACCGCAGCTAGCCAGAGCGAAGACAGAGCGGGACCGGAGTGATGACCGGAGCCTAGCCAGAGCGAAGACAGAGCGAGACCGGAGTGATGACCGGAGCCTAGCCAGAGCCAAACCAGAGCGGGACCGGAGTGATGACCGGAGCCTAGCCAGAGCGAAGACAGAGCGGGACCGGAGTGATGACCGGAGCCTAGCCAGAGCCAAACCAGAGCGGGACCGGAGTGATGACCGGAGCCTAGCCAGAGCCAAACCAGAGCGGGACCGGAGTGATGACCAGAGCCTAGCCAGAGCCAAGGCAGAGCGTGACCGGAGTGATGACCGGAGCCTAGCCAGAGCGAAGCCACTGCGGGATCGAAGGTGGGCCGGACCCGAGCCAGAGCCAAGGCAGAGCGGGGCCGGAGTGATGACCGGAGCATAGCCAGAGCGTAGACAGAGCGGGGCCGGAGTGATGACCGGAGCCTAGCCAGAGCGAAGACAGAGCGGGACCGGAGTGATGACCGGAGCCTAGCCAGAGCCAAACCAGAGCGGGACTGGAGTGATGATCGGAGCCTAGCCAGAGCCAAGCCAAAGTTACGTAACAGAATAAGTTAGAGTGGGGCCAGAGCGAAGCCACTGCGGGATCGAAGGTGGGCCGGACCCTAGCCAGAGCCAAGCCAGAGCGGGACCGGAGTGATGACCGGAGTCTAGCTAGAGCGAAGACAGAGCGGGACCGGAGTGATGACCGCAGCCTAGCCAGAGCCAAACCAGAGCGGGACTGGAGTGATGACCGGAGCCTAGCCAGAGCGTAGACAGAGCGGGACCGGAGTGATGACCGGAGCCTAGCCAGAGCCAAACCAGAGCGGGACCGGAGTGATGACCAGAGCCTAGCCAGAGCCAAGGCAGAGCGGGACCGGAGTGATGACCGGAGCCTAGCCAGAGCGAAGCCACTGCGGGATCGAAGGTGGGCCGGACCCGAGCCAGAGCCAAGGCAGAGCGGGGCCGGAGTGATGACCGGAGCATAGCCAGAGCGTAGACAGAGCGGGGCCGGAGTGATGACCGGAGCCTAGCCAGAGCGAAGACAGAGCGGGACTGGAGTGATGACCGGAGCCTAGCCAGAGCCAAACCAGAGCGGGACTGGAGTGATGACCGGAGCCTAGCCAGAGCCAAGCCAAAGTTACGTAACAGAATAAGTTAGAGTGGGGCCAGAGCGAAGCCACTGCGGGATCGAAGGTGGGCCGGACCCTAGCCAGAGCCAAGCCAGAGCGGGACCGGAGTGATGACCGGAGTCTAGCTAGAGCGAAGACAGAGCGGGACCGGAGTGATGACCGCAGCCTAGCCAGAGCCAAACCAGAGCGGGACTGGAGTGATGACCGGAGCCTAGCCAGAGCGTAGACAGAGCGGGACCGGAGTGATGACCGGAGCATAGCCAGAGCGTAGACAGAGCGGGACCGGAGTGATGACCGGAGCCTAGTCCGAGCGAAGACAGAGAGGGACCGGAGTGGTGACCGGAGCGAAGCCAGAGCCAATCCAGAGTAGGGTTGGAGAATGAAGTTAGTGTGAGGCCAGAGCGAGGCCAGAGCTAGACCGGAGCGCGGCCGGAACCAAGTCAGAGCCAAGCCAGGGCCTATTTAGAGTGAATTTACATTGATGTTAGAATGAGATAGGATCGAAGCCGGAGAGAAGCCAAAGCAAAGCCAAAGTAGAGCCAGAGCAAAGCCAGAGCAAAGTTAAAGTTAATGTTGTAGAAAATAAAGTTATAGAAAGTAAAGTAAAAGTGTAGAAATAGAGAAATAAAATACAGTTTTTGAAAGGACGCCCTTATTTATAAATCATAATTTGCTCATATATTGTAAAGAGTGTTAGTGGTCGAGATAATTGCAGCAATTACTGGTATCAGTAAGACTATCGTTTTGCAGATAGTTCTTGAGCTTGTTACAAAAATATGGTGTAAGTTATGCTGATGTGGAGCAGTTAATCCAGTTGCCAGTTGTATATAACAAAACAGGGCATATCACTTCCCACACTGAGTGCTAACGATGAGTGGTGGCAACTGGGGTCATTGCTCCTAGATGGTAATTCACTTACACTCCATTATAAGAGTGGGACCTCCCAAAACAGGTAACCTAGACGAGTTGGGCGCTTGCAACTAAAACAATTATACTTACATATTTGTATCGATAGAGCTTACAGTAAAATGAATTGACACTTGAAGGAGTTGCTGATTAGCAAGGCTTTGTTTTCTATGCTAGACTTAGTGATAAGAGGAGTGTGCATTTAATAACACCTTCTGTGAGGAAGTTCATTTCACGATTCGTCTAAAAAAAAAAAACATAAAACTTGAAGAAAAAACATTTAATGCCTTAAGTATTTAAAACTAACCAATATCGCATAAACTATTAGTGTTCGGAAACAAGTGTTGTCCGAATAAGATCTGAAGCTTTCCTGGCGAGGAATATGCTCAAGATCAGGTGAAAAGACGATTAGATATCGACGTTTCCTGAGCGTACATCTATTCCATTATCAGGATATTTAAGAAATGTATATAACACAAAAATCAACAAAGACAAAACACTGTCAATACTCGATCACTGAACAAAAGGCTGTTCGCAGAAAATTAGCTGCCAGGTCAAGAGATGGCGTAAGTGTAGAAAGTTAATTAGGTCAGACAAACGTAGCTACTTAATTTGATGATCAACCTGTATAGAGCTGTGCTTCTTAAGCCAACTGATTTCCACTTTTAAGGCCTTCAATATCCAATCACGATGGTTGATCTCGCGGTCGCAGGCACGTTACTGACGCTAGAAATACAACTTTTTGAGTTCGTCAGCGTACAGAAACCAATATAACACACACACACACACACACACACACACACACACACACACACACACACACACACACACACACACACACACACACATATATAATATGATAATTTCTGTATCAGTTGATTTGTTTCTCACCCTCCCATTACAATACAGAGAGCTGTATATTCACTTTTAATAGCAAGATAAGGTAGGTTTAGCCCGCCTTGGTAGCGTGGTGGTAGCATGTCTGCCTCACGTTCAAGAGGTCCCGAGTTCAAATCTCGGTCAGGGTGGGTTACCTGGATAAGGTTTCTTCCGGGGTTTCCCTTATCCTGAAAGACGAATGCCGGGTAACTATAAGCTCCATGGATCCTGGGCTCATTTGAGCATCATTTCACCCATTCCATTCATCGTCCGATATGACTTATCATTGAAGGACGTAAATTAAAAAAAAAAAGAGGTAGGTACTCCAACGGGATGTACCCTTTTGTGTCTGCACTTTACAAGAACACGCCCCGGGAGGGAGGGGTGACATGGGAGGACACAGGGGTCGCCCGATCTCAGAGCTCCGACAGATATGAGGGAAGGTTCCCTAAAAGTTCCAGATTGAAGCTTGACAGTGGCATCTGGTACAACTGACTACCCCTCGGACCACATTCCACTAGGACGCTGGGAACTGCAACACTGAAGACGAGCGTTCTTCATTCCTGATGGAGCACCTCAGAGGGGAACAAACGGGCACAAGCAGACGAAGTGTAAAGTGGATGATGAGATGCAGTGACCCTCAATTTAAATACAGGGCCCCATGAGCCTGGAGATAGGGCACTACCAGAATGTGGGTCACAGATGTTAACGCTTGAGCCACCTCGCCCGATTTTTATAGTGTCGCTGCGTGGGTTACGTAGATTCGGAAGTCTGGTTTACAGAAATTTAGAACAACTTCTGCTGCAGTAAAAAGTCGTGAAATTGACAGTCAACTGTCTTCGAGGCTGACTCGGTGTTTTGCTACACGAAAACAAATGAAAGAAACCACTGCGATACACCTCAATAACCAACAAACTGCCGCTCTAACACCTTGTGGTGTATTTATACCTCCTCAGCCATTGCGACTCTCGCCAGGCGCCCAGCCCTCCGCCGTCTCTCTTGGCACCTGGGCCTTCTCACAGAACATCGCCAGTCACTACCCAACCGTCTGCAGGCCACCCTCACCCACAGTCACCAGTATCCGAACACCTTCACTGCAGATACAGCCAACAACCGATTCTCCAGCAACCCTCACCGCCGTCATTGTCGGAGTTCCTCACGATCTCCCCATTCGCTTCGTCTACACTGCCGCTTCACATCAGTGGCCCTCTGTAAAGAGAGCCACCAGGATCACCGCCAGGCTAGGCCCCACCACCCTTGTGCGAATTCAGTTCACCGATGTAGGGGAACGCCACGCTGCCTTGAGCACCGGCCTGCCCTTGTTAGGGCAAAGCCTAGTAGTAGAGGCCAGCAATCACCAGCAACACTTCCCCTGCAATGATGTCTCCACCTGCACTGCGCCACCGAGGTGCCACTACTGTGGTGCCTCCGCACTCACATCAGAATGCAGAGAACACGATCTACGCCGTCGCCGCCGATACTGCGCTACCTGCAGTAGTTTCGGCCACACCAGACAGGCGCAGTGCACTCTCTACGCTCTCCCAATGAAGCCAGCAAGAAGGACCTCAACCACCTGCGCCGACCACGTCACCGCTTCCTCCTGCAAGAGTTACGCGAAGAACTCCTGCACACCAACAGGCGCCTACTACACATTGGGGAGAGTTTCGTCGCTACCACCTCACCCAGGACCTCTTCAGATGATATTCAGGACCTCCATTCGGAGGTACTGAACATCAACACACGCATAGGCAATCTGGAATATGCAGTCACCGCCGCCAGCTCTAACCACGCCGCCGCCTCTGAAGCCTTACAGCATCTGACCATAAGACTCTACACCATCACTTCTCAGGACAAAGACACACAGGCATACTTTTGTCCAATTACTCAATTCAGAACTAAACAGAAGGCACGGAAAGCTAAAAAGCGTATTTCTAATACTGCAACCGCATAGCCGATTACAGGTTGTGTATATATTGTTAAATTTGCGCCTGTAGTCTCGCTTCTGGTTTTTGTAACACGCTTAACTCTCAAATTGGGCTGCGGACATCCTAGTCTCTTTATTGCACTTTTTCTTCGCAAGTCACTTTATCTATTTTATTTCTTAAAATGGAATCCACCAAGTTCGTAGCTACCTCTTGAGAGAAGTCCAACAGTCACAAAGATTCCAGAAACCTCGCGATTGGTCGCTGCACACAACAAAGAGTAATTGTTTCGACCTAAAGCACTAGTTGTACTTGATGTACTAATAAACTCACAATTGTCTCATCTGTTGATTATCTACATATTTCAAGTTTATCACAGTATTTAAAGCAAAACATCTGTTTAGAAACTGGACTGTAAATACACGGCGTATTCAAAGCAACATAAAGCAACAAAGCAAAGGCTGATAGCCCTAGGAGTTGTAAATATTCTTTGTATTTGCAGATAGTTTACATCTGTACATTAGACACATCCATGGTACCCTCACCACATGCCTCACTCAACTGGCGATGAATTTCAGCAGTTAAACTCTATAGATAGTAGCACTTCCCAGAGATGTCCAAGAACTCTGGCGTTGGCAATGTGAATTAACGTGCACATCGAAACTGTACTCTGATCTGGGCGTACCCAATCAATTCCTGTCTGTAGCATTTGTCATCTACGCATGCGCAGAGCTTTAAACGTTACATGATGAGCTAGCACAACAGAAGTGTGCTACATACTCATGCTATCGCCGTCTACTTACTATAGTCCAGCAACGCAAAGAAGGTCCCTGTAAGGAATATGCTGTGGGACAAGGACAGCGAATGTGCGTGTGGCAGAGAACGCCTGTTACACAAGGAGCAGACCGTTAAAAACATGCGCCATATTCACTCTGTACACTAAAACCGAGAAGATTCATTCACAAAAGTAGAAGCCGTCAGAATGTTTTTGAATGGTCTATTACTGTACTGACATGGGTTGTCATAAATCTGTCCAGGGAGGGTGTGGGGACCTTCGTCAACCCCCGTGCGTCTCATCCCTCGGAGACTTACTCTCCTGTGGAGGCGTGTACACATCACAGATTAAGCAATGAGCGGGGTAAATACAAATAACGAATGAAAAGAGGAAAAGAGCTTCTACAAGACAAAATAATATTGGGGGTTCACGTGCTTTTGTGCTCCTTACAGCAGCCACTCCTCTCTCTTGGTACCATTCTCCATTTTTCTGGACTCATTAGAGCATCATTTCATCCATTTAATTCATCGTCTGGTATAACAATGCTGGAGAAAGTAATAAGAATGAAATCCCCTCCTTATTATGATCCACCTTCCTCGCTGTTGTAGTGGTACTTATTTTTGCTCGTTGGCAAGTAACCATCACAACAACGAGGGTTATTGATGTATGAAAATTTCTATTTTCTTATTCTACGAGATTCTTGAGCAATTTCAATGTACATTCCTTATAAATCTATGTTAAACAAACTTAAAAACTAACAAAATGACACAAATGAGCAATTAAATACCTCGTCTCCGGAATAGAAGCTTGATTTCTCACTTAGATTGGAAAAAAACACAATCGTATTACACAGTCAACTGTCTCTTCTTCGTTCCAACAAAACAAAACACTACTGTCCCCTAGAGAACAGATTTGGAGATACTAATCCCAGTCGCCCGTGCTTACTTCAATAGTGGTGCAAATCAGGTCACAACTTGGATACCTAAGGATATATGATGCACATAAGGGGGGGGGGGAATATATACTTATTTACATACATTTTAAAACTCGCTATAAATTATTATTTAATGGAAAACTACAATAAATTTTATAAGTGTACTTTTAAATTTTTTGCTTACCTGTAGTTCAGAACTTAAAATTTAGTTTTCATTTCCAGATATATAGATTTTATAATGAATTTTGTAAAGGTATTTAAAAGACGTACAGTAAAATTCTTTCCTCGGTGTCTTTTCATATAGCGGAGTGTGACTTACATAAAAATGTATTTGAAAACTTAAAATATATGGATACTGAATATCGCAACAAATAAAATAAAATTTAAGAAATGCTTTAAAGAATATAACTTGAAGTACGCAATATTTTGAACATAACATTTTTGTAAATAATTACAAATGCCTTTTTGTCCCATCTCTCCGACACACTAAAGCTTGCAATTGTGATTTAAAAAACGGAGGGGACAGTGGGCTACCCGCCCCGACGGGAAAAGTATGAAATGAAGAGAGACTACAGTCCGGTAGAGGGCGGAGCCAGTGAAACCACAGAGGTGCACAGAAACCCCTAAGAGATGAAGAGATCGTCACTTCAGCACCTAGGGAGAGAGCGGGTAGCGCCTGGGCAACTTTTAGAAGGGGGCGGGGCTGAAGTGCACATAGCATACGCTTCTGTGCTATAATGTATCTCAGGCTAGTTTAATCCTGCTTTAAACATCTGGGTGGGAAGAGAGACAGAGACAGAAAACTGTTAAGCTGTTGATTGGTTTAGCGAAGTTAATGGACGTTTTCTTTTATTTGCATACGTACGATAAACCCCTCCTTTAAGTACAGTACTGTAAGTAGTTTTCTGATCACTGCTCTGTGTGAGATAATTTCGGAGAGAGAAAAGTATTCAAATGTTTCGATTATTATAAACGTAATAGCCTCACATTTTATCTTTCTGCTTCACATACCACATAGATGTGTTCTGTATACTATATATAGATAAGACAGAAGACAGGTGAAATTATACACACTATTAACTTGTTATGTTAAATTAAGCTGTATTTTATTTAACAATTACTAAGGGACACAGCTATTATATCGTATACGAGGTAGCTCTCTCACAACGAGGTCTGTATCGAGTTGAATGTTGACTAAGATGTTATTGTTTATAGTGTGGAGTAACTTCTGATATTTAACACTGTATTTGCTGTACATCTCGTGTACCTCACAAGCCCAACAACACTTATGTTTATGTAATAAAAATCAGTAAGCTTTTCATCATAGAGCAGGCCGATGCTTCAGCCGAAATAAAACACAATCGAGGCAAACCTTTAAAAAGTGGCGAGGGACGAATGATCGTACATTGTTTCGCATTGTTTAAAGAAAGAAACCCGGAATCGTCTATAAAAACATTGAGAAAGAACCTGGTGATCTCCTTGGTGTTTCCGCAAGTAGTGTACATAGCGTTAGTTTGTAACAGAAAGCATCCGGAACTCTAAGAACATCAGGAAAATTGCGTAAAAGCAAACAGCGCGTGGAGAAACACGACGATTTTACGAAAAGTGCTGTATGCAGTAAAGTTCAGGATTATTTTTACAGAAATGGACTAACTCATAGATTTAATAAGTTACTGTGTAACCCAACTCTGTTGTTTAGAATTTAGCGCTGCTATATATACTGCTGTTTTGCAAAACTTACATGTGTGCATGTAGCTTCCAAGACGTGGCGAGTTGATTCAGCTCCGCCTTGTTTACAGCAGGATTAAACTAGTCTGAGATAGAGTATAGAATAAATATCCGCATCCACGGAACTAGAGCGCTGACGAACAAACTTGGAGTATAAGAGATACGGTACACTTTACTCGGTTAACGAAAGTTTTTTTTTTTTTTAATTTACGTCCTCCAACGTTGTCTTATAGGAGGATGAATGAAATGAGTGAAATGATGCTCAAATTGGCGCAGGCTCCATAAAGCTTAATATTATCATGCATTCATCTTTCAGTGTAAGGGAAAACACCTGGAAAAACCTTATCCGGATAACTCAGCCTGTTCGAGATTCGAACTCGGGACTTCTTACATGCTACCCCCACACTGCCGTGGTGGGCTTCCATTTAATTGCTAGAAACCTGGACAAGTCGTGCCATTTCCAAGACACCCACTCCCTCACTAAATAAGCGGTAGAGATGATGAAAATGGACGTCGCAGTAAGCAAGCAATGCAAGGATAAACTGAACGTAAACGTCGCCGAGCGTTTAGCAAATATTCCTATGCAAAGAAAGTGTTGCACTAAATTTAATGCAAGTGGTAGTAAATCAATTTTGCTGACGTGCTGAATCGTCAATTCAGAAGCACGTTTGACACGATAAGGGTCACTCAGTGAGATACTGCGCTACGAATGCGTGATTGTCTACACGTGCGCAGGAGGCGGGACCTGGAGCTTTCTGGAATGGACGGCGCGTGGCGCTGCTGGCGACACACTCCGACTGTCAAGATTTTCCGTGCAATGCACCCTGAGTATTGTCATGAACCAGTGGTACCAAAATCTGGGAACGCGAGAGAATCGCAAGGGGAAGTGCCCTCCATAGGGTACTTGTGAATATTTGTCTTGGATTCTAAAGTTTTCAGTTTGTCAGAACATTTAATATGAAATTTGTCTTCCATGTAATGAGCTACTTAAAATTTATTTTCGGTGTCTTTTTTATGTTTATGATTATTGAGCTTTAAAAGCGATGCTTTTTCTTTTTATGTTTTGCTTTATGCTAAATGTTGTACATTCAAAATTTGCAAACACACTACTTACATTCTGTCAATAAAGTAAGGGAAATTGATCATATAAAGATCTCCTATAGGAGGAGATTCGAAATTTTTGTTGTCGCTAAGTTGGTATAGTAGCCGCGTTGATTCCATCCCCGGCGCCATCAAAGCTTTCCCTTCTGGCCACACATTTTCACATGTAAGCAATTATAAGGGTCTTCCACCTTTCAACAAACGGGGTGGTCCTTCTTACGTTCACGAACTTAAAGCGCTGTTGCAATATTTTTCTTGTGTCCTTAGAACTGCAGATCCTTCTATTAGCTGTGCAAACCTGCTTCTTGTGTGTGTTAATTAAGCATCTTGTATTTACAGAAGTTACATAATGTTTTACTTAGTGTGGCTTTATAAATTTATTAGTGTCTAATAGTTATTAGCATTTAGCACTTGCGTAATTTAATTAAGATGTGGAGACCGTGGGTATCGAAACTATCATGGATATGCTAACATGGATTTCCATTCATACTTGTAATATATATCTAACAGTATTTCTAACCTTTCTCGAGTTCTAAAGCGTTTATGACATTTAATTATGCGGAATGTACGTGATTATTTATTTAAATTTTGGTTAACAGAAGGGTCCCCCCTCCAAAAAAAATTACACTGCTTAACTTTATTCAAACTTGTAAAATTAGCAGACATCCTTGTAAAAAGCTCCCATCAGTAAAAAGAGTAATAAAGTTTCCTTACTAGTTTTTTTTTTTCTTACTTTTGAAGTATTTACTGCTTTGTTAAATCAACAGAAATTCATCACCTGTAGCTCACGATTGCAATAAACAAAGCTCTAACGTGCAATATTTGCTTATAAATTATTATTAACTACCAGAATATCCAAAGTGCTTCTTTAATTTGCAAATAAATATTCCTCGCAAATTCATCGACATCGATGCAATTTAACCGTTTTAAAACTGTAACGATGTTTTACTAAGCTTTCCTTGGATATGATGCTAATAATACGCATTTAGTTTTGTAGGTAATATAAGTATTATACCATAAGAGCATGGGTATTATATTATTATATTATATATATTTCAGTTATGTTAAAAAGCGGTGTAACATTATGTATTATTATTGGATACATTAATTATTTAAAATTTGTATGAAAATATCAATAAGCAAACCAAATGACTAGTTCATACAGTCAAATCAGCTTGAAGTGCTTTTTCCTTCTAAATGCTATTTTAAACAACGGCAGCCCTGGGTATTTTCAGCTCTAAACACGAACCTAACGTTCCTCATCCCTCCAGCCCGCTAAGTGTAACCTAAGATGTTTATGACGTTGTGGTTAGGGGTGTGAACAGTTTTTCCTTACAAAGCGAAGCGCCTGGGGATGCTTTAAGCGCGGTCACTATACATCTTTCCTCTTTACCCACGCAAAGTTTGATTGTCATCTGTCAATAGTTTGTATACAGGGCGCCATTTTCTCATCTCAAAGGTGTGTTGTGATTTTACAACGAATAAAAATATTAAACAAAAAATCTTTCTCATATTTTGCAATGCAAATGTTATTTCGTTTCCCGAATCGCTGTAAATGTTACACAGGGCTTACGGTGAACAAACTTTATCAAGAACACGTGCGTATGAGCGGTACAGTGAATTGAAAAGAGGTGGAGATGTGGTGAAAGATTTGTCTCGCTCTGATCGGCCATCTACAGCTTCAACTGAACTGAACATCGCTAAAGTGAAGAAAAAGGTGTCTGAAAATCGTTATTTAGGTCTGAGAGAGATTGCCGCTGAACTTTCTGTATCTCATGAATCGATTCGTACCATTTTAAACGATTGTTTGGGCGAAAAAGACCAGATTTATGAAAAGACAACTCATGGATTCTGTACCACGATAACGCCCCAGCTCACATGTGAACGAATTTCTTTCTTTTTCTCTTTCCAAAGCTTTCTCTTTCTCTTTCTTCCTCTTTCTTTCTTTCCTTCTTTCTTTCTTTCTTTCCTTCTTTCTTTCCTTCTTTCCTTCATTATTTCTTTCTTTCCTTCTTTCCTTCATTCCTTTTTTCTTTCCTTCTTTCCTTCATTCTTTCTTTCCTTCTTTCTTTCTTACTTTCTTTCCTTCTTTTCTTCCTTCTTTCTTTCCTTCCTTCTTTCTTTCCTTCATTCTTTCCTTCTTTCCTTCTTTCTTTCTTTCCTTCATTCTTTCCTTCTTCCCATCTTTCTTTCCTTCTTTCCATCTTTCCTTCCTTTTTTCCTTCCTTCTCTCTTTCCTTCTTTCTTTCCTCCTTTCTTTCCTTCTCTCTCTGTTTCTTTCTTTCTTTCTTTCTTATTTTCTTTCTTTCCTTCTTTCCTTCTTTCTTTCTTTATTTCTTTCCTCATTTCCTTCTTTCCTTCTTTCTTTCCTTCTTTCTTTCCTTCTTTCTTTCCTTCCTTCTTTCCTTCTTTCTTTCCTTCCTTTTTTCCTTCTTTCTTTCCTTCTTTCTTTCCTTCCTTCTTTCCTTCTTTCTTTCCTTCCTTCCTTTCTTTCTTTCTTTCCTTCCTTCTTTCTTACTTTATTTCCTTCTTTCTTTCTTTCCTTCTTTCTTCCCTTCTTTCTTACTTTCTTTCCAAAACTCAAGTCACCACTTCGAGGAAGCCGTTTTCAGTCGATAGAAGGGATGAAGGAGAATTCGTGGCGACAATTGACAAAGATTGCAAAAAATTCCTACCAAAAATGTTTTGATAATTGGAATATTCGTTGGCATAAATGTATAATTCCGGAAGGGGCCTACTTTGAAGACGATAAACTAAAAGTACATGAATAATGCACATTTTGTATTTCATTGAACAATTCCCGGAACTTTCTTTTTTAAACAAATCTATCATTTATTTGTCGAGAGCTCACAAAATTATATGTTTTTATTTGAAACTTTAGTTTAGTAAACAGTAATCTGTAAGATATAACCCTAGTAGGTAATTTTACATATTATTACTTTAAGAATTGACTACCCAAAATATTAAAGAGCAGGCAAACAAAATATAGAACAACATAATTTTATTCCAATTTGAGATCATAGTTGAAGGGTCCAGGGAGAGAGTTATTAAGTCACTTTTTGTAAGAAAGTCAGAAAACGAATGTTTAGCTTTAAAACACAATGGGTAATTATCAAACAAAACACTTCTTTCAAACATAGTGAAATATTAATGCGTAACATATAGTGAGTGAATCAAGTAAGGTGTTACTTCCTGTGCGTGAAGTCAATAACACTGCTTAAAACAAAAATGTTCATTCCAATAGCATTTTTCTTTCAGGGAAAATATCAGCTACCTGAAACAGAAAGTCAAAGTCAAAAAAAAGTCAACCACATGAGACTTTGTTTCCAATTACAATAATTGTATCACTATCATTTTTTACTATTGTTACAAAATAGTTACATTATTTTCATCATCCCATTATCATCATAATCTCAGATTATTTGGACATGTTCCAATTCCTGGAAAGAGTTCACAGCTAGTTCACCACAGAACTTCATGAGGCTCTTATATCCTGGTACTTAGCTTTCAATATGTGTAGAGGACCTGAGGAAAATGCAGAAATGTGCTACGTATGTTGCAAAATATAAGCGGTGTTATCACAAAAGTTTAAGGATAGGGTAATGCTTTTACTACAATCTCCTGAGGAAGCCAAAGAAAGCATCTCAAATTCTTTTGGCCTCTGTGTTGAAGCACATTTCTCAGACTTTCTTATAATACTGGATACCATGTCTCCATTATAGGTAGCTCTCCAGTTCAACAGACGTGGGTAGTCTCTGTGTTGAAGCACATTTCTCAGACTTTCTTATAATACTGGATACCATGTCTCCATTATAGGTAGCTCTCCAGTTCAACAGACGTGGGTAGTCTCTGTGTTGAAGCACATTTCTCAGACTTTCTTATAATACTGGATACCATGTCTCCATTATAGGTAGCTCTCCAGTTCAACAGACGTGGGTAGTCTCTGTGTTGAAGCATCTTTCTCAGGCTTTCTTATAATACTGGATACCTTGTCTCCATTATAGGTAGCTCTCCAGTTCAACAGACGTGGGTAGCCTCTGTGTTGAAGCACATTTCTCAGACTTTCTTATAATACTGGATACCATGTCTCCATTATAGGTAGCTCTCCAGTTCAACAGACGTAGGTAGTCTCTGTGTTGAAGCACATTTCTCAGACTTTCTTATAATACTGGATACCATGTCTCCATTATAGGTAGCTCTCCAGTTCAACAGACGTGGGTAGCCTCTGTGTTGAAGCATCTTTCTCATGCTTTCTTATAATACTGGATACCATGTCTCCATTATAGGTAGCTCTCCAGTTCAACAGACGTGGGTAGTCTCTGTGTTGAAGCATCTTTCTCAGTCTTTCTCATAATACTGTATACCATGTCTCCATTATAGGTAGCTCTCCAGTTCAACAGACGTGTGTAGTCTCTGTGTTGAAGCATCTTTCTCAGGCTTTCTTATAATACTGGATACTGTGTCTCCATTATAGGTAGCTCTCCAGTTCAACAGACGTGTGTAGCCTCTGTGTTGAAGCATCTTTCTCAGTCTTTCTTATAATACTGGATACCATGTCTCCATTATAGGTAGCTCTCCAGTTCAACAGACGTGTGTAGTCTCTGTGTTGAAGCATCTTTCTCAGGCTTTCTTATAATACTGGATACCATGTCTCCATTATAGGTAGCTCTCCAGTTCAACAGACGTGGGTAGTCTCTGTGTTGAAGCATCTTTCTCAGTCTTTCTCATAATACTGTATACCATGTCTCCATTATAGGTAGCTCTCCAGTTCAACAGACGTGTGTAGTCTCTGTGTTGAAGCATCTTTCTCAGGCTTTCTTATAATACTGGATACTGTGTCTCCATTATAGGTAGCTCTCCAGTTCAACAGACGTGTGTAGCCTCTGTGTTGAAGCATCTTTCTCAGTCTTTCTTATAATACTGGATACCATGTCTCCATTATAGGTAGCTCTCCAGTTCAACAAACGTGGGTAGCCTCTGTGGTGAAGCATCTTTCTCAGTCTTTCTTATAATACTGGATACCATTTCTCCATTATAGGTAGCTCTCCAGTTCAACAGACGTGGGTAGCCTCTGTGTTGAAGCATCTTTCTCAGTCTTTCTTATAATACTGGATACCGTGTGTCCATTATAGGTAGCTCTCCAGTACAACAGATGTGGGTAGTCTCTGTGTTGAAGCATCTTTCTCAGTCTCTCTTATAATACTGGATACCATGTGTCCATTATAGGTAGCTCTCCAGTACAACAGATGTGGGTAGTCTCTGTGTTGAAGCATCTTTCTCAGGCTTTATTATAATACGGGATACCATGTCTCCATTATAGGTAACTCTCCAGTTCAACAGATGTGGGTAGTCTCTGTGTTGAAGCGTCTTTCTCAGGCTTTCTTATAATACTGGATACCATGTGTCCATTATAGGTAACTCTCTAGTTCAACAGACGTGGGTAGTCTCCGTGTTGGAGCATCTTTCTCAGGCTTTCTTATAATTCTGGATACCATGTCTCCATTATAGGTAACTCTCCAGTTCAACAGATGTGGGTAGTCTCTGTGTTGAAGCATCTTTCTCAGGCTTTATTATAATACTGGATACCTTGCCTCTATTATAGGTAGCTCTCCATTTCAGCAGATGTGGGTAGACGGATGAAGTGCAAATCTCCTTGACGGGCTGGGGTTTACATCGACATTTCGCCAGAGAGTTCCGATCTAAAACAATTTTCTAGCCATACACCATTTCCTGATAGACATTCATAACAATAAAAGGTGAAGGTTTGATTTTTAATTGTGTGATCGTGCTTTTGAACTCCTCTAGGGTTTTCCATTCTTTGTTTTAAATCCCAAAGACAAAATTTCTTATCACATTCCATCTAGGAATGGCTATCTGTGGAGCACAACGAAGAGTTAATGGTGGGATACGTCACTATTGTACTGTCTCTGTTGGCAGAAAGATGACTTGCGTGGTTCTTTCGCAGGATAAATTGACTTACCTGGTTCTTTTCCTGTATGCCGAAATTTGAACGTCAAAAAGCCCCATGACTGTTTCATACCTTTAAAAGATGTCACTTCCCACTTTATGTATCACTTTATGTATGTCACTTTATGTATCCAATGGCATAAAGATGAATAAATTACGGGCAAAATACAAGAAAATATACAGCACTGGAAAGAACATATGAATAGATTGGACGAAGAACGAGTACCGGTTTTAATAAGAAGATACAATCCTCGTGGTAGAAGAAATATACGACGACCTAGAAAAATATGTTGATGGAATGCGAAGATGGAACCGGCAGAAATGTCTAATCCCTGAAGTATATTTTAGTCATGTATGAAATAATGTTGCAAATAAAGCGAAATACTTTGAAGTTGACGCAACCTGTAAGTTCTGACGGACTCTGTTTCGATCCTTGAACGGGACAAGTGGTCAAGTAAGCTGTCACCACAACTATTAACATAATAACGTTCATGGCCTTCAGTATCAGCAGCTACTAAATGCTTCATATGTCTTATATTTAATTAAAACAATTGAGCGTTCCGAAGGTCTTTCAGTTAAGCGTAGGATGCTTAAGGAAACTACGAGGGCTGTTCAATAAATAACGGTCATAATTATTTTTAACAATGTACCTTTACTCATCCTCATAACTTTGATGGTCCTTCTCATAATGGTCTCCCCTGAATACGATGTACTTGTCCCAGCGTTTCTGCCAGTCTTCAAAGACATGCTGGAAACCATTTGTGAGAGATCCTTCACAATCGCCTCCGCAGCTTTCACCACTGCTTCTGATAACGCATAATGCCTCGCACGAAGGCGTTTCTTCAAGTTAGGGGATAGAAAATAGTCACATGGGGCTAAATCCGGATTATAGGGAGGGTGAGGGCTGTACTTCACGTTGATTTTTGCAAGATATTCAGCAACAACATTGGCAATATGCGGTCGAGCATTATCGTGGTGTAGCATCCAGTCTGCTTCTCGGAAATGTCCTCTTTTGCAGCTGATATGGACTTGCAATATTTTCAGGACATCCCTGTAGTATTGCCCAGTTACCGATGTGTTTGCAGGTACAACATGCTGATAAACCATTCTATGAATATCAAAGAATGAGATGACCATAACTATCTCAGCAGAAGCAACCACTTTTTGCTTTTTTTGGGGTTGGTGATGAAGGAGATTTCCCCACTGAGCTTTGCTGTTTGCTCTCAGGATCAAAATGATGTAGCCAAGTTTCATCAGCAGTGATTACATTTGAAAGATCTTCCTCTAACATCAACTTTAACTACATGCAGACCTGCATGCGAATGTCCTTTTGTTCGGAATCAACAGTCTTGGTACCCATCGCGCACAAACACGTCTCATGTGTAATGTTTCTGTCACCAACGACTGGGTGGCACACAATGAAATGTTCAGTATTTCAGAAAGTGATCTTAAGGTAATTCTTCGATCCTCTCTCACAATGGCAACAGCAGTTTTGACGTTTTCTTCTGTATGAGCACTAACGGGAGCACCGGGTTCACCTTCCTTTGAAATTGATTGTCTCCCCTCTTTAAACATTTTAAACCATCTTCGAGCTGTGCTGTAGGGAGGAACAGACTCTCCATAGGTATCAACTGAAGATTAGTTGAGGCGAAAGCAGAATTTCAAAGCCGCATATTGTTCTTCGCGTGTTACCTCTATTACAGAGGTAGGCGATTATGAACATGTCTGAACTTGCCTGGTTCTCACAGGCGCGAACCAGGAGGACCAACAATGAAGCTACTACGGCGGGTTTGTTAGACATTAAGCTAATAGAATACAATAAGATAGAATTTTATTTGGAAAAATTAGGACCGTAAAAAAAGTATGATCATTCTTTATTGAACAGCCCTCGTATATTTTGTTTATTTTCTAAAAGTCTCTATTTCAATGAAGTGGATGGCATAGTTGATTCATTATTAATGTAAGAGCTTATGATTCTAAAGCTTATGATTGAATTATTTGTCCAACAAATTAACTTCGCTTCTGAGATGAACTTGTACTCCAGGACATATTGCAGTTGTGTGCTTGGATTTGACGTTCATTTGTCATTAGCCCGTGCTGTTTATTGTCAAATCTATGGGTTTGCTGCATGAGTAAAGGCCATTTGTAATTTCTTGGAATGTTTGTGCTAATTTGACTCTGAATGATGATTTGTTAGTATTCTGCCGTTAACGTTTTAGCGAGTTTTCTGTACAGTTTCAAGTTTTAGAAAATCTATGCTAATCCAGATCTGGACAGTGTGTGTGTGGTGTAATCTCCCAGTTTTACCCCAAGTTTTACACCTTCCTTCTATGTGATTGTTGATCTTTTTTTTTTTTTTTTTTTTTTTTTTTTTTTTTTTTTTTTTTTTTTTTTTTTTTTTAAATGCTGAAGCACCTCAATGCGTTCTGTCGAGTCGAAAGTCTTTTTTTCCCTTCCCTCGTTAACTACAATGGTCATATCGGCGGTCGCTCTGCTTTGGAACATATCGAAGGTGTTAACTTGTATTCGTTGGGTTTTAATCATTAGATCACGTACACATTTATACCCCGCCTTTAACTACAATGGTCATATCGGCGGTCATTCTGCTTTGGAACATATCGAGGGTGTTAACTCGTATTCTTTGGGTTTTAATCATTAGATAACGTACACATTTATACCTCGCCTTTAACTCCAATAGTCGTATCGGCAGCCGTTCTTCTTTGGAACATGTCGAAGGTGTTAACTCGTATTTGTTGGGTTTAAATCATTAGATCACGTACACATTTATACGCCGCCTTTAACTACAATGGTCATATCGGCGGCCGTTCTCCTTTGGAACATATCGAAGTTGTTAACTCGTATTCGTTGGGTTTTAGTCATTAGATCACGTACACATTTATACCTCGCCTTTAACTACAATGGTCATATTGGCGGCCGTTCGCCTTTGGAACATATCGAAGGTGTTAACTCGAATTTGTTTGGTTTTAATCATTAGATAACGTACACATTTATACCCCGCCTTTAACTCCAATAGTCGTATCGGCAGCCGTTCTTCTTTGGAACATGTCGAAGGTGTTAACTCGTATTTGTTGGGTTTTAATCATTAGATCACGTACACATTTATACGCCGCCTTTAACTACAATGGTCATATCGGCGGCCGTTCTCCTTTGGAACATATCGAAGTTGTTAACTCGTATTCGTTGGGTTTTAGTCATTAGATCACGTACACATTTATACCTCGCCTTTAACTACAATGGTCATATTGGCGGCCGTTCGCCTTTGGAACATATCGAAGGTGTTAACTCGAATTTGTTTGGTTTTAATCATTAGATCACGTACACATTTATACCCCGCCTTTAACTACAATGGTCATAACGGCGGCCGGTCTCCTTTGGAAAATATCGAAGGTGTTAACTCGTATTCGTTGGGTTTTAATCATTAGATCACGTACACATTTATACCCCGCCTTTAACTACAATGGTCATATCGGCGGACATTCTCCTTGGAACATTTCGAAGGTGTTAACTCGTATTTGTTTGGTTTTAATCATTAGATCACGTACACATTTATACCCCGCCTTTAACTGCAATGGTCATATCGGCGGCCGTTCTCCTTTGGAGCATATCGAAGGTGTTAACTCGTATTTGTTTGGTTTTAATCATTAGATCACATACACATTTATACCCCGCCTTTAACTGCAATGGTTATATCGGCGGCCGTTCTCCTTTGGAGCATATCGAAGGTGTTAACTCGTATTTGTTTGGATTTAGTCATTAGATTCGGCACACATTTATTCCCCGCCTTTAACTACAATGGTCGTATCGGCGGCCGTTCTCCTTTGGAACATATCGAAGGTGTTAACTCGTATTCGTTGGGTTTTAATCATTAGATCAAGTACACATTTATACCCTGCTTTAACTACAATGGTCATATCGGCGGCCATTCTCCTTTGGTACATATCGAAGGTGTTAACTCGTATTCGTTGGGTTTTAATCATTAGATCAAGTACACATTTATACCCTGCTATAACTCCAATGGTCATATCGGCGGCCGTTCTCCTTTGGAACATATCGAAGGTGTTAACTCGTATACGTTAGGTTTTAATCATTAGATCAAGTACACATTTATACCTCGCCTTTAACTACAATGTCCATATCGGCGGCCGGTCTCCTTTGGAACATATCGAAGGTGTTAACTCGTATACGTTAGGTTTTAATCATAGATCAAGTACACATTTATACCCTGCTTTAACTACAATGGTCATATCGGCGGCCGGTCTAGTTTGGAACATATCGAAGGTGTTAACTCGTATTCGTTGGGTTTTAATCATTAGATCACGTACATATTTAACCTCTCCTTTAACTACAATGGTCATATCGGCGGCCGTTCTCCTTTGGAACATATCGAAGGTGTTAACTCGTATTCGTTGGGTTTTAATCATTAGATCACGTACACATTTATAACCCGTCTTTAACTACAATGGTCATATCGGCGGCCGTTCTCCTTTGGTACATATCGAAGGTGTTAACTCGTATTCGTTGGGGTTTACTCATTAGATCACGTATACATTTATACCCTGCCTTTAACTGTAATAGTCATATCGGCGGCCATTCTCCTTTGGAACATATCGAAGGTGTTAACTCGTATTCGTTGGGTTTTAATCATAAGATCACGTACACATTTATACCCCGCCTTTAACTACAATGGTCATATCGGCGGCCATTCTCCTTTGGAACATATCGAAGGTGTTAACTCGTATTCGTTGGGTTTTAATCATTAGATCACGTACACATTTATACCCTGCCTTTAACTACAATGGTCATAACGGCGGCCGTTCTCCTTTGGAACATATCGAGGGTGTTAACTCGTATTCTTTGGGTTTTAATCATTAGATAACGTACACATTTATACCTCGCCTTTAACTCCAATAGTCGTATCGGCAGCCGTTCTTCTTTGGAACATGTCGAAGGTGTTAACTCGTATTTGTTGGGTTTAAATCATTAGATCACGTACACATTTATACGCCGCCTTTAACTACAATGGTCATATCGGCGGCCGTTCTCCTTTGGAACATATCGAAGTTGTTAACTCGTATTCGTTGGGTTTTAGTCATTAGATCACGTACACATTTATACCTCGCCTTTAACTACAATGGTCATATTGGCGGCCGTTCGCCTTTGGAACATATCGAAGGTGTTAACTCGAATTTGTTTGGTTTTAATCATTAGATAACGTACACATTTATACCCCGCCTTTAACTCCAATAGTCGTATCGGCAGCCGTTCTTCTTTGGAACATGTCGAAGGTGTTAACTCGTATTTGTTGGGTTTTAATCATTAGATCACGTACACATTTATACGCCGCCTTTAACTACAATGGTCATATCGGCGGCCGTTCTCCTTTGGAACATATCGAAGTTGTTAACTCGTATTCGTTGGGTTTTAGTCATTAGATCACGTACACATTTATACCTCGCCTTTAACTACAATGGTCATATTGGCGGCCGTTCGCCTTTGGAACATATCGAAGGTGTTAACTCGAATTTGTTTGGTTTTAATCATTAGATCACGTACACATTTATACCCCGCCTTTAACTACAATGGTCATATCGGCGGCCGGTCTCCTTTGGAAAATATCGAAGGTGTTAACTCGTATTCGTTGGGTTATAATCATTAGATCACGTACACATTTATACCCCGCCTTTAACTACAATGGTCATATCGGCGGCCATTCTCCTTGGAACATATCGAAGGTGTTAACTCGTATTTGTTTGGTTTTAATCATTAGATCACGTACACATTTATACCCCGCCTTTAACTGCAATGGTCATATCGGCGGCCGTTCTCCTTTGGAGCATATCGAAGGTGTTAACTCGTATTTGTTTGGTTTTAATCATTAGATCACATACACATTTATACCCCGCCTTTAACTGCAATGGTTATATCGGCGGCCGTTCTCCTTTGGAGCATATCGAAGGTGTTAACTCGTATTTGTTTGGATTTAGTCATTAGATTCGGCACACATTTATACCCCGCCTTTAACTACAATGGTCGTATCGGCGGCCGTTCTCCTTTGGAACATATCGAAGGTGTTAACTCGTATTCGTTGGGTTTTAATCATTAGATCAAGTACACATTTATACCCTGCTTTAACTACAATGGTCATATCGGCGGCCATTCTCCTTTGGTACATATCGAAGGTGTTAACTCGTATTCGTTGGGTTTTAATCATTAGATCAAGTACACATTTATACCCTGCTATAACTCCAATGGTCATATCGGCGGCCGTTCTCCTTTGGAACATATCGAAGGTGTTTACTCGTATACGTTAGGTTTTAATCATTAGATCACGTACACATTTATACGCCGCCTTTAACTACAATGGTCATATCGGCGGCCGGTCTCCTTTGGAACATATCGAAGGTGTTAACTCGTATACGTTAGGTTTTAATCATAGATCAAGTACACATTTATACCCTGGTTTAACTACAATGGTCATATCGGCGGCCGGTCTCCTTTGGAACATATCGAAGGTGTTAACTCGTATTCCTTGGATTTTAATCATTAGATCACGTACACATTTATACCCCGTCTTTAACTACAATGGTCATATCGGCGGCCGGTCTCCTTTGGTACATATCGAAGGTGTTAACTCGTATTCGTTGGGTTTTAATCATTAGATCACGTACATATTTAACCTCTCCTTTAACTACAATGGTCATATCGGCGGCCGTTCTCCTTTGGAACATATCGAAGGTGTTAACTCGTATTCGTTGGGTTTTAATCATTAGATCACGTACACATTTATAACCCGTCTTTAACTACAATGGTCATATCGGCGGCCGTTCTCCTTTGGTACATATCGAAGGTGTTAACTCGTATTCGTTGGGGTTTACTCATTAGATCACGTATACATTTATACCCTGCCTTTAACTGTAATAGTCATATCGGCGGCCATTCTCCTTTGGAACATATCGAAGGTGTTAACTCGTATTCGTTGGGTTTTAATCATAAGATCACGTACACATTTATACCCCGCCTTTAACTACAATGGTCATATCGGCGGCCGTTCTCCTTTGGAACATATCGAAGGTGTTAACTCGTATTCGTTGGGTTTTACTCATTAGATCACGTACACATTTATACCCCGCCTTTAACTACAATGGTCATATCGGCGGCCATTCTCCTTTGGAACATATCGAAGGTGTTAACTCGTATTCGTTGGGTTTTAATCATTAGATCACGTACACATTTATACCCTGCCTTTAACTACAATGGTCATAACGGCGGCCGTTCTCCTTTGGAACATATCGAAGGTGTTAACTCGTATTCGTTGGGTTTTAATCATTAGATCACGTACACATTTATACCTCGTCTTTAACTACAATGGTCATATCGGCAGTCGGTCTCCTTTGGAACACATCGAAGGTGTTAACTCGTATTCGTTGGGTTTTAATCATTAGATCACGTGCACATTTATACCCCGCCTTTAACTACAATGGTCATATCGGCGGCCGGTCTTCTTTGGAACATATCGAAGGTGTTAACTCGTATTCGTTGGGTTTTAATCATTAGATCACGTACACATTTATACCCCGCCTTTAACTACAATGGTCATATTGGCGGCCGTTCTCCTTTGGAACATATCGAAGGTGTTAACTCGTATTCGTTGGGTTTTAATCATTAGATCACGTACACATTTATACCCCGCCTTTAACTACATTGGTCATATCGGCAGCCGTTCTCCTTTGGAACATATCGAAGGTGTTAACTCGTATTCGTTGGGTTTTAATCATTAGATCACGTACACATTTATACCTCGCCTTTAACTCCAATGGTCATATCGGCGGCCGTTCTCCTTTGGAACATATCGAAGGTGTTAACTCGTATTCGTTGGGTTTTAATCATTAGATCACGTACACATTTATGCCCCGCCTTTAGCTACAATTGTCATATCGGCGGCCGGTCTCCTTTGGAACATATTGAAGGTGTTAACTTGTATTCGTTGGGTTTTAATCATTAGATCACGTACACATTCGCACTCTCATTCATACTTCCAGACTCTTGTGAATATGAGTAATTATGTTGGTTTGAGAAAAATCCCCACCCCGACAGCCGGGATTGGAATCCGGAATCCCTAGCACGGCAGACAGGTGCTCCACCGACTGAGCTACGGGGTCAGTCCTTTACAGATTTGTTTCTTGGCCTTTTGAGGTTTGATTGCTCCTCTATAAACAAATGCTCCGACCAGCCATCACGTATGCTTGTGCCATTTGGAGTATAGCAACTAAGACTCACCTACATCGCGGTCTAGGTGAGTACGACATCGACCCCGGCGAAAGACCAAGACTTGTTTTAGGCACATGAAAATACTGCACTATCAGTACACAACTTACACCAAAACAAACCTCTGCTGTCGTTTGCCCTAACTTATAAAATATCTACTGCCGGTAGAGGGCTCAGTCCTTATCTGGCTAGAGACTGAAAGTCTGGCTTCTGGACTTTTAAGTATCCAATCGCAGGTGTTGTTTTTGGAGACTTAACATTCTGTTCTATTCTTCGGTTTGTCCTGTTCAGTCTTAAGTCTCTTCGTATTTTTCTCTTTGTCATTTTGTTTCTCTCATTATATTCTCGTTTTTCCCTGGGGGAGTTCTATCTTCAGGTGTGTAGTTTCGTTCCCTATTCAATCAGTGCAATTGTTCTCTGTCCTTTGGTAGGGTTTGCTCCTGACGCTAAGCATTGCTCGAGTGTGGTGTACAGTTCTGGAACTTCCTGTTTGGGGTTGAAGGTTGACTGGTCCAGGTCTTGATGCAGGTGCGACTAAAGGTGTTCATGTCCTCTTCCGTTATGCACTGAGGTTGGTAATTAGGCTAATAGATTTCTCCTGTCAATGCTGATCATCAGGTTTGTTTTGGTGTGTATAACATTTGGATGTACTTCACACTGCGTAAATTGTTGCAGGGGATATAATATATTTCGTTCTTATTGTTGAATTAAGGCAAACACCTAGTTCTTCTTGAGGTGGTTAGTATGTACTTGTGAATTATTCCCACCTTGTTATTGATATAGCTCATTATAATAGTTTTTATTGTTCCGCTTTGACTCTGTGTCCTCTCCAGTTTATTCTAAAGATCTCGATTCTATTGGTATACAAGGATGGTCTGAAAAGATTCCGACCTCACATGAAGGTGGCAGCACTTGCAAATAAAAGCTAGTGAAAGGGTAGAGCCAGACAGAAAAATTCAATGCCATAGCCGGCATTTGAACCACGGATATTCTGGTCTCCGTCCAGCTGCTCTAACCCTTGAGCTACTATGGCCAAAGTGCCAACATGACATTATATTCTCCAACTCACTCGTGTTTTTCCCGGTAAACCACTAGGAGTTCTCATAAACACATGAGACAACTACCTTAATGACGACTTACTATGCTGTAAGTACTTTAAGGCCCGGGCTTTATAGTTAATCACTAGGAGTTCTCATAAACACATGAGACAACTACCTTAATGACGACTTACTATGCTGTAAGTACTTTAAGGCCCGGGCTTTATAGTAAACCACTAGGAGTTCTCATAAACACATGAGACAACTACCTTAATGACGAATTACTATGCTGTAAGTACTTTAAGACCCGGGCTTTATAGTAAACCACTAGGAGTTCTCATAAACACATGAGACAACTACCTTAATGACGACTTACTATGCTGTAAGGACTTTAAGACCCGGGCTTTATAGTTAACCACTAGGAGTTCTATAAACACATGAGACAACTACCTTAATGACGACTTACTATGCTGTAAGTACTTTAAGACCCGGGCTTTATAGTTAACCACTAGGAGTTCTCATAAACACATGAGACAACTACCTTAATGGCGACTTACTATGCTATAAGTACTTTAAGGCCCGGACTTTATAGTAAACCACTAGGAGTTCTCATAAACACATGAGACAACCACCTTAATGACGACTTACTATGCTGTAAGTACTTTAAGACCCGGGCTTTATAGTAAACCACTAGGAGTTCTATAAACACATGAGACAACTACCTTAATGGCGACTTACTATGCTATAAGGACTTTAAGGTCCGGGCTTTATAGTAAACCACTAGGAGTTCTCATAAACACATGAGACAACTACCCTAATGGCGACTTACTATGCTATATGCACTTTAAGGCCCGGGCTTTATAGTTAACCACTAGGAGTTCTCATAAACACATGAGACAACTACCTTAATGACGACTTACTATGCTGTAAGTACTTTAAGACCCGGGCTTTATAGTTAACCACTAGGAGTTCTCATAAACACATGAGACAACTACCCTAATGGCGACTTACTATGCTGTAAGTACTTTAAGACCCGGGCTTTATAGTAAACCACTAGGAGTTCTCATAAACACATGAGACAACCACCTTAATGACGACTTACTATGCTGTAAGTACTTTAAGACCCGGGCTTTATAGTTAACCACTAGGAGTTCTCATAAACACATGAGACAACTACCCTAATGGCGACTTACTATGCTATATGCACTTTAAGGCCCGGGCTTTATAGTTAACCACTAGGAGTTCTATAAACACATGAGACAACTACCTTAATGACGACTTACTATGCTGTAAGTACTTTAAGACCCGGGCTTTATAGTAAACCACTAGGAGTTCTCATAAACACATGAGACAACCACCTTAATGACGACTTACTATGCTGTAAGTACTTTAAGACCCGGGCTTTATAGTTAACCACTAGGAGTTCTCATAAACACATGAGACAACTACCCTAATGGCGACTTACTATGCTATATGCACTTTAAGGCCCGGACTTTATAGTTAACCACTATTAAGTCAATTAATAGAAATTAATTGTTCTTTCACACTAGCCGTGTGTAGGGCACACTATGAAACGATAGACCCAGACTGAAAAATTCAATGCGATTGAGTTGGGAGTTGCTAAATAACTTTCAGGTAAATGAAGCCATATTATAGATTTCTCTAAAATTAGTCTGAAAGGTGCACTGTTGTATAATGGACATATTTATTTAGAACTGAAGTTAAATATTAGTTTATTATAAAGAGTGTTATGTTGACAGTTGTGAATTTCTTAACTTTTATACAATAGTATAACATAAATTCATAGAGGACAGCATAAAAATTCATATTTTACTATTTCTTCTATTTTGAAGAATTGGCACGCAATGGACATTGCTGTGGCGTCACTTTAAAAGCAAGAGACGCTCCAAATAATTTTCATTAAAATAAGAGAGAATAATGACTCAAAGAACTAAGGCTACCCTTTAGTACTCTTTCTATTGTACAGCCACGCGTAGCTCCAGTGGCGAGGCGTGACTTTCAAAGTGAGGGAAACTCCAAATAATAATTTTCATTAAAATAAGAGAGAATAATGACACAAAGAACTAAGGCTACTCCTTAGTACTCTTTCTATTGTACAGCCACGCCTAGCTCCAGTGGCGAGGCGTGACTTTCAAAGTGAGGGAAACTCCAAATAATAATTTTCATTAAAATAAGAGAGAATAATGACTCAAAGAACTAAGGCTACTCTTTAGCACTCTTTCTATTGTATAGCCACGCGTAGCTCCAGTGGCGAGGCGTGATTTTCAAAGTGAGGGAAACTCCAAATAATAATTTTCATTAAAATAAGAGAGAATAATGAAGCAAAGAACTAAGGCTACACTTTAGTACTCTTTCTATTGTACAGTCACACGTAGGCTCAGTGCCGAGGCGTGACTTTCAAAGCGACGGAGGCTCCAAATAATAATTTTCTTTAAAATAAGAGAGAATAATGACTCAAAGAACTAAGGCTACTCTTTAGTACTCTTTCTATTGTCCAGTCACATGTAGGTCCAGTAGCAAGGCGTGACTTTCAAAGTTAGGGAAGCTTCAAATAATAATTTTCATTAAAATAAGAGAGAATAATGACTCAAAGAACTAAGGCTACTCTTTAGTACTCTTTCTATTGTACAGTCCCATGTAGGTCCAGTAGCAAGGCGTGACTTTCAAAGTTAGGGAAGCTCCAAATAATAATTTTCATTAAAATAAGAGAGAATAATAACTCAAAGAACTAAGGCTACTCTTTAGTACTTTTTCTATTGTACAGTCACACGTAGGTCCAGTAGAGAGGCATGACTTTCAAAGTGAGGGAAGCTCCAAATAATAATTTTCATTAAAATAAGAGAGAATAATGACGCAAAGAACTAAGGCTACTCTTTAGTACTCTTTCTATTGTAAAGTCACATGTAGGTCCAGTAGCGAGGCATGACTTTCAAATTGAGGGAAGCTCCAAATAATAATTTTCATTAAAATAAGAGAGAATAATGACGCAAAGAACTAAGGCTACTCTTTAGCACTCTTTCTATTGTACAGCCACGCGTAGCTCCAGTGGCGAGCCGTGACTTTCAAAGTGAGGGAAACTCCAAATAATAATTTTCATTAAAATAAGAGAGAATAATGAAGCAAAGAACTAAGGCTACTCTTTAGTACTCTTTCTATTGTACAGCCACGCGTAGCTCCAGTGGCGAGGCGTGACTTTCAAAGTGAGGGAAACTCCAAATAATAATTTTCATTAGAATAAGAAAGAATAATGACTCAAAGAACTAAAGCTACTCTTTAGTACTCTTTCTATTGTACAATCCCGTGTAGGTCCAGTAGCAAGGCGCGACTTTCAAAGTTAGGGAAGCTCCAAATAATAATTTTGATTAAAATAAGAGAGAATAATTACTCAAAGAACTAAGGCTACTCTTTAGTACTCTTTCTATTGTACAGTCCCATGTAGGTCCAGTAGCAAGGCGTGACTTTCAAAGTTAGGGAAGCTCCAAATAATAATTTTTATTAAAATAAGAGAGAATAATGACTCAAAGAACTAAGGCTACTCTTTAGTACTCTTTCTATTGTACAGTCCCATGTAGGTCCAGTAGCAAGGCGTGACTTTCAAAGTTAGGGAAGCTCCAAATAATAATTTTCATTAAAATAAGAGAGAATAATGACGCAAAGAACTAAGGCTACTCTTTAGTACTCTTTCTATTGTAAAGTCACATGTAGGTCCAGTAGCGAGGCATGACTTTCAAATTGAGGGAAGCTCCAAATAATAATTTTCATTAAAATAAGAGAGAATAATGACGCAAAGAACTAAGGCTACTCTTTAGCACTCTTTCTATTGTACAGCCACGCGTAGCTCCAGTGGCGAGCCGTGACTTTCAAAGTGAGGGAAACTCCAAATAATAATTTTCATTAGAATAAGAGAAAATAATGACGCAAAGAACTAAGGCTACTCTTTAGTACTCTTTCTATTGTACAGCCACGCGTAGCTCCAGTGGCGAGGCGTGACTTTCAAAGTGAGGGAAACTCCAAATAATAATTTTCATTAAAATAAGAAAGAATAATGACTCAAAGAACTAAAGCTACTCTTTAGTACTCTTTCTATTGTACAATCCCATGTAGGTCCAGTAGCAAGGCGTGACTTTCAAAGTTAGGGAAGCTCCAAATAATAATTTTGATTAAAATAAGAGAGAATAATTACTCAAAGAACTAAGGCTACTCTTTAGTACTCTTTCTATTGTACAGTCCCATGTAGGTCCAGTAGCAAGGCGTGACTTTCAAAGTTAGGGAAGCTCCAAATAATAATTTTCATTAAAATAAGAGAGAATAATGACTCAAAGAACTAAGGCTACTCTTTAGTACTCTTTCTATTGTACAGTCCCATGTAGGTCCAGTAGCAAGGCGTGACTTTCAAAGTTAGGGAAGCTCCAAATAATAATTTTCATTAAAATAAGAGAGAATAATGACTCAAAGAACTAAGGCTACTCTTTAGTACTCTTTCTATTGTACAGTCCCATGTAGGTCCAGTAGCAAGGCGTGACTTTCAAAGCTAGGGAAGCTCCAAATAATAATTTTCATTAAAATAAGAGAGAATAATAACTCAAAGAACTAAGGCTGCTCTTTAGTACTTTTTCTATTGTACAGTCACACGTAGGTCCAGTAGAGAGGCATGACTTTCAAAGTGAGGGAAGCTCCAAATAATAATTTTCATTAAAATAAGAGAGAATAATGACGCAAAGAACTAAGGCTACTCTTTAGTACTCTTTCTATTGTACAGTCACATGTAGGTCCAGTAGCGAGGCATGACTTTCAAAGTGAGGGAAGCTCCAAATAATAATTTTCATTAAAATAAGAGAGAATAATGACGCAAAGAACTAAGGCTACTCTTTAGTACTCTTTCTATTGTACAGTCACATGTAGGTCCAGTAGCGAGGCATGACTTTCAAATAGAGGGAAGCTCCAAATAATAATTTTCATTAAAATAAGAGAGAATAATGACGCAAAGAACTAAGGCTACTCTTTAGCACTCTTTCTATTGTACAGCCACGCGTAGCTCCAGTGGCGAGGCGTGACTTTCAAAGTGAGGGAAACTCCAAATAATAATTTTCATTAAAATAAGAGAAAATAATGACGCAAAGAACTAAGGCTACTCTTTAGTACTCTTTCTATTGTACAGCCACGCGTAGCTTCAGTGGCGAGGCGTGACTTTCAAAGTGAGGGAAACTCCAAATAATAATTTTCATTAAAATAAGAAAGAATAATGACTCAAAGAACTAAGGCTACTCTTTAGTACTCTTTCTATTGTACAATCCCATGTAGGTCCAGTAGCAAGGCGTGACTTTCAAAGTTAGGGAAGCTCCAAATAATAATTTTCATTAAAATAAGAGAGAATAATGACTCAAAGAACTAATGCTACTCTTTAGTACTCTTTCTATTGTACAGTCACATGTAGGTGCAGTAGCAAGGCGTGACTTTCAAAGTTAGGGAAGCTCCAAATAATAATTTTCATTAAAATAAGAGAGAATAATGACTCAAAGAACTAAGGCTACTCTTTAGTACACTTTCTATTGTACAGTCACACGTAGGTCCAGTAGCGAGGCGTGACTTTCAAAACGAGGGAAGCTCCAAATAATAATTTTCATTAAAATAAGAGAGAATAATGACTCAAAGAACTAAGGCTATACTTCAGTACTCTTTCTATTGTACAGTCACACGTAGTTCCAGTGGCGAGGCCTGTCGTTCAAAGCGAGGGAAGCTACAAATAATAATTGTCATTAAAATTAGAGAGAATAATGACATAAAGAGCTAAGGCTACTCTTCAGTACCCTTTCTATTGTACAGTTACACGTAGGTCCAGTAGCGAGCTGTGACTTTCAAAGCGAGGGAAGCTCCAAATAATAATTTTTATTAAAATAAGAGAGAATAATGACTCAAAGAACTAAGGCTACTCTTAAGTACTCTTTCTATTGTACAGTCACACGTAGAACCAGTAGCGAGGCGTGACTTTAAAAGTGAGGGAAGCCCCAAATAATAATTGTCATTAAAATAAGAGTGAATAATGACTAAAAAGAACTAAGGCTACTCTTTAGTGCTCTTTCTGTTTTACAGCCACAGGTAGGTCCAATAGCGAGGTGTGACTTTCAGAGCGAGGGAAGCTCCAAATAATAATTGCCATTAAAATAAGAGAGACTAATGACATAAAGAACTAAGGCTACTCTTCAGTACTTTTTCTAATGTACTGTCACACGTAGGTCCAGTACCGAGGCGTGACTTTCAAATTGAGGAAAACTCCAAATAATAATTGTCATTAAAATAAGAGAGAATAATGAGTCAAATAACTAAGGCTACTCTTCGGTACTCTTTCTATTGTACAGTGACACGTAGGTCCAGTAGCGAGGTGTGACTTTCAAAGTGTGGGAAGCTCCAAATAATAATTTTCATTATAATAAGAGAGAATAATAACTCAAAGAACGAAGGCTACTCTTCAGTACTGTTTCTATGATAGAGTCACACGTAGGTCCTTCTTGCATTGCAAGACTGGTCACACTACAAGCAGACTGTTCCTGCTTGCCCTCTCCACTCAGGCGTTCCAATTTTCCTGCAGCTGGCCCAAACCGCGTGAAAAGTTAGCCTAAAATGGAGAAATTATTTAATTCGCACACTTTTGTTAATGACTTAGAACTTCATAAGAATTTTCTCTTCGTCACCACTAATTACGAGTCTATGTAAAATAATATTGCTGATGTTTTTGAAATATAGTTACATCTGTATTTAAAAACAAAAGAAGATACACATAAAACAAAGAAATATCCTTTTCTTCACACACACTACAGATACTTCACGTGACAAAATCTGTGAGTACTTCCTAAGTATCGAAGAGTCGCGATCTCTTCCGCAAACCTACGAAGCACGGTATTCATGTTTAAGAATACGTAAATACAGAAATATTCAGTATTGAATGAGTTCGGGGAACTGGCACTCGAAAATAAACCGCTATCAAATTGTTCGCATCACCGCGAATGTCCGTGAAAACTTATGAAATATATCCAGGGCAAATAAAATATTATTTGGCAGGAATTTCCTTGCTAAATTCTTCTTTATCTTGTGAAGTTGTTGGCGAAGCGGCGCTTCAGCGCTTTTTTGCACCGCCACTGGTGAGGGAGATAAACTAAGTTCATATTCTGATACAGCTTTTTCAAATTAGGATAATGAGATATTAGAATAAAAAGTTAGATTTTGCCCAACAGTGTAATGTATAAATTGTTGCTATGTGTATCCAATGTACATAAATACATTGTCTAAACTAATATGACTGTCATAAAGTCTATAATCATAGAAATATCTGATGTGAAAATAACTTACAGCAAGAAATATATTCGGGAATTACGTTTTTTTTTTTTTTTTTTTCCGTTTTGGGATTGGGAACAGTTCAGCTAGAGAGCCATTGAAATGCAAAGTCACATTTTGTACACTATTTGCAGCTCATGCTGGAACGTGGGTTGCAATGCAAGCTCAACATAGCAACAAAAATAGAAAGAAATCCATGAATACGGAAGGAAAGAGAGAGGTGCTGCCAACTGGTGGCGGTGGGTCATTGCTCCGGTGACCGCAACTCGTATTCCTGCAGCGCCATACACCCCCGACATTACTTACACTTTTGTTTGAAGCCAGGCCACGTACGATCAGGTCCTGGCACATTCACACCATCATCAAAAGTCAAGTCATTCTCCTTAATTCATATTGCACTTGCATTCGCCACTTTTGTAGGAATGGGGTTTAAGTTTGTGTGCATAAATTGCAAAATGCATTCTACAATTAAAAGATTTGGTGTTAGGGGGAATTTCTCGGGAGGGATGAGAAAGCAGTATAAAAAGTGTCATAAAACTTTTAGAAGAGTCAAACGTCTCTCTTTCTTTCTTTCTCTCTCTCTCCCTCTCTCTCTTTCTTTCTTTCTTTCTTTCTTTCTTTCTTTCTTTCTTTCTTTCTTTCTTTCTTTCTTTCTTTCTTTCTCTCTTTCTTTTTTCTTTCTTTCTTTCCTTCTTTCTTACTTTCTTTCCTTCTTTCCTTCTTTCGTTCTCTCTTTCTTTCTCTGTTTCTCTCTTTCTTTCTTCCTCTCTTTATTTGCCTCTGCCTTTCTTTCTCTCTTTCCCTCCTTTCTTTCTCTCTCTCCTTATTTATTTATTTATTCATTTATTCATTTATTTATTTATTCATTCATTTATTTATCTCTTTCTCTCTTTCTCTCTCTTTCTTTCTTACTCACTTTATTTCTTTCTTTCTCTGTTTCTTTCTCTCTCCTGCTCTCTTTCTTTCCTTCTTTCTTTCTTTTTTTCTTTCTTTCTCTCTTTCTCTCCCTTATTCTTTCTGTCTTTATTTCTTTCTTTTTTCTCTCTTCCGTTCTCCCTTTCTTCCTCTCTTTCTCTCTCTTTCTTCGTTTCTTTCTCTTTCTTTCTTATTCTTCGTCCTCCTCTCCTTCCACTTCTTCTTCCATCCAGGGATTAAGCTGAAAACTTGTTCCATCCTCATTCATTAGACCCAGCTCTTCCTAGGTCGTCCAATGCCCCTCTCTCCACCAGACTTGTAATTATCTATGGTCCATTTTAATTTTCTATCGTCCATTCTGCAGATATGTTCTTGCCAATTTGGTTTATTGTCATTTATTTTTTCAGTTTATTCAAATATATTTTTAGACAGATTACGTTAGGGGAAAAGAAAAGAACGTAGGTGGCTTTAACTTTGTATTATACAATATAGTTCACTTGAATTTAAAAAACAAAAATGACGTTAAAAGCCCGGCTTTGGACATCTCTGTGTAGTCTTGAAAGAAAATAATTCTAACCCTCCAATGTAGTTTCTTGTGCATTGTAACTAATCAGGTACGCCATGTTCGTATCGATCGCAGGCTACGGTATCAAATACATCAAAATGAAATGTGTAGTGTTTAACGCCCGCTTTTACTACATACGGCACCGCAGGCGATGACACTGATAATACATGAGATGAAGATGGAACACCGGTGTAATGAAATGGCGGGGGAAACCGGAGATCCTGGAGAAAACCCGCCCCAGCGCCGTGTTGTCCATCACAAATCTCACTTTGCGGTCGCCTGGGATCGAACGCGGCCGCCTTGGTGAGAGCAAAGTGGTCTATCCACTGAGCCACGGTGCGGCCACAAAAAATACATCAATTCCTACTTTCTCTACACAAGGAAAAAGCATTTCAACCTGTGGCCATATTCTCTAAGTCGGGAACCGGACGTTTTATCTTCTGTTACATTCCCATAGAATATCAGCTTCACCTTGGATTAAAACTTTCTTCTTCTATTCAATATAGAAAAAGAAATTTGTAATAAACAATGAAAACTGGTACAGGAGCGCTCAAACACCTCAGGACTTCTGAATTCAATATCCCACGATTTTGAAATTGGTGCACTTCTGTGAATCAGTATTTTGCAATGGATTAATTAATTAATTAATTACTTAATAATAATAATAATAATAATAATAATAATAATAATAATAATAATAATAATAATAATAATAATAATAATAATAATAATAATAATAATAATAATAATAATAATAATAATAATAATAATAATAATAATAATAATAATAATAATAATAATAATAATAATAATAATAATAATAATAATAATAATAATAATAATAATAATAATAATAATAATAATAATAATAATAATAATAATAATAATAATAATAATAATAATAATAATAATAATAATAATAATAATAATAATAATAATAATAATAATAATAATAATAATAATAATAATAATAATAATAATAATAATAATAATAATAATAATAATAATAATAATAATAATAATAATAATAATAATAATAATAATAATAATAATAATAATAATAATAATAATAATAATAATAATAATAATAATAATAATAATAATAATAATAATAATAATAATAATAATAATAATAATAATAATAATAATAATAATAATAATAATAATAATAATAATAATAATAATAATAATAATAATAATAATAATAATAATAATAATAATAATAATAATAATAATAATAATAATAATAATAATAATAATAATAATAATAATAATAATAATAATAATAATAATAATAATAATAATAATAATAATAATAATAATAATAATAATAATAATAATAATAATAATAATAATAATAATAATAATAATAATAATAATAATAATAAACTTATTTTAAGAAAACAGTGAATCAGTCCAGACAGAATCAAAACTAACCTAACTTTATGCTTAGAGGAAATATCTCTATAATCTCAGACTCATTCTATTACTTTATTTAATTCTCATTTGTTGTGAAACTAACAAAATACTAAAAATTACAGTAATGACTTTTGTAGATCTGGCAACGCCGCAGGAGTACTACTGCTATGTTTTGCATGAATGGCGAGAATTTGTAAACGTAACTTTGCAAATGAATCATCATGAAGTTTCGCCCACTGCCGTGCATGAACCGGAAGCTGAAGATCATGTCATCAACCTGGAGCGGTCTCGAGACACCAAGGTCGTAGTTTTCCCGATTCTTTTGTGTCGGATGAGTGCAGCTTCTTCCGTACTCCCACGCCTGGTTTATTCTCAGCGACATTATGTAACCGCGGCATGTTAACATACATTATAGTGTTCGAACGTGAGTAGCAATGCTTTCCTCGCAAACCAACTATGTATGAAGGTAAACAACAAAAAGAAAGAAATCGAGGTACTTGTTCACAAATGTCGTTAAAAATGCTGAACTTCGTGTTAACTGAATTGTTCGATCGGACTCTACCGACGAGGGTGGTCTGAAAAGTTTCCGACCTCAACATGAAGATAGCAGCACTCGTAAACAAAAGCTACTGATTTCGTTGTTCGTCTGTTGACAGTTACCTACCAAAGTTTCAGCCATTTTGGACGCTCAGTTGTTATGTAATAATCGTTTCAGTGAGTTGATGTGAGTGCTTTTATGAAAATGTACAAAATCGAGTATCGATGTCATTAAATATTTGTTTTTCAAAGGCAATACGCTCACGCAAATCAAAGATGAGTTGGATTCTGTGCATGGGGACTCGGGACCATCATTTACAACAGTGACATCTTTGGCAGTTGAATTTAAGCGTAGCCGTAAGAGCTTGTGAGACAATGAACGTTCGGGACGTTCAAAAACTACAACTGCCAAAGTTTACCTAATGGTGCTAGACGACCTTCCGTAGGAGAGGGAATCCTTCCCTTTCAGCTGCTGTGTTGCGGTAGCTGAGGACCCTTAGCACTCGTGGTACCTCTGACGTTATTAGAGGAACCTCGGGCCGAACATTCGAGCCTCTCACTGGATGGGAGTTCTCCGGATTGGGTTGGACTCAAGGGGGTAGTGGTTCCCGATACCCGTGGGAGATCGGCTACGTCTCCGGACGTGGTTGAGGGAAGCCATATGTTCCCACGTACTAGCCTGCATAGCTAGTAGAGGGTGTGCTAGATCACCATGCGCCCCCACCGAGGACATATCGGTAGCCTTCCCCTTTGGTGTTGGCGCGCGTAAGTGGCGTATCCACTTCCATCCCGTCTTGAGTCCATAGGACCAGATGGAGCGGCTTTGTTAGCCTCTAGGTCTTGCCTTATGGAAAGCCCCACGAAGGCGCTGGGCGCCCTCTTCGGGACAGCTCGGTAACTCCCTGGTCATCAGAGGGGAGGTCAGTCTTCACTTTGTGTGGATGGTCCTGGTAGATACCCTCGAGTCTATATATACTACACGACCGCCGAATTAAAGTAAGAGAGTTAGCAGAGACTATGAACATGTCCAAAGAACGTGTTTGTCACATATTAAATCAATATTTAGACATGAGAAAGCTGTCCGCGCGTTGTGTGCCGTATTTGCTCACGTTAGACCAAACACGTGTTCGAATGAACATTTCTAACGCTCTGTTGGCGCAGTTTAGCCACAATAAATCCGAGTTTTGGCGCCGATCAATTACTGTAGATGAAACTTGGATACACCATCATACCCGCGAAACAAAAATAGAGTCTAAACAGTGGACTGCAAAGGAAGAACCGGCACCGGAAAGTGATTGGAAAGCGATGACTGCTTTTTTAGGATAGTCATGGAGTTATATTAATCGATTATTTTCGGGGGAAAAAAACATTACAGGAGCATACTAGTCATTATTACTTGACAAGTTGAGGGCAGAACTTGTTTAAAAATGGTCACATTTGCAGAAAAAAAACCTGTTTCACCAAGATAACGTACCGTCTTACACCTCAGCGGTTGCAATGGCGAAAATCTACGAATTACGGTTTGAACTGCTTGACTCACCAGATCTAGCCCCAAGCGGCTTCTTTTTGTTCCCTCATTTGAAAATTGCTCACGGAGAACAGAGATTTTCATCAAATGAAGAGGCAATCGCCTTCGTGAGCAATTATTTTGCAGAAAACAACGCCGAGTAGTATTTGGACGGGTTACAGAGATAAGAGCATCGCTGAGAGAAGTGTGTAGAGTTACAAGGAGACTATGTTGAAAAACGTCGAGTACTATTTTTACGTGTTACAGAGATGGGAACATCGCTGAGAGAAGTGTGTAGAGTTACAGGGAGACTATGTTGGAAAACTCCGAATACTATTTGGACATGTTACAGAGATGAGAACATCGCTGCGAAAAGTGTGTAGAGTTACAAGGAGACTATGTTGAAAAACGCTGAGTACTATTTGGACGGGTTACAGAGATGGGAGCATCCTTGGGGGAAGTGTTACAAGGAGACTATGCTGAAAAACGCCGAGTACTATTTGGACGGGTTACAGGGATGGGAGCATCGCTTGGGGAAGTGTGTAGAGTTACAAGGAGACTATGTTGAAAAACGTCGAGTACTATTTGGACGGGTTACAGGGATGGGAACATCGCTTGGGGAAGTGTGTAGAGTTACAAGGAGACTATGTTGAAAAACGCCGAGTACTATTTGGACGGGTTACAGAGATGAGAGCATTGCTGGGAGAAATGTGTAGAGTTACAAGTAGACTATGTTGAAAAACGCCGAGTACTATTTGGACGGGTTATAGAGATGGGAACATCGCTGGGAGAAGTGTGTAGAGTTACAAGGAGACTATGTTGAAAAACGCCGAGTACTATTTGGACGGGTTACAGAGATGAGAGCATTGCTGGGAGAAATGTGTAGAGTTACAAGGAGACTATGTTGAAAAACGCCGAGTACTATTTGGACGGGTTACAGAGGTGAGAGCATTGCTGGGAGAAATGTGTAGAGTTACAAGGAGACTATGTTGAAAAACGCCGAGTACTATTTGGACGGGTTATAGAGATGGGAACATCGCTTGGGGAAGTGTGTAGACTTACAAGGAGACTATGTTGAAAAACGCCGAGTACTATTTGGACGGGTTACAGAGATGAGAGCATTGCTGGGAGAAATGTGTAGAGTTACAAGGAGACTATGTTGAAAAACGTCGAGTACTATTTGGACGGGTTACAGAGATGAGAGCATCGCTGGGAGAAGTTTGTAGAGTTACAAGGAGACTATGTTAAAACATAAAAAATCTGAAAAAATATGTTGTATCTTTATTAGGTCAGAAACTTTTCAGACCACCCTCGTATGTAACCCTTGCCCTACACATGGTTAGTGTGGAAGGCCATAATTTCCTACAAATGCTAGTTTACCCTGTCAGCCATTAAAATAACAATTTACTCTTTTTGTAAACAAGTTTTGTTTTTCCGTTTTGATTCGTACTTACAGAGATTTGTGATTGAGGCAGGCTTAGTGTTTTACCAAAATGTGATATCCTTGCTTCATTTCTGTTTCAAGGGCGGCGTTACTTTCAGGTTTGAGTTTACAAGGTATATCTGCAGGGATAAAGAGGAACATTGCCTCTTACCCTGTTTATGAGGGCCCCTTTAGTTGGCTAATATCTGCAACCTCGCGACAAAGTACAGCGGTTGCCTTTGAAATTTGTCATGTTTTGTCAAGATGTAGTTGAAGGCAGTACAGAGGTAGTGGGAAAATATTAAAATGACACCAATTGTTATTTGGCAAGAAAAGTGTTGCAGGAAAGTTTTAATTCAAAAACCCACATAATAGCAAAGCGATTTTGGATGGCCAAAATATGTATAAAAGAACAATATTTATTTTTATACCTTTTGCTTCTTAAAGTACTACAGGGTTTAGTGATTCAAATGATGCAATTTTTAAGTCTTTAATTCAATTATTACATATTTTATGAAAGAATTTTTGAAGTGATACGTTTGCGGGTGTGGTCGGTTTCATTTGAGTGATATTTCATGACAAGATTTTTTTTTTTTTTTTTTTTTTCAAAGCGACCTCAATTTTCTTTGAGTGGGAAATCTTGTGGGATATTTATGCGTGTGCAGCACTGCTTACTGGTAACACTGGAACAGCGTGGCTTCCTTAGCTGCTCAACTGTTTCTAAAGTAGCACGTGCTCTATTTTGCTGTGAAGAAAAGGTTATAATTTGTTTCTAAAAAGTAATATTTTGAACAAGTTCTCTTTTTCTCGTAATTAATATGCCAAGATTCAGTGACAGGATGTTCAAAAAATGGAAGAACGTTGGAAAGCCATGTATCGTTGTGAGGATAGTTGTTAATTCTGAAGCTGAAAAACAAAACTTGATGGAGTTCAGGAAAGTGGATTGTAATAATTCTGTGCCCGACAGTTCCTCCACGATAAAACTGGATGCAAGTGCTAATTATTATTATGAAGGTTCATTGAGGGAAATTGATTAGGAGTGTGCCAGTAAAATTGTAAATATGTATATTCCCACATTTATCAAAGCAATATGAGGTGTAAACATCGTGAACGGGGAATGTAAAGAAACATATATGTAAGTGTTTCTTTAAGCATGATTTCTAGAGCCCGCCTCGGTAGCGTAGATGGTAGCGTGTCTGCCTCACGTTCAAGAGGTCTCAAGTTCGAATCTCGGTCAGGGTGAGTTACCTGAATAAAGGTTTTCCCGGGGTTTATCCTTATCCTGAGAGACGAATGTCGGGTAACTCTAAGTTCCATGAACTCCGGATTCATTTGAGCATCATTTCACAAATTTCATTCATCGTCCGATATGACTTAACGTTGGAGGACGTAAAATGCAATATATATTCTGGATTTTTTTTTTTTTTTTTTTTTTTACCAATAAGGAACTTTTTCTCAGAAACTATTAAATCTAAAAAGGCCCAAATTTTTAGCAGTTATTTATAAACACATTTTAACACAGTGGCTTTTAAAATGTCTCTTATTATTAAAGCAAGGATATAAGTCACTAACCTTTTTTTTTTGAAAACAAATGACAGTTAATAAAAAATATTACTCTTAAGTAAAAGCAAGCACCAAAAATACTGTGTTAAAATGTTCATAAATATTCACTTATTAAGCAGCAAAGAATTCATTTATGACTTGAACGCAACTCTTGTGTTCCTAATTGTTATCAACCCTGTATATGCTTTGTTGTTACAGAAAGTTAAAGTAAAGCTTACATACTTAAACAGCAATATTATTTGAATATGTAACAGAGTATCTTTGTAAACACTTATCATTTCTTTACTTTTACCATTTTCTTATTACTGTTGTAAAATAAAGAAAAGGACATGGCCCACATAGTGTTCTAGATGACTCTCTCACTACCTACACGCAATATAACTCATACTCTCCAAGAGCGGAATGAACTAAACTTAAATAACCAGTAAAATGCTGTGCTAAAGTCACTATAAGGTTAAATTGGTTCATAAAGAACACATTACTTACTTAAAGTGTTAAATAGCTAATCTTTATACTGCATGGACAAATTCAAATTGTAGTTGCACTGTCTCTTTCTTTCTTCTAGAAAAACACAAAATGATAACTGAGCTTTGCATGTAATAACTTCTGTTAGTACGTCACGTTATACGTGTTTTGTTGTGCTGTTAGTTTATCTTGCAGGGTTCTTGACCAATGTGTCAGCTAGCAAACGATAAGAAGCCTTTCTTGTATTGCGGTACAAATATGAATCACTCCGGAAGAAAACAACTAAATGAAGTATATAAGACAAGGCGATGTCGACCTTACATTAAACGTTAGGGTCACACAGATTGCCAGAGGATTTGTCACCTTACCTCACCTCAAAGTGTAACTAAAATGTTCACCGTTAAATTGTACTGCATAGTTTGAACTATGTAACCGCAGTATCAGGCAGCGATTAGGAAGCGGCGAATTAATCAAATCAGATAATTAAAAAGATTATAAATTAATAAAAATGCTTTGCTAAACTTATATTAAAATCGTGTTATAATAATATGAAATTAGAGCGGATGGAGTAATGTTTAAAATAGCGGTTGACTTAAAGAATAGGAAGGGAACAATATAATTTAATAAAGCATATATACTAGCATTCAGGCAAGAAAGATAACTTATGTTGTAAAAATCTGTACACGTCGGAGAGACAGGAAGGAAGGACCGTTACTCTCTTTGTGCTAGTAAACGTTCAATGTCTGAAAACTATAATATACTTCTAGCCAGGAATGTGTTCGAACAAAGGACTTTCAAAATGCAGTTGAGCATGAACGCTAAAGGGATTTACTTCGCTGATTTAATAAATATGTATACCGTTACAAACAACTCAGGGTAGGCGTTCTCCAACTCAGGGTGGGCTGAACGTCAATGAGTTAGATGAGTTTTGCAAACCAATGCGAAAATTCGAAATAAATGAGAAACCAATAATAATGTAAAATTTGAGAAGGGTGAGTTAGTTTGGTCATGTGATGAAATTAGAGAGGGGATCAGAATAAGGTTCGAACTGAATCGTGAAGTAAGAAAAACTTACTTAAAAGTTGATACTACGAGAAGAAGGACGTGTTCATGCGAGTTAAGAAGAGAAGCGAAGATTTATAAGTCTGAAATGTAGGGAAGTTAAGAATAGCGCAACCAGCGTAAGTGGAAGGAGCATTACAAGTTTATTAGAGCAAAGTAGTCGCCGTATAAAGAAGAAATAGAAACCGCGCGGAAGTAACTTTAAACAAGTAAACCAAGGTTTCCAGTAAATTCAATTTATGTTAGGAATTTTACTAACAGGTGGTCACCGATACAAGTCAATCAGGATCAAACAAACTTAGTAACAATTAAACTAAATAATTTTGCAACGAACCAAAGTGTTATTAATACAACTGAGTAGCCAACAACCACCAAAATCCATTTCATACAACCATACACTTGAGGATAAGAGAACTCATAGCTCCAATTAGAACCCAATTATTATAACACTGGTATGCGGGTTTGCCGTAAGCTGGAGTGCCACCAAGTCAAGTGAATAGAAGTGAATGAAGTGGTGAATAGCTTAGATAGGGTATATTCTAAGGCAATTGAGAGCACACAGGATGTACTTTCTGATACTCTAATGCAAGGTAAATTATCTTTCATTAAGTCAAATTTTATATATTTGACGGATACTATAACCTGCCTTGAAGAAAGTGGCATGACATTGGATAAGTCGATTAAGTTAGTGAGGATTGCGGAAGAGAGGATACAAAATGTAAAAGGTGAGATTGGGGACAAAATTAGACAGAAACTAAAATTTGTGTTGGACAAAAATAAAGGATACCAAAAAGTTTGTTAGATTGCCGATATCTGTCTGGGGAAAACTTCAGAATTGATATTTTTGAACAGGATTTAACAGGCAGTGACAGTGTATTCTGTGGAAGTGGAGAGAAGTTTCTGAAAGTATAAAGCAGTTTTAGCTGACAACCGCCGTTCCTTTACTTTTGATAACTTGAAGATGACCATGGTGGTGTACCGAAACGCTAAGTTTTGGCTAATGGGTACAGTAATTGACTTTTTCACATTTTTAATGAAATTGAAAATAACCTGATGAATTTTGAATTTATTTATTATATAGTAGTGTCACGGCAACAGACATAAAAGTTTCGGCACAAAAAGAAAACATTCGACGGATAAAGTTTCACGGTAATAATGAGCCTTGCTAAGCAGTTAATGATAGCGCGGCTATTGTAAACAAGCGTCGGCAAGCAAGATAACTGAGGTAAAGCACTCGCCGGCATAGATTAAGTTGCGCTTCTAGAATGTGATAGAATATTTGGTTACTTTATTCTTCCGGAAATTTCTGGACTGATAGAGATTGTTCGGGTTCTGGCTTATTGTAGAACAATCTAGAGTTACGAAATAGGTATTTAAGGACGTGACGGCTCGCGCAGTGTTGTGAACGAGGGATAGCTTTAAGTGTTATTGTAACGAGAGCTAATGATGTAATCTGCTGTCACGGTTTGTCATTGTGATCGACCTTGGTAGACTGATGGTGTATGTAACGTAATGCTGCTGTAATCTATAAGAGTATTTCTACAAAAATAAAGCAGATTTTTAATTTCTGCAACTCGGTCTTTTAACTGTACGAACCCACAAAGTAACAGTAGCAATAATTGCATATTTATTAAGAAAGTTCATCTTAAAATGTGGTTATTCGAACCATATATTCATTATTTGTCTGTGACAGTTATTAATTTATTATTAAGAAAGAAATTTTCAATTTTTGTTAGGTCATTTTTATACATTTTTTGTGCATTTTTTTATATTCTAAGGGCATTTTATAGCTCATTTTTAGAGAACTTTTAGATCAACAACTTCCACGCCCTACTCATAAGTCACGTGGTTTTTTTAAGCAAAAAAATTATTTGAAATGTGTTATGACAAGTAATTTTCAAAGTAGACCATTAGATTCTATGTTCTTGAGCCATCTTTCAGCGAGGTTATTATCCCACGATGGCATCAGTCTCTGGTTTTTCCTGCGAAGAATGCTGTCACACTCACTTACACTGCTTAAATGTTATCAACGTTTCTACAAAGTGGGCACAGGATTGAAAAATATTATATCTGATTGTGCGAGATCAGGGTTGTATGCTGGGTGTGGTAGCACCTCCATTCCTCCCAATTCACAATGGTTACTGGTGCAGTATGGGTTTTTGCATTGTCCTATTGCAATAGAACGCTATTTCAGTTAACTGATGCTGTGTGTCTCCGTCTCAAAATTTCATGAACTTAATTCAGTTGTTGAGAATAAGGATCCACGTCAATCGCCTACCTTTTTGGAACAAACTCCCAGTGAATAACACCTTCAAAATTCCAAAATTCCACTAGACACAGAACTACAGAAGCATCATCAAGATAATTTGTCATTCAGAAAATCTTGTACAGAATAAAAAGATTTGAACAAAGGTACTCTCTAACAGCATTTTTAAAAGCACCGAAATTATCAATTTTTTCTTTAAGAACTAATGTCCACCAAGTGCGCCAAATATTTTGATAGTTTCATAATACACACCTTTCTGGAAGCAAGAAAGTTTAGCAGTGGGATAATGGATATTATACTTTTGTCTATTGTTTATTCTGTGAATTACATTATTTGTTACCAATAAGGCACGATTGCATACAAAGAATTTTAGGATCGAGAATATATACATGCAAGGAAGCGTTAATATCTTCAATCTTCTAAAAAGATCTTTATAGGAGCATCTGGTGTGGGTGTTAGTAATGATTCTTATAACCTTCTTTTGCATAAGAAATATTTTTTTACTTTCTAGTGAGTTGTCCCCAAATAATATTCCTTATTGCATGATAGAGTTAAAGTATGCATAATATACTAATTTAAATGTGTCAATAGAACTCACATTAACCAACTCTCGGACGACGTTGTAAGGACTTGCAGTTGTTGTGAATAAGTTGTGGAGGAAATGATGATGAACTTTGTTGAAGATCTAGTTTCTGGATTCTAGTAGTTCCACGGCTGCTCTGGTATTAGCATAAGCTCTTATTTTCAAAGGTTGTCTCAGATAAAAGGCGATAATTTGGTTATAAATAAAATGAAATTGTAGTTCCTTCTTTCTTCTATAAAAATTAGCATTTTAATTAAAATGAAACTTTTCCAACAATTAGTTACACTTTACAAAGATTTATATACCTTGATGATATAGTAACTTGTGCAAATTTTTATAACTTTCCACTTTCCAATGCAGGCAGAAATTCCGCAGAAATGCAGACACACGCAAAATACGTCTTTCCACTTTCACGTCCATTTGCAGAGGGAAAAAAAATGGCTTCAAGTGCATGAGCTTTTTATAGTCCTGCAGTTGCATTAACGACAACTAAGCATCTTTCAACTTTTCTGCGAGAGCTGTTCAATAAAGAATAATCATAAACTTTTACGGTCATAATTTTTCGTTCTAAAATTCGAACTTATTATATTCTGTTAGCTTAATGTGAAACAAACACGCCGTAGTAGTTTCATTGTTGGTATTCCTGGTTCCCGCCTGTGAGAACCAGGCAAGTTCAGATATGTTCAGTATCGTCTACCGCTGAAATGGAGGTAACACGCGAGAAACAATATGCGGCTTTGAAATTCTGATTTCGTCTCAACAAATCTTCAGTTGAGGTCTATACAATGTTACAGGAGGCCTATGGAGAGTCTGTTCTTTCCTACAGCACAGCTCTAAGAATACTTCATTGGGTGCCACCAACACATTGGTGACAGAAACATTACACATGAAACGTGTTTGTGCGCGATGGGTTCCAAGACTGTTGATTCCCGAACAAAAGGACATTCGCATACAGGTCTGCATGCAGTTAAAGTTGATGTTACAGGAAGATCCGGAGTTTCTTTCAAACGTAATATCTGCTGATGAAACTTGGGTACATCATTTTGATCTTGACAGCAAACAGCAAAGCTCAGTGTGGAAATCTCCTTCATCATCAACCCCCCCAAAAAAGCAAAAGTGGTTGCTTCTGCTGGGAAAGTTATGGTCACCTCTTTCTTTGATATTCATGGAATGGTTTATGTGCATGTTGTACCTGCACACACATCAGTAACTGGACAATACTACAGGGATATCCTGAAAATATTGCAAGTCCATATCAGGCGCAAAACACCACATTTCGGTGAAGCAGGCTGGATGCTGCTCCACGATAATGCGCGGCCGCATATTGCCAATGTTGTTGCTGAATATCTTGCAAAAATCAAACGTGAAGTGCATCCCTCACCCTCCCTATAGCCCGGATTTAGCCCCATGTGAGTTTTTTCTATTCCCTAACTTGAAGAAACGCCTTCGTGGGAGACATTATCTATCATCAGAAGCAGTAGGGAAGGCTGCGGAGGCTATTTTGAAGGATCTCTCAAAAATGGTTTCCAGCATGTCTTTGAAGACTGGCAGAAACGCTAGGACAAGTACATTGCATTCAGGGAACAATCAAAATTATGAGGATGAGTAAATGTATGTTGTCAAAAAAAAGTTGTGATCATTCTTTATTGATCAGCTCTCGTACACATCGTCATTTTTAAATAATTTTTTCTTAACGTAACTTTTACATTTAAATAATAATTATTTTATTAATTTTGATTAAAAAATAAACTTTAAATAACCACTTAAACCATTTCATATTTCACAGGATTAGACAGACATAGAATTTTCAAGTTCATGTTGTTCATTTGTTTTCATTATAAATCATGCATGACGTTGATGAAATGGTTGCGTCTGCGGAAACCGATATTTGAACAAATTCTTTAGGAAATTTCTGGGTTCTGATAAAAGGGCAAGCGCGGAAAATAAATAATTTACTACTGTATCATTAATGGTACAATAAATCTTTCAGTGGCTCCACTTATTTCACAATAGAGGTAGCGTAGGTTATTAACAGGTTATTAACTTCAGAAGAAAAAATTGAACATCAAAGCAATTTTTTCGCTATGAAAGGTGCAGAGTGGAATTACTCATGAGGTATAAACGTCGAATCTATGGACGTATCGAGCATTTTTAAGAAAATTTGAGCACTTCCGGAATGCCTGTAAGGTGGCTGGTTTCACAGAACCCATCTTCCGGCGCCAAGAAGCGTCATACTTGGCAATCACTACGTCACACGAGTGATTTATGGCAACAGGGATGGAGTCGATGATAATAATGATGGTTCGATTGAGTTTGGAGGTTATCTGGCGACATTAATATTGTTATGAAACGCTTCTCGCACGCAAACACGCCCATGCCTTAAGCAAGATTCGAACCCACAGTTACATGGATGAAGGTCGGCGGTGGCTGTTTAATTTTACAATCATGGTCATCGAGATCGACCACACATCAGACCAAGACAGAGACAGAAACAACAACAAACTTGGACCGAAGTCAACTCACTTGCAACGGGATGCAATCCAAATGTTGAGCGGTGACTTGGATTTCAATATTCATTATGAAACTGGGAATATTTGCTGTAGCGCGTAGATATACGACTAGATTAGCTATAATCGGTTACTACTCAAGGTACTTTTATACAGAATGATTCGACTTAATTTATGTTTTGTTCGAGTAATAACTGTAGTAATGTATATAATTATTGCACATAGGAAACGAGTAGCAAAGCGAGAATATCTGGCAAGACGCAAAAATGTGTTACCTATATCAAGTAAAAAATTATAAACATAAAGAGAGCCGTAACACATTGTCAAGAACTGAATATAGTGCGATCCATATAAATCTGAACCACTTCAATAGGTCATAACCTCTGAACCAATAATAGGACACACGTACAACTTTGGGAGAATATAATACACAATTGAGAGATTACAGTACACTATTTACATCTCAGAGAAAATGTTGCAAGTGTCCACCTCCAGTATCTATACATGTTTGTACTCGTCTCTCCGTATTCTCTGACGTTTTACGGAGAATATCCTCGCCAATGTTACTTATTTCGGTTCGAATGGATTGAGAACGTAAATTGTCCGTGGCCTATTCTTGTACACTCTATTTTTAGATACCTCCACAACAAAAATTCCGGTGAGGTTAGGTCAGGGGATCTGGAGGCCAAAGACTATTTGAGATTATTCGATTATCAAAGAAACTGGTTGTATGTTCCATGGTGTCATTAGATGTATGGCACATTGCTCCATCTTGCTGGAAATAACCTTCTCTCAATTCGATATCATACAGCTGCTCCACAAATATATTGAAGATACCCATATAAACTGCAGTGTTCCCATAGGGAAGGGGATCCGTCCCCTTCAGCTGCTGTGGTGCGAGTGCTGTTGACCCTTAGTACTCGTGGTACCTCTGACGATACTAGAGGAACCTCGGGCCGAACTGCCGAGCCCCTCCCGAAGGGGAGTTGTTCGGATTGGGTTGGACTCGAAGGGGCAGTGTGTTCCCGACACCCACGGAGTATTAGGTACCTCCGGCCGGACTACGGCAACCCGGAGAGGGTAAAGTGTTGCCTAATAAGTCCCGGGTACTAGCGTGTAGAGCTAGTAAAGTCTGTTTAGTCAATGGGTGTGCAGTTCGAAGTCAAAGAAACCTGACCCTCCCGCCCACTAATGACCGTCATAAATCTATCTCCATATTTCAGATATGGAACACTGCCGTTAAGGACCAATAGTAACCCTGATTTTCTGGAAGTGACAGTCGCATGTTTACTCCACGTGGAGTCTCAGTTGCCAAAGTTCCAACTTTCAATTGATCTGTTTCATTACGTGCAGAAATTCGTTGTGTGTCACGATGTGGAGACTGTGGGAGGGAAATCCAGTGGTAAATGCAAATGAAGTAGTAGATAACTTTCAATCAAGTGAAAATAATCAAAGTGAAGACAATAGTGTGAATAACTGGGCCGAGTTATGTTACTGGAGAAGTCTCAAAAATAAAGTTATAACGGGAACTGTTTCTAAGCAAATTCAAGCGTTTGTTTTGAACACATATAAATATTTGCTGACAAATAATCTTGGTAAGGGGTCGTGCAATGAACCTGATGATAAATTCTGGGTATTCACAGAAATACAGTAAGAAATATTGTGACGAAAGGAATACCAAAGACGCCGATCAAGTGTGAAAACAAAAGGAAACGTTTCTCTAAAGTAGATAATATCACATGCGATTTAATTCGCCGAGAAATTTATAGATTCCATGTAAAAGAGAGAGCGCCCACATTAGACGAATTGGTTGCACATTTGCAAGAATTTTGTGATTTTCCTTATGGGCGTGCACTTTGCGCGGCCTCCTTAAGGAGCTGGGTTTCAAATACTGCACATTGAATAAGATAAGGGTTATTATGGAATCCAGTAGAATTGCAGCTTGACGATATATATTTGTCAAAACCAAGGAGGTTTTGCGATAATGGACATAAGATAATTTATTTAGACGAAACCTCGTACGATACCCATGACGTATCGAGAAAGGTGGCAACCTTGCAAAAAGGACTGCCGGGGTTGTAAAACGATTATAAGGGTTCGTCAAAGGTGTCGGCCGAGGTGCACACGAGTTAACTAAACAGACTTTACAAGGTGTACTAGATCACAGGCGGCCCCACCAAGAATTTCGGTAGTCTTCCCTGCGGGGTTGACGCGCGTAAGTGGCATATGCACTTTCATCCCGTCTTGAAGTTGTTGTCAACGAGGGGGGGCGGCTTTTTAAGAAATCAGGTATTGCCCTATGAAAAGAGCCCGGGAGTTATCCATCGCTCCCGGGTTGAAGGAGGCCAGAGTCCTAGGACCTAAGGGACTGGGACTAATTGGGTAGAACCTCTGTATTTAACTAACTAAACTTCAGAGTCTACAGTCATAATCAAGAAAATGGGACCAACGATCCATAGGTTATGAGAGAATTTATCTAGGATCGCAGTTAGTGTAATGTATTTATCTGGACTATTTCATGAATAAAATATGAATTTAAATACTATATCACAAAGTTTTGACTAAAAATCTTAAATTATACAAAATATAACCTAAAATATATCCATTAAGATCAGTGCAGTTTGACTTATTCACTATACCCAACTGAGAAAAGCGAAATCCAGGAAGTATTATGATTTTCATTTGTTGTTATAACAAATAAATTTGTGTTTAGTTTTAACATTAAAAATAACCTTTCTTACGAAAAAATATATTAAGATAATTGTTAAAAACAAGTCGTCAAATTGAAATGCAGTGTTACTGTAGCGTGTAATAACTTTTATAGCGATTTATGGGAACAGAGTTGGCGACGCTGGCTAAACAAAGGAATGATGTAGTGATAAATACACAAAACAAAAGAATGACCGGATAGTAAATCGTATACGATAAATTAACGCCTGTATGTATGAAATAGTTCCTACAAATACAGCTTTTCATTTAAAATAAAATACACTTCACAAGTTAAACTTCAGAGAATATGGTGAGACGAGTACAAACATGTATAGATGCTGGTGGAGGACACTTCCAACATTTTCTCTGAGGTGTAAATAGTGTAATGGAAACTCCCAATTGTGTATCATATTCTCCCAAAGTTGTATGTGTGTCCTGTTATTGGTTATGGACTATTGAAATAGTCCAGTTTTATATGGATCGCAGTATATAAGACTCTCAAGATAACATTTGGTTTAACTTAGAACTTGATGGAGTGGTGCGTTTAGCAATTTGAAGAAGTAGAACAAATTCCTTCCAGATAAAACCAAATATGATAACTATAAACAGCAGGAACCAGTGGCTCTAATGGATTTTGCAGTGAATAAAAGGCTCCAGTCTATGTTCCTTTTTGTGCCCTTAAATCAAATTGTTATTCTCAAAGCGCGAGCGTTATATTAAGTGTAGAACACGTAATCTCTGGTAACTCTTTGACATTTAAATTTCTTCGTTATGTAACACAGTACAAAGTATTTGCAAATTGAATGATTTAAACTAAATTTTCATAACATTAATGTAAATGTTGTAATTAACATAAATAAACTTCCTGTCAGTCTACATACTACTTAAGGTTCTCTCATAGGAAAGCAAAATTTATTATTTAATGGAATATTCAGGAGTGCAGCTGGAATTACACCCTTCAAACTTCCTTCTATTGAATTAATGATTTATTCTAATTCTTATTGATAAATTTAAGCAGAAACGTAAGGAAATAATAAAATGTAAAACAGAAACAAAAGAAATTCATTAAATTGGACTTACGAGGTCCGTTCAAGTTATAACACCTAGTACTGGGACCAGGTAAGAACTTCTCGTTAAACAAAACAAAACAAAACACGTGGATTGTTTGTGAATACGTGACAGAGATGGCAGCACTGTACAGTGTATAGCACTGTAGTGGCAGCGACGGGATTTGGGATTGTTTTTGATACTTAAGATGGCGACCCATAGAAGAGCCAGGCCATCACCTTCTCTCGAAGACGAATAGCGGATCTTCAACCAATTCACCTAGCTGTTGAGGACGTCCATTGGAAAACTTACGTTAAGTATCTTGGTGTTCTACTCAACATCAAATTGACGTGGAGAGACCACATTACACATGTGGCTAATAAAGTTAACAAAAGATTAACTGATCAGTCAAGACTTGACTTTGTGGGTTTGTAGAATTAAAAGGCCGAGTTGCAGAAATTAAAAATCTCCTTTATTTCCGTAGAGATGCATTGTTCAATTCTCACGTGACAACATTACATCACATAACAACACGTCTTCCAAGGTCGGTGACAATAACAAACCGTGACAGCTGATTACATCAGCTCTCGTTACAACAACACAACTTTCTTTTCAACAACAACACTCTCAGCTGTTCTCTGCTTACTCTGTTTACAACTAACTCTGCGAGCCGTCACGTAATTAAATACCTAATTCGTACTTCCAGATTGTTCTAAAATAAGCCAGAACCCGAAAAATCTCTATCAGTCCAGAAATTTCCGGAAGAATAAAGTAACCAAATATTCTATCACATTCTATAAGCGTAACTTAATCTATGCCGGCGAGGACTTTACCTCAGTTATCTCTACTTGCCGGCGCTTGTTTACAATATCCGTGTTATCATTAACTGCTTAGCAAGGCTCATTATTACCATGAAACTCTATCCGTCGACTGTTTTCTTATTTGTGCCGAAACTTTTATGCCTGCTGTCGTGACAGTATGCTGTACCCTCTCTATAACCGACGATCGGTGATGTCTCTGCCTACAAAACTGCTCCTGTATAAGCAAGTACTCCGGCCAGCCATTACATACGCCAGGGAAATATGGGGAGTAGCAGTCAAGTCTCATCTACACCGTCTTGAAATTCTACAATCCCGATTCCTCCGCATTGCCACAGACTCCCCTTGGTACATCCCCAATCTAGTTATCCGACGTGACCTACGTATCCCCACAATAACAGACTACATCCATACCCTTTCACGTTCCTTCTATCAAAACCTCTCTCACAACTTCAACTCTCTCATCCGCGGTCTAGGTGAGTACGACATCGATCCTGGAGAGCGCTATTAACGCCCGAGGCTACTTCTAGGCACATAAAATAACACATCAGATGACTTATATACAACTCCAACCTCATCTTCTGCCGTATATTATCCTTCCTTACAAAACACTCCACTGTCAGCAGAGGGCCTAGCCCTGATCTGGCTTGAGACCGAAGGTCTGACATTCAGATCTTCAATGTCCAGTCGTGTGTGTGTGTAAAATGCTGACGTTTTCATTGCAAGAACAGTCTGTAATCATTCGTTGTCTCCATTTTCGTGGTGTGACACCTATTGAAATTTATCGTCAGTTGATTGAGGCATGTGGTGATGGTACCATGGATGTGTCTAATGTGCGTTCCTGGGTGCGACAGTTCAGTGAAGACAGAACATCGTGTGACAACAAACCAAGACAGTTAAGTGAGGCATGTGGTGATGGTACCATGGATGTGTCTAATGTACGTTCCTGGGTGTGACAGTTCAATGAAGACAGAACATCGTGTGACAACAAACCAAGACAGTTAAGTGAGGTATGTGGTGATGGTAACATGGATGTGTCTAATGTACGTTCCTGGGTGTGACAGTTCAATGAAGACAGAACATCGTATGACAACAAACCAAGACAGTTAAGTGAGGTATGTGGTGATGGTACCATGGATGTGTCTGATGTATGTTCCTGGGTGTGACAGTTCAATGAAGACAGAACATCGTGTGACAACAAACCAAGACAGTTAAGTGAGGCATGTGGTGATGGTAACATGGATGTGTCTAATGTACGTTCCTGGGTGTGACAGTTCAATGAAGACAGAACATCGTGTGACAACAAACCAAGACAGTTAAGTGAGGCATGTGGTGATGGTAACATGGATGTGTCTAATGTATGTTCCTGGGTGTGACAGTTCAATGAAGACAGAACATCGTGTGACAACAAACCAAGACAGTTAAGTGAGGTATGTGGTGATGGTAACATGGATGTGTTTAATGTACGTTCCTGGGTGTGACAGTTCAATGAAGACAGAACATCGTGTGACAACAAACCAAGACAGTTAAGTGAGGCATATGTTGATGGTATCATGGATGTGTTTAATGTATGTTCCTGGGTGTGACAGTTCAATGAAGACAGAACATCGTGTGACAACAAACCAAGACAGTTAAGTGAGGCATATGGTGATGGTAACATGGATGTGTTTAATGTATGTTCCTGGGTGTGACAGTTCAATGAAGACAGAACATCGTGTGACAACAAACCAAGACAGTTAAGTGAGGTATGTGGTGATGGTAACATGGATGTGTCTAATATACGTTCCTGGGTGTGACAGTTCAATGAAGACAGAACATCGTATGACAACAAACCAAGACAGTTAAGTGAGGTATGTGGTGATGGTAACATGGATGTGTCTAATGTACGTTCCTGGGTGCGACAGTTCAATGAAGGCAGAACATCGTGTGACAACAAACCAAGACAGTTAAGTGAGGTATGTGGGATGGTACCATGGATGTGTCTAATGTACGTTCCTGGGTGTGACAGTTCAATGAAGACAGAACATCGTGTGACAACAAACCAAGACAGTTAAGTGAGGTATGTGGTGATGGTACCATGGATGTGTCTAATGTACGTTCCTGGGTGTGACAGTTCAATGAAGACAGAACAACGTGTGACAACAAACCAAGACAGTTAAGTGAGGTATGTGGGATGGTACCATGGATGTGTCTAATGTACGTTCCTGGGTGCGACAGTTCAATGAAGACAGAACATCGTGTGACAACAAACCAAGACAGTTAAGTGAGGTATGTGGTGATGGTAACATGGATGTGTCTAATATACGTTCCTGGGTGTGACAGTTCAATGAAGACAGAACATCGTATGACAACAAACCAAGACAGTTAAGTGAGGTATGTGGTGATGGTAACATGGATGTGTCTAATGTACGTTCCTGGGTGCGACAGTTCAATGAAGACAGAACATCGTGTGACAACAAACCAAGACAGTTAAGTGAGGTATGTGGGATGGTACCATGGATGTGTCTAATGTACGTTCCTGGGTGTGACAGTTCAATGAAGACAGAACATCGTGTGACAACAAACCAAGACAGAAAAGTGAGGCATGTGGTGATGGTAACATGGATGTGTCTAATATACGTTCCTGGGTGTGACAGTTCAATGAAGACAGAACATCGTGTGACAACAAACCAAGACAGTTAAGTGAGGCATGTGCTGATGGTACCATGGATGTGACTAATGTGCGTTCCTGGGTGCGACAGTTCAATGAAGGGAGAACATCGTGTGACAACAAACCAAGACAGTTAAGTGAGGCATGTGGTGATGGTAACATGGATGTGTCTAATATACGTTCCTGGGTGTGACAGTTCAATGAAGACAGAACATCGTGTGACAACAAACCAAGACAGTTAAGTGAGGCATGTGCTGATGGTACCATGGATGTGACTAATGTGCGTTCCTGGGTGCGACAGTTCAATGAAGACAGAACATCGTGTGACAACAAACCAAGACAATTAAGTGAGGCATGTGGTGATGGTAACATGGATGTGTCTAATATACGTTCCTGGGTGTGACAGTTCAATGAAGACAGAACATCGTGTGACAACAAACCAAGACAGTTAGGTGAGGCATGTGCTGATGGTACCATGGATGTGTCTAATGTGCGTTCCTGGGTGCGACAGTTCAATGAAGGGAGAACATCGTGTGACAACAAACCAAGACAGTTGAGTGAGGCATGTGCTGATGGTACCATGGATGTGTCTAATGTACGTTCCTGGGTGTGACAGTTCAATGAAGACAGAACATCGTGTGACAACAAACCAAGACAGTTAAGTGAGGTATGTGCTGATGGTACCATGGATGTGTCTAATGTACGTTCCTGGGTGCGACAGTTCAATGAAGACAGAACATCGTGTGACAACAAACCAAGACAGTTAAGTGAGGTATGTGCTGATGGTACCATGGATGTGTCTAATGTACGTTCCTGGGTGTGACAGTTCAATGAAGACAGAACATCGTGTGACAACAAACCAAGACAGTTAAGTGAGGCATGTGCTGATGGTACCATGGATGTGTCTAATGTACGTTCCTGGGTGCGACAGTTCAATGAAGACAGAACATCGTGTGACAACAAACCAAGACAGTTGAGTGAGGCATGTGCTGATGGTACCATGGATGTGACTAATGTGCGTTCCTGGGTGCGACAGTTCAATGAAGGCAGAGCATCGTGTGACAACAAACCAAGACAGTTGAGTGAGGCATGTGCTGATGGTACCATGGATGTGTCTAATGTACGTTCCTGGGTGCGACAGTTCAATGAAGACAGAACATCGTGTGACAACAAACCAAGACAGTTAAGTGAGGCATGTGCTGATGGTACCATGGATGTGTCTAATGTACGTTCCTGGGTGCGACAGTTCAATGAAGACAGAACATCGTGTGACAACAAACCAAGACAGTTGAGTGAGGCATGTGCTGATGGTACCATGGATGTGACTAATGTGCGTTCCTGGGTGCGACAGTTCAATGAAGGCAGAGCATCGTGTGACAACAAACCAAGACAGTTGAGTGAGGCATGTGCTGATGGTACCATGGATGTGTCTAATGTACGTTCCTGGGTGCGACAGTTCAATGAAGACAGAACATCGTATGACAACAAACCAAGACAGTTAAGTGAGGCATGTGGTGATGGTACCATGGATGTGACTAATGTGCGTTCCTGGGTGCGACAGTTCAATGAAGACAGAACATCGTGTGACAACAAACCAAGACAGTTAAGTGAGGCATGTGGTGATGGTACCATGGATGCGTCTAATGTACGTTCCTGGGTGCGACAGTTCAATGAAGGGAGAACATCGTGTGACAACAAACCAAGACAGTTAAGTGAGGCATGTGGTGATGGTGCCATGGATGCGTCTAATGTACGTTCCTGGGTGCGACAGTTCAATGAAGGGAGAACATCGTGTGACAACAAACCAAGACAGTTAAGTGAGGCATGTGGTAATGGTACCATGGATGTGACTAATGTGCGTTCCTGGGTGCGACAGTTCAATGAAGACAGAACATCGTATGACAACAAACCAAGACAGTTAAATGAGGCATGTGGTGATGGTACCATGGATGTGTCTAATGTGCGTTCCTGGGTGCGACAGTTCAATGAAGACAGAACATCGTGTGACAACAAACCAAGACAGTTAAGTGAGGCATGTGCTGATGGTACCATGGATGTGTCTAATGGCGTTCCTGGGTGTGACAGTTCAATGAAGACAGAACATCGTGTGACACAAACCAAGACAGTTAAGTGAGGCATGTGGTAATGGTACCATGGATGTGTCTAATATACGTTCCTGGGTGCGACAGTTCAATGAAGACAGAACATCGTGTGACAACAAACCAAGACAGTTAAGTGAGGCATGTGGTGATGGTACCATGGATGTGTCTAATGTACGTTCCTGGGTGCGACAGTTCAATGAAGGGAGAACATCGTGTGACAACAAACCAAGACAGTTAAGTGAGGCATGTGGTGATGGTACCATGGATGTGTCTAATGTACGTTCCTGGGTGCGACAGTTCAATGAAGGGAGAACATCGTGTGACAACAAACCAAGACAGTTAAGTGAGGCATGTGGTGATGGTACCATGGATGTGTCTAATGTGCGTTCCTGGGTGCGACAGTTCAATGAAGACAGAACATCGTGTGACAACAAACCAAGACAGTTAAGTGAGGCATGTGGTAATGGTACCATGGATGTGACTAATGTGCGTTCCTGGGTGTGACAGTTCAATGAAGACAGAACAACGTATGACAACAAACCAAGACAGTTAAGTGAGGCATGTGGTGATGGTACCATGGATGTGTCTAATGTGCGTTCCTGGGTGCGACAGTTCAATGAAGACAGAACATCGTGTGACAACAAACCAAGACAGTTAAGTGAGGCATGTGCTGATGGTACCATGGATGTGTCTAATGGCGTTCCTGGGTGTGACAGTTCAATGAAGGGAGAACATCGTGTGACAACAAACCAAGACAGTTAAGTGAGGCATGTGGTGATGGTACCATGGATGCGTCTAATGTACGTTCCTGGGTGCGACAGTTCAATGAAGGGAGAACATCGTGTGACAACAAACCAAGACAGTTAAGTGAGGCATGTGGTGATGGTACCATGGATGTGTCTAATGTACGTTCCTGGGTGCGACAGTTCAATGAAGGGAGAACATCGTGTGACAACAAACCAAGACAGTTAAGTGAGGCATGTGGTGATGGTACCATGGATGTGTCTAATGTACGTTCCTGGGTGCGACAGTTCAATGAAGGGAGAACATCGTGTGACAACAAACCAAGACAGTTAAGTGAGGCATGTGGTGATGGTACCATGGATGTGTCTAATGTGCGTTCCTGGGTGCGACAGTTCAATGAAGACAGAACATCGTGTGACAACAAACCAAGACAGTTAAGTGAGGCATGTGGTAATGGTACCATGGATGTGACTAATGTGCGTTCCTGGGTGTGACAGTTCAATGAAGACAGAACAACGTATGACAACAAACCAAGACAGTTAAGTGAGGCATGTGGTGATGGTACCATGGATGTGTCTAATGTGCGTTCCTGGGTGCGACAGTTCAATGAAGACAGAACATCGTGTGACAACAAACCAAGACAGTTAAGTGAGGCATGTGCTGATGGTACCATGGATGTGTCTAATGGCGTTCCTGGGTGTGACAGTTCAATGAAGGGAGAACATCGTGTGACAACAAACCAAGACAGTTAAGTGAGGCATGTGGTGATGGTACCATGGATGCGTCTAATGTACGTTCCTGGGTGCGACAGTTCAATGAAGGGAGAACATCGTGTGACAACAAACCAAGACAGTTAAGTGAGGCATGTGGTGATGGTACCATGGATGTGTCTAATGTACGTTCCTGGGTGCGACAGTTCAATGAAGGGAGAACATCGTGTGACAACAAACCAAGACAGTTAAGTGAGGCATGTGGTGATGGTACCATGGATGTGTCTAATGTACGTTCCTGGGTGCGACAGTTCAATGAAGGGAGAACATCGTGTGACAACAAACCAAGACAGTTAAGTGAGGCATGTGGTGATGGTACCATGGATGCGTCTAATGTACGTTCCTGGGTGCGACAGTTCAATGAAGGGAGAACATCGTGTGACAACAAACCAAGACAGTTAAGTGAGGCATGTGGTGATGGTACCATGGATGCGTCTAATGTACGTTCCTGGGTGCGACAGTTCAATGAAGGGAGAACATCGTGTGACAACAAACCAAGACAGTTAAGTGAGGCATGTGGTGATGGTACCATGGATGTGTCTAATGTACGTTCCTGGGTGCGACAGTTCAATGAAGGGAGAACATCGTGTGACAACAAACCAAGACAGTTAAGTGAGGCATGTGGTGATGGTACCATGGATGCGTCTAATGTACGTTCCTGGGTGCGACAGTTCAATGAAGACAGAACATCGTGTGACAACAAACCAAGACAGTTAAGTGAGGCATATGTTGATGGTAACATGGATGTGGCTAATGTACGTTCCTGGGTGCGACAGTACAATGAAGGCAGAACATCGTGTGACAACAAACCAAGACAGTAGAGTGAGGCATGTGGTGATGGTACCATGGATGCGTCTAATGTACGTTCCTGGGTGTGACAGTTCAATGAAGGGAGAACATCGTGTGACAACAAACCAAGACAGTTAAGTGAGGCATGTGGTGATGGTACCATGGATGCGTCTAATGTACGTTCCTGGGTGCGACAGTTCAATGAAGGGAGAACATCGTGTGACAACAAACCAAGACAGTTAAGTAAGGCATGTGGTGATGGTACCATGCATGTGACTAATGTACGTTCCTGGGTGCGACAGTTCAATGAAGGGAGAACATCGTGTGACAACAAACCAAGACAGTTAAGTGAGGCATGTGGTGATGGTATCATGGATGTGTCTAATGTGCGTTCCTGGGTGTGACAGTTCAATGAAGGCAGAACATCGTGTGACAACAAACCAAGACAGTTAAGTGAGGCATGTGGTGATGGTACCATGCATGTGACTAATGTACGTTCCTGGGTGCGACAGTTCAATGAAGGGAGAACATCGTGTGACAACAAACCAAGACAGTTAAGTGAGGCATGTGGTGATGGTATCATGGATGTGTCTAATGTGCGTTCCTGGGTGTGACAGTTCAATGAAGGCAGAACATCGTGTGACAACAAACCAAGACAGTTAAGTGAGGCATGTGGTGATGGTACCATGGATGTGACTAATGTACGTTCCTGGGTGTGACAGTTCAATGAAGACAGAACATCGTGTGACAACAAACCAAGACAGTTAAGTGAGGTATGTGGTGATGGTACCATGGATGTGTCTAATGTACGTTCCTGGGTGTGACAGTTCAATGAAGGGAGAACATCGTGTGACAACAAACCAAGACAGTCACCCGGTCTGACGACATGATCCAGCAGGCGGAGAAAGTTGTTTTGGAGGATCGCCGATTGAGCGTTGCTGACATCGCCTCCAAAATTATCATTTCCGTGAGATCTGTGCACATAATTCTGCATGAAGATCTGAAAATGCTAAAAGTGTCTTCCAGGTGGGTGCCACGATTACTGACGGATCATCACAAGGCTGCGTGCGTGGCAAATTGTCAGGCGATGTTGACGCGTCATGACGGTAGGGACGTATTTAAGGGGGAGGCATCCAGGGGGTCCGGACCCCCCAAATGAATTATATTTTCAAACTTTTAATAAACAGTTGAAATAAGACTTAGTTTAAAATAAATCGAAAAAGTTTATTCACTTATCTTAACGTCTCTATTCACTGTCAGACAAACATGAAGCTATTTAAGAGATAAAAGAAAAGTTACTGCAGAGCAGCTGTAGAACTCGTTAAAGTACACAAATATTGTCAATTAAAATAATGTATTGCAAAGTTAACCAATTGCGATATATTATAATTTGTTGATTAGAGTTCCCAGATACTTACTTAAAGGTATGTAATTCTTAATTTTTAAGTTCCTATTCCGTTTTTCATTCAAGGAGAACTAATAATTCAAATGCATCAATCAATGGTTCGCTTTTTAAATATCTGATTACTGCTTATATCACTTTATCCCAGGTATAAGAACAAAAAAAATGTGCAAAGTGCAAGGACTTTCTAAAGACTTTATGCAAAGAAACAAGACAAAAACAAACTTTTCTAAGAACAATTTGTAGAAGCTTGGGTGGAGAAAGTCATGTGAATATAACATATTGTATGTGTTTTTATGTTTTACTAACATGATAAAAACAAATCGCCGATTAATTATTTATTAAAAGCAAATAATTCTATGTAGATTTTTTGGAAACCCCCCCCCCCCCGGAAACTGACTTCTAAATACGTGCCTGGATGACGGCATGAATGGAACTTTCTTTCAATCGATTGTGATAGTGGAAGGGACGTGAATGTCCTTTCTCAACTCTGAAACGAAGCGCCAGCCAGCTCAATGCGAGCACATAGACTCACCGCCACCGGAAAGACATTTTGGGTGAGCGCCAGTGCTGACAAAATGATGGTGGCCATTTTCTGGGACAGCAGTGGTGTAATCCTTACTCATTGCATTCGAAAGGCACTACGGTGACAGCTGCATCCTACTAAAATGTTTTGAGGAATACACTCCTGCCAGCATTGCGTGAAAAACGGGAGGAAAAGGTAGGACGTGTGCTCTTTCATCAAGACAACGCAGCAGCGCATCGGGCGAAGGCGACGCAGGGGTTTTCTTCGTGACAACAACTTTAAAGTGATTGCCCATGCTCCTGGCTCCTAGCGACTTTTGGCTGTTTCTCACGATGAAAGACACACTCCGTGGTCGCAGATACACTAGACGTACCGCTATTGCCTCGGCGATTTTCTAGTTGTCAAAACACACTCCTAAAGAAGCGGTCGCAGCGGCCATGGAATCATGGCGTCGACGTTGTAAAAATGTGTACGACAGAAGGGAGATTACGTTGAGAAGTTACACTAGTTTCACATTTTTCTTGTGACTAATTTGTGAGAAAAAATAAGTGTTGTAACTTCAAGGCATCTCGTATAAATGGAGGGAAATGTCCTGGAGCTAGCAACTGATATTGAAGATCAAAGGGTTCACTGAGATATAGACAACTACAGCACCGGAGTACTTTATCACTAATACCTGGAAGTTGTCTATGGTTTGTAACAGTTCTTTTGATTTATATTTAAAAGAGTTTTGAAACATTTATAAATTTATAAAAGAAAAACAAACAAAACTGTGTAAAGATATATGTAATTTTGTATTTGTCCGTAGTAATAATTGTATTACGTAATGTAGTGACGTAGTACTAAATTGGCCAATCATATAAAAGTAATATATGAGTAGTGATAGTAGCGAAGTGTTAAATAATCTTGGTGTAGATACCAAAGAAAATTCGTCTTTCTTTCTGGAACCCCGAAGAGATCGGACGCTTTTTAAATTGCTCGAAAATATTAAATTGTTAGTTCAACTTGAAATATTAGATTGACTCAGATCACAGTATAAAGTTTTGTGATAACAATTGTAATGGATTTGGTGTTAAAAGAAATAAACAAAAGACTGATTAAAGTAAGACTTGAATCTTTCCTGGTGACGAATACGCTCACTTTCTTCTCGGACAGCCAGCCAGGTGAAAAGATGATTAGAAATCGATGTTTCGGGAGTGTGCATCTCTTCCATCGTCAGGATATTTATAAAGTGTTATACCCACAAATGAGATACTGGATATAACACAAATATAAACAAAGACAAAACACTATCAAAATTCGCATTACTGAACAAAAGACTCTTTTCAGTAAATTAAATACCAGGTCAGGAGATGGCGTGAGTATAGAAAAGTGTGTCAAAGAAACGTTACTGAACTTGATTATCAAGCTTTATTGATCTTTGCTTCTTAATTCGACGGATTTCCATTTTAAGGCCAGTTTCCAAGAAGAGCTGAACTGAAATTAATTAATTAATTAATTAAGCTGAATTAAGGAGGCTTTGGCGATTTCTTCTGAAAGAAGAACGCTTAATCGTGATGCTGGATTTCAGTTCAGACGCATGAGATGCGTGTACCACATTCGGCAGCGCTGCTAGGAGGCGCAAGTTTAGGATTGGCTGCAGTCTGCAGTGGGTCCTGCCTCCATATGCCCTTAACTTTTGCGAAGATTATAACTTGTATGGCATGGAACCACACATCTCTCCGGCCTTTACTGATTATAAAATACTACAAGAGTTAAATTAAATTTTGTGTACTCCTGATGTGTTAGTATATATTTAGAATATATGTATATATCCGTAATAAGACCTATTTAAGCTGTAAGTACAGCAAAACTATTATAAAATGAAGACAGTTAATAAATAAAAATTCAATTTCATGTTTCAAAACTTAAAAAGCAAAGTTTCCTACTCCATTTGAGAAAGCTAGGCAACAATTTTTAAAAGACCAGTTGTAGTTTTACAAGAAAGAATCAATTTTGGGGTTATGTCGGGAATGAGATGTTAGTAGACCCACGGCGTTGTAGCCCATCTTCCGCCTGGCCCTGCGTCCTGCACCTCTGTCACACACAAGCGTTTTGAGTTGTGCAGTAATGGAGAATATAACGTGGTCATTTCCCCAGTCTATCCAGCCGATGTGTACGGTCTTCACAAGCAAGGGCTGCTATTTCTTAATTAAGGAGCTTCTGAATTAGTCCTTCAGGGAACTAAATTGCCCGCCTCGGTAGCGTAGATGGTAGCATGTCTAACTCACGCTCAAGAGGTCCCGAGTTCGAATCTCGGTCAGGGTGAGTTACCTGGATAAGGTTTTTCCGGGGTTTTCCCTCATCCTGAAAGACGAATGTCGGGTAACTCTAAGCTCCATGGACCCCGGACGCATTGAACATCATTTCATCCATTTCATTCATCGTCCGATATGACTAAATGGTTGGAGGACGTAAAAAAAAGGGGGAGGGGGCTAAATTGTAAATTTAGAACATCGAAGTGGCTGAGGCTTACTGTGCTCCAAATGTAATTATTACGATTCATAAAGATCCAGATTCCCAATTTTTTAAGGAACTGATTTGTTAAAGTGGTCTAAGGAAACCAGACGTGGAGTTAATGTGACTAATTGACATCAGCTTACAGAAAATTGGGTCAGACTGTACAGAGGTTTGCAAATTATTAGACTAAATCTAATTTTTTCAGTTTTTACTTTGTGGCGATATATTCTCCAGGGCGAAATATTTGTGGCGTTTTCCTCCATTCGCAGCAGATAGGATGCACGTAGACAGTTTGGAAGATCCAGATCGAGATTTGATTAAATAAGAGTCATGTGATCTGTTCCCAGGTGTGAATATTTGGTGACAGAAATAAAATGTTATATGACTCCGATTTCGTAATATATTATTTAATTGTATAATCTGGATTACAATTCACTCGAACTTTCTTTCTTAGTCACTGTAGGTTACCTCCAAAACATCCATAAATCCTTATTTTCAAGTTAATATAATTTCTATCAATTACTTAAAATTCCTATTCTATACGTCCACTCATTACTATTACGAATACTGAATAACTCTTTTTGAAGGTTGTTAATTTTCCGTTACAAAACTTGTATATTCACCGCGACATTTCTCCATCGTCATGAAACAAGACTAAAGAATATATATCTTTCTCAAGATTATTGATTTTTCGTAACTATTGTTACTCCTCTATTAATTTTGTGATTGGCCGATTTACTGCTACGTCACCGCATTAAGTAATACAATTATTACTACGGCCAATCACAAAATTACACATATATTTTTTATATATTTTTTTCATTACATAGCCTACTAAGTTATATCAGAAAACAATATTCATATAAAAAGTTCTAACTAAAACATATCGTTACAACTTAGAAAAGAAATAAAAATGACATTTTTTAAACCTAACATATTGTTTTAGCTCTTGTGTGTTAATTTAGGATATATTGCATGCCAATGTTGGTAACATTTTTCCATAAATTTTACAACAATGGAATTTATTCAGTTGTGCCCATATTTGATATGGTGTATGCTTAGTGTTTACAGTATCGTTTCTTTGGTGTTTTACGAAATATGTATTGAGTATTGGTGAATTTATAAAAGATAAATGTTTTAAGAATAAAATTTGAACCTTGAGTGACATAATAATAGTGATATGTGCTAGAAGTTTGAGCAAAGAGTTTGGTTATCTTACAGTATCAAATTTGAGGTTATGGGTAAATCCGACGACCTTTCACCAACAAAAGTTGCACGTGTTCAGCTACTTTTGGAAGAAAACTGGTATACTCACTCTGAAATCGCTAACAAACTGGAAATATCTCAAAAATCCGTCAGTCGTATTAAGCAAGTGGCATGCAATTCACATTTGTACCGACCAAAGCGTATTGGAAAGTGTGGGCGGAAACGCAGAATCAATGACAAAGTACTTAGAAAACTGAAAAATACTGTGCTGTCGAATCGTGGATTCACTAATAGGGAGTTAGCTGTTCAGCTCTAAAACGTAGGTGGCACTGTATCTCCGCCTTCTGTAAGCAGATCACTTAAAAGAGAAGGATTAAATGCTCGCAGACCACGCCGAAAGGCAAAAATTACTCCTCAAATGGCGCTAAAACTTTTGGAATGGGTTAAGGGATTACAGCATTGGATTATTAATGACTAGGAAAAGGTTTGTTTCTCACAGGAATCTATATTTCAGGTTTCTGATGGAAAATACTTATATGTGAGGCGAAGTTCAAATGAAGAATTCCATCCAAGTTGTGTAGAGCACACAGTCAAACACCCTACATCGGTCATGGTATAATCTGTAATTTCTGTCAATGGCTCCGGGAGACTACATAGTTGAAAATACATTGAAACAAAATCAATACCTGCATGTTCTGCAAGGCAGATTATTACCACAAGTTCAAGGTTCGTATCCCGATGGTGAATTCATTTTTATGCATGACGTGCTTCATGTCATAAGGCGAAAGGTATTACAAACTTTTTTCAGATTGAAGAAATCAGTGTCTTGCTGTGAACAGGAAATAGCCCAGATGTGAATCCAATTGAAAATGTATGGTCTATTGTTAAAAGGAGGTTAAAACAAAAGAAAATTACTACAAAGTTTGAACTTATCGAAAGTCTTATCAAAGTGTGGCATCATGACAAAGAAATCCAAGAAATATGCTAAGATCTTGTCCATAGCATGACTAGGAGACTGTAAATGTTAATTAAGAACAAAGGAATGCATACAAAATATTAATTGATGGCTAAAGTATAACCAATTTTTGTTAATATTTCTTTGCCTGAAAAGATAAGAATTTTTAAGATATACAATACAGGCGAGTAAATGTACAAAGAATATATTTACTGCAAATAAAATGCATAAAATAATAAATGCTGTTTAATAAATGTTAGATAAATGTATACTGATTATTAATTTGCGATTATACTAAAATTTTGTTATCCTAATACCTTCATAAATGAAAAAATATGAAAAAATCAGCTTTAGTCTAATAATTTGCAAACCTCTGTAAAGTTAAAGTTCTGAAGTTGCATTGTTCAGAACGGGAGGCTGGGAGGTACTCAGTGACTGATGACTCTATCGAGAGTATATGTTCACTTTATGGGGATGATAAACATGTGCACAATGAGAGAACTAGAAAACATGAAATTCGCAGGGAAAATCATAAATTCTGCAACAAAGAGATTAGTATATTACGATTCACTGGCTGACCAGAAGAAATGACTATAAAAGTTTTCTCATAACCTATAAATGTAAGGTCAAAAATTCATGAACTTCAGTGATTTTAAGCATGAATAATCAAAGATACCCTACCCATTCATTCAGCCATCTATCACTAATACCTTATAAAACTGCACAGCATGTTGGCAAAATTGGTAACATATTCGTTCTTCTGATGAAAGAGTATATTGTGACGCCCTCAATGACTCTATATGACAGAAACATGGAGAGGAGCTTGACTGCAGTTTTGTGAGCAGATGAAGAACCTTGGATTGAAACTTCAACTGACCCAAGAAGGATTTGAGCCTGTGCTCATTGATTTTGCAGCTGACCTCGGACCGACGCCCTAACTACGCCACAGGGATGACGGGAACTGTTGTTGGCTGGAAAACAGCCAAGGTGACATTTAGTATTAATCTAAGCAATTAGTTTATTCATGCATAATTCAAAGTAAACTTGTACTTCGAAACCGAGATTGACAAATGTGCTAGAGGTTTTTAATATAAATCAAAGCTTATGCTAAATTGTTATCACTTAGTGGATTAAAATTAGACTACTTTTATTTCAAATTCAATAACTTAATTAAATTCTGTAAACAGATATATAAAATAATAATGCCACATGAATAGCATTAAACTCTGTAAGAAATATAAAGAGATCCAGGTAAATATGTGACTCGCATTTTGGAACTTGCGCGTTCGTTTCTGTTGACCAGCCACTCTGATATGGGTTTTTTTCGTGGTTTTTCCTTGTCACTGGGAAAAATCTGGGGTACATTATATAAGTATTTCCTTTTCTTCCCTTCCGCTTTGTTGTCTTTCAGATTTGTTTGGTGCTGCGGCGGTTACGCGGGGTGCAGACGATAGCAATCCTTTGCTGTCCAGGCCCAAGGCACGCTACATCATCCTCTCAATGACTGCGCTGTAAGTCTATCACACTTTGCGTCTCTGCGACTTCTCTGGCTTAACCTCAACTTCGTTCGTCCCATCCTTTTCCCCTGAAGGGCTCTTATCCCTCAATAGATCCATGGCGGACAGGTAGAGGTGTCCTCCTCCTTTTCTTTCAAGCATAATTACAGTCAAGTTAAAAAAAAAAACAGCTAAACATGCTCCGATCGCCATAAAACCTATCAATCTTTTCATGTTTACTATATTAGTGACACTGGGCAACAATGAAAATGTTTCGGGCTTAAAAGTACTGAATTTACATGTATTTCCATCTGCTGAATTAAAAAATCACTCTAAAAATGATAGATTAGCTCTTGTTTTAAAGATAGAGCGACATTTAATTTTTAGAGTGAAGATTCTATTTTTTTTTTTTTTTTTTTTTTTTTTGATTTGGCACACCTGTGAGATAACAAAACACAAATGCTCTTCAGCTGATGCGAAAGTTAAGGAAGGAATTTTTGTCGGACCAAAAATAAGAGAACTTGTAAAGGATCCTGCACTTGACTAAATTTTGGAGGGGAAAGAAAAGGAAGCTTGGGAAACCTTCAAGGGTGTTGTTCATGGATTTTTAGGCAACAAAAGAGATGACAACTGCAAGCATCTGATGACAGTGCTCCTGCAAAAATACCGTAACCTTGGATGCAACATGTCCCTTAAGATCCATTTTCTCCACTTCCACCTAGAGTTTTTCCCTCCTAGTTGTGGAGCTGTTAGTGATGAACATGCGGAGAGATTCCATCAGGACATTTCTGTTATGTAACAAAGATATCAGGTCCGTTGGAATGAAGTAATGCTTGAGGATTACTGTTGGTCTTTGTATAGGGATTCTGCGGAACTCCATCACAAGAGGCAAGCTAAAAGACGACGAAGTCAATAGGCCACTACATGATTCTCTTCAGACACGACTATCTGCGAAGTATTTTTCCAACAATTTAGAACTCTTAGCATGTAATTAATGGATTAAAAAATCAAATGCACTTTCATTGTTGTTAGCTTATATGTAATTAAAATGTATCCTTTTCTCTCAATCCGTTAATATGTAATACTTCCACCTTGTGTGTATCATAGAAACTAGAGCTAATACCAATTTTTCATTGTCATATTTATTTTTCTCAACCCAAAATTCGTAGAAATTGCCTCATGAACTGCTCGAAACATTCAAAAATTATTTTTTGTCGCCCAGTGTAATTCTCTTAAAAATTATAGAGGATGTCAGGGGTATACGCATTCCTAGCCTAATGAGAGATTCTACATGGTGTAATGAAAGCAATATTGATGCAGTAGGACGGTAAACTTTGAGATTTCGAAAAATTGGTCCATCAAACTTCGCAGGATTGTTCGGTGGTGTCTGGTCATCTCCCGACGTCACCAGGTGAAGTTGCTGTTACCAACTGAGCCTGGACACTTTAAACTCCCCAATAAGTCGCATTTATATGACATTTATTCTGAGATGACGTATGCCAACTTCAGGGATAAGTTCCTACAGCTCGCGAACTGTCACACGCCGATCTTTAAGCATTTCTTGCTCCACTTTTACATTTGTTTCGGCTGAAACCAAAGGCCGACCAGAACGCTGATCGTCATGGACGTCTGTACCTCCGTCTTTGACCCCCCCCCCCCAGGGGCCTACTTCGGTAGGTACGGGTTTGGCGCACCCGGGGTCCCAAGCCAACAGTCTCCCTCGTGTGGGCCCCTCTTCGTGGTTGAGGGAGACGGTCAACAGGCCCACCCACGTGAAGGCTATGCGTGGAGACCCGTGGAGAAGGTTCTTAGATTCTTGTCTAGTTTAGAGTTTAGGATTTAGTGAACGAAACTTTTAGTAGGTTTTGTTTGATGTATTTTATGTACGTGTATTTTTAATAGTGTTTGTTACACTTGTATAGTTTTTAGAAAGTTTTATATCTAGCTTTTGCCATGACTAGTTTTTTAAAGGGCGCTGATGACCGCCGTAGTTGAGTGCCCTTATCCGTCTTTGAACTCTCTGACCCACTTTCGCAAGTTTTTGACGTCTATACACAGTGTCCCATAGACTTCGCATAACTGACGAGGAATTACAGTGGGGGCAGTGCCCTTGGCACTAAAAAAAAAAAAAAAAAAAATACGGATCACTGCACGGAACTCGCACTTGGCGGTGGAAGTGATAGGAAGCTCCATTTCAAACGGCTGCCCAGCCAAGACAAATGGTTACAACGGGTCTCATTGTGGTGGGGATTTGAAGGGGTGAAACCAAGCTACACGCCAGTGTTGCCGGATCTCGTGTAATAGCGTTCCTCATGGCTCCAGCACCTTGGAGACTTTATTTTACGAACACTCCTCGTAATAAGAGAGTTGTTGAATGTAGAAATAGATGTTATAGAAATATATACGAAATGTCTACATTGGTATGGACAAATAGGAAGGATGGATGATGGCAGGTTACCAAAGAAATTGCTCAGATGGACGCCAGAATGAAGAAATAGGAATGGAGGACCTAATGATCAGTGGATGGACAAAGTGAGAGAGTGTATGAGTCAGAAAGGACTACTTGATGTAGATGCATTAGATAGGGAGAAATGATGGAAAGGATTACTCTGTAAACTTTATATTCTGACACAATTTTTTAGTTGGCCATTGGTTTGGTTGTGGTAACCTATAGCATTGTAGAAAACCCTTGATTATATATATATATTAAAGAAAATCGTCCAGATATTTGACTAAATAATTTTCAAATCGTAGTTTTCAGTCTGGGATTTTCTCTATAGAAACCTTCGTTTTGCAAATTTGGAGGAATCAAAACTTAAAAATCTGCTTTTATATTTATCCAAAATTGCATTTTTTATTTATTTTGTTTCATAGACGGTATGCATAGGTGAGATGTAGTGTTCTTGAAATTGAGATTTCCATTGAAAGTTCCTCAGAGCGTATTCAAGTTACATAAGAAAAGTGGCACACTAATCATCTAGACATTTGGATGCAGAAAAATGGTTTTCTGCAGCTAAGATGCTAACATATAAAATAATATGAAACGTCTTGCAGGCTTGCAGCTTCCTGGTTTGAATAATATGTCAACAAATGTAATGCAAACAGTGACCTTAAAATTACGAAAGCGTGCAGTATCCCAGTGACAGAGATTTGAAACCATGGAGATTTCTTAGAGTCTTCTACGTCAGAACATAGAAATCACGTGTCACAGTCGGATGTATAAAACGTGCTGTTTCCGGTTTTGTTAACAATCTTATATCGCCTAATAAAACTAAACGTATATAAAAATTAAGTACATATTCAAGAATCGTATATCAACAATACACAAAATATTTGATTTCGGTTTCAGTTCAGTGTTCGTTACTGTGAATGAACATTTGTCTTAAAACACTTATTCACTTATTCATTATTAAGTTACTGACAACAGCATAAATGATTTCATTTTGCACCACGTTACATTTGTGTATTTTGTAAATCTTTCAAAAGTAGCAAGCCCAACTTCTTAGTTTTCTCTTCGATGCTGATGTTTTGATTGCAATTGTTTTTTTAAGTTACTTATTATTCATTCTATGGTCCTGGAATGTGTTAAAATGAATTAATGAATTATTTATTGTGCACATTGCAAAATTTTACAATTTACAACTTTAGGCTATATTTATTTGTCTTTACCTTGTTGCTACCTTGACTTACATGACACCCTGGTCTTCTGCTCTGTCAGGTAGCTCTTAACCTTCATGTCTCCTTGTTAATTAATCCCATTCTTCCCCCTCATCTTCCTTTCTTACATTCTTTACATTTATCTGTCTTTAACTTGTTACTACCTTGACTTATATGACACCCTGGTCTTCTGCTCTGTCAGGTAGCTCTTAACCTCCATACTTCCTTGTTACTTAATTAGCCCCTTTCTTCCCCCTCATCTTCCTTTCTTATATTCTTTACATTTCTGACCCACTTTTATTTTACTTTCTGTAAGAATTCACCAATACTTCTTACCTTCTTTTCCTCCCTGTCCGTTAACATTTTTATATCTACTATCCTCTTCTCTACTTTCTCCCATTTTCCTCCCAAAGCTTTTTTCTCCACATTGCAACCTCCTCGCATTCTGTTACACAGTGTTCTATGATTTCTTTTCCCCCACACAATTCACAAATTCCCTTTTCCCTACCTCTTATCCCTCTTAGAAATATTGTTCGTGTTCTCATCCAAGCTAACCCTTCTCTCTCTTGCCTATTTCAGTAATCTACATATGCTTCTGGTCTCCAATTTCTTTTTATTTGCTTGTAAAATTGTAATCATTTAATAATTTCTAGACTTTCCCATATTTACTGTCTTTCTATATCTTCTATTCTGCATTTTACCAATTTACCCACATCGCTTTGATTCTTTTCCCCTAATTTTAAAATATCTCCCATTTCTATTTTACGTGCATTATATAATAAATATAGAATGCAAAGTTTATCAGTGATAATCACATACAAACACCTACATACGTAGTAAGGAGGCATAAAGTTACTTTTTCCTTTGCTGCTTTGAAGACATTTTAAAATATCCTCAAAATGATCTAAATATTGGGGGGAAAAAGACTTGAACCATGATACCTACAGATTAATAAATTAATTTTCAATTACATATTTAATGAATAAGTTTCAAAGTACAACATGCAAGTGAATATGCAACACATAGAGCAAGATAAATTGAATGAAAGGAATGCCTCTTCTGATCCAGCAATCAGGCTTAGTCACCCACGTGTCACTTCAGAAGCTTACGTCAGTTGGCGCTGCAGTATTTCACAGCAGTCATTTGTTAATTCTTAGGTGTAAAGGATCGTCTGCTTTCTGACAGCACGTTGTGAAAACATTGAAGAAGTTCTCTCCACGGATATCATTGGTACATACTTGAAACGAGTGAAATCCTATGGAGAAAAATAACTGAATATTTAGAGAGGGTTTGCTAGGTCTCTGCTGCTGCTAATTATTTGAATGTAGTAGAACACACACAAAAAAGAAACAAAAATGCTATTAAAAAGGACCTTTGACTAAGAAAGAATAGTTAAAAGGCAAAAATAATAAATAAAATATATCTAAAAGGGAAAAAGGCCAAAAAAATTCTCCAGTTTCTGGCCCATAGTGACCCATAATTAATGTATATTATATTGGACTCATCTTACGACGCTAGGTTGACCATATGTTACAGTAGGAAGTACGAAATGTGTTGTTTGACCCCATTACACCTGTTACATTGTCGAATTCCCGAAGTGGTTTCTATTCTCGGAAGCATGTCGTTTCATCACAAACAATTGAACAGCCTATGTAAACAGCAGAAGAAAGGAGGCGATGATACAAGTTGGCTGTCTTATCTCGAAGTCATTCACTTTCTAGTAATGGTTGGGGTCAACGCTTCCGGTTCTGTTTATGTCGCACGCATGGCGCGACCGACGACGGCCTTCCCATTTCTTCACCTGTTGCAAAGCTTACACAACCCTACCTACATGTATGACGTCACACTTTGCAATTTAAAGCGCACTAGGTGTCTACGTAGAAATGCTCTTCCAATGTAGCCGATTTCTCTTTCACAGTATCAAGGCACGAGGGGTGTTCGGCTTCTGGAACCAAAGAATCAGCCACTTATTCATTTTTTTTTTACTCAGGGCACCGTAAACAGTTCTAAATTTCAGTCATCTCTGCATATGTGCCGTACCGTCTGTCCTCTAACATCTATTTCCCACTTCCTGTACCCCTTCACCAAAGTTTACCCTTAATCCACTTTTTCTAAAACTAAACTAAACTCCGTGGCACAACAGCTGCTGGAGGTCTACCATTGAAACCTCCATCTCGGGTACAATGGGCGATATGAGTGGGGAAGTAGTAGCGCAGGCTGGGACGTGGTTACCACCCAGATATATTCCAGTCCGTAGCAACATGGTATTTCTAAAGCGGTATCATTGTGTATTTAGACGCAGATCTCACGTGCTTACTATATTTTAGTAATTTTTTCTCCATTTTATCTAAATAGTTTCCACATATGTAACACATACCCCACTCAAAATATTTATGTGTTGTGGTCTCTGTCATTATATGCTTTTGGTAAAGTTCCCATGCTATTATCTAAGAACCTGTATGAAAAAACCACAGTGTATATCTAAGTAGAAAAAGAAAGACATATACTACATGAATCTGGCCCGTAGCTCAGTCGGTAGAGCACCTGCCTGCCGGGCTAGGGGTCCCGGGTTCGATTCCCGGCATAGGGGATAGATAATTCCTCATCCTTCCCACAGTCTGGAAGCATGGATGAGAGTGCGAATGTGTGCCTGATCTAATGATTAAAACCCAACAAATACGAGTTAACACCTTCGATATGTTCTATAGGAGAACTGCTGATGATATGACCATTGCAGTTAAAGGCGGGGTATAAATGGAACAAACAAATAATAGACAGTGATATATTTATATGAACTATGAAAGGATAGAGCCAGACTGAAAAATTCAATGCCATAGCCGGGATTTGAACCACCGTTCAAACTTATTATATTCTGTTAGCTTAATGTGAAACAAACACGCCGTAGAGTTTCATTGTTGATACTCCTGGTTCCCGCCTGTGAGAACCAGGCAATTACAGATATGTTCAGTATCGCCTACCGCTGCAATGGAGGTATCACGCGAAGAACAATATGGTACTTTGAAATTCTGCTTTCGTCTCAACAAATCTTCAGTTGAGGCCTATACAATGTTACAGGAGGTCTATGGAGAGTCTGTTCTTCCCTACAGAACAGCTCGAATGTGGTTTAAAATGTTTAAAGAGGGGAGACAATCAATTTCAAAGGAAGGTGGACCCGGTGCTCCAGTTACTGCTCTTGCGGAAGAAAACATCAACACTGCTGCTGCCATAGAATTACCTTAAGATCACTTTCTGAAATACTGAACATTTCATTGTGTGCTACCCACACGTTGATGACAGAAACATTACACATGAGACGTGTTTGTGCGCGATGGGTTCCAAGACTGTTGATTCCCGAACAAAATGACATTCGCATGCAGGTCTGTATGCAGTTAAAGTTGATGTTTCGGAGATTCTTTCAAACATAATCACTGCTGATGAAACTTGGCTACATCATTTTGATCCTGAAAGCAAACAGCAAAGCTCAGTGTGGGAATCTCCTTCATCACCAACCCCCAAAAAGCAAATGTGGTTGCTTCTGCTGGGAAAGTTATGGTCATTTCATTCTTTGATATTCAGGGGCGCCGGGGTAGCGCGGTGGTTTCGTTCGCGGCTCCCGTTCTAAGGGTCCCGAGTTCGATTCCCGGCTCTGGGGTTGGCGATTTTAAGTCGGCCCTATCCACGCCTTCACCTCTGTCTAGCACACGTGAAGTATCCCCTATGCCCAACGTGGTTCGGAGTCCACGGTAAAAACTGTGGGTCCTCTCACCTCACCGCCATCTTCACTATCACCCTATCATCGGAGGTAATGGACACCGCCCTCTGGGTGCCTCCACCTGAGAAATGGGTCCGGTCATCACTTGGTGGGGTGAGGTTACCCCGAAGGCCAAGGTTGCCATGTGGGGAGTGTTAGTAACTAACTAACTTCTTTGATATTCATGGAATGGTTTATCAGCATGTTGTAGCTGCACACACATCAGTAACCGGACAATACTACAGGGATGTCCTGAAAACATTGCAAGTCCATATCAGGCGCAAAAGACCATATTTCCATGAAACAGGCTGGATGCTGCACCACGATACTGCGCGGCCGCATATTGCCAATATTGTTGCTGAATATCTTGCAAAAATCAACGTGAAGTACATCCCTCACCCTTCCTATAGGGAACTGTGACTTTTTTCTATTCCCTAACTTAAAGAAACGCTTTCGTGGGAGGCATTATCCATCATCAGAAGCAGTGGTGAAGGCTGCGGAGGCGATTTTGAAGGTTCTCACAAAAATAGTTTCCAGCATGTCTTTGAAGACTGGCAGAAACGCTGGGACAAGTGCATCGCATTCAGGGGAGACTATTTTGAGAAGGACCATCAAAATTATGAGGATGATTAAAGGTACGTTGTCAAAGTAAATTGTGATCATTCTTTATTGAACAACCCTCGTAGATTAAATAAATAACTAACTAATCTGAATTTGTTTTAGTTATAGACATAAGTTCAGACAACTTTTATTGGTGGTACTAAGTTCGCCGGATCAGCTAGGTATAACATAGAAAGCACAAATCCCAATACTTAGGTTTAACTTCTATTACATACCTACACGTGCAATAAGGTAGTTCTATAAATATCACACTTACAGATTTACTTGTGACTTATATGTATTAATTATGCTATATGGTTTGTAGATAATCACAACTGAACTTTCTGCTACTTTATACCTAGGTCCCGCATGATAATTATTCAGTGTGTGGACATTCTACGTACACTAGTTCATCGACTTTTTCGCTCTCCCTTTCCTTTTATCATTTGTAAGGGGTGCAATGAACTCTACGTTAAAACCAAGTGTGTCATATCCACTCACAAAACAGGAACTGAGAGTTTTTCCCTTACAAGGCTCGATTTCCCAGTATGCGCTCAGTGTGACTCTGTTTGTGTGAGAGATGCTGTTCATAGCTTCATACATCATTCTGCTTAATGCCATTATTTGGATGTTTTGGCACCTGTCAATTGTTTCGTACAAGTTTGCTACTATATATAACTACACTAGGTATTAATCAGAAAGAGTACAATCATATCAAAATATAGCATGAGAAATTTAGGTTATATGTAGCATGCCTCTACTACGGCGTCTGTTTTTATGTTTTTGTTCTCTCTCAAATTAACTGGGCAACAATGACATTGTTTCGGGCTTAAACACAGTGAATTTACATGTCTTTCCATCTGCTGAATTCAAAAGTCACCGTAAAATGATAGATTAGGTCTTGTTTTGAAGATAAAGTGACATTTCATTTTTTGGAGTGCAGATTTTAAATTTGGGGAAACTTTTTTGGGAGTTGGCACACCTGTCAAATAACAAAACACAATCAGAGAGAAATTTTAGAAATTAAGCGATGCAAAAATTAAGGAAGGCATTTTTGTTGGACCACAAATAAGAGAACTTGTAAAGGATCCTGCATTTGACCAAATTTTGGAGGGGAAAGGAAAGGAAGCTTGGGAAGCCTTCAAGGGTGTTCTTAATGGATTTTTAGGCAACAAAAGAGATGACAACTACAAGCATTTGGTGATAGTACTCCTACAAAAATACCGTAACCTTGGATACAACATGTCCCTTAAGATCCATTTTCTCCACTCCCACCTAGACTTTTTCCCTCCTAGTTGTGGAGCTGTTAGTGATGAACATGGGGAGAGATTCCATCAGGACATTTCTGTTATGGAACAAAGATATCAGGACTTCTGGAATGAAGTAATGCTTGCGGATTACTGTTGGTCTTTGTATAGGGATTCTGCGGAACTCCATCACAAGAGGCAAGCTAAAAGACGACGAAGTCAATAGACCATCACATGATTCTCTTCAGACACAACTATCTGCGAAGTAGTTTTCCAGTAATTTAGAACTCTTAGCATGTAATTACCATTTAAAAAAATCAAATGCACTTTCATTGTTGTTATCATGTATGTAATTAAAATGTATCCTTTTCTCTCAATCCGTTAATATGTAATATTTCCACCTTGTGTATATCATAGAAACTAAAGCTAATAGATATCTTTCATTGCCATATTTGTTTTTCTCAACCCAAAATTAGTAGGTACTGCCTCATAAATTGCTTAAATCTTTTTTTTTTTTTTTCTCCAGTGTTATATTTTCTAGAACTCACCAATTGATTACATTTAAGAATTCTGCTTTTCACCGTAGCTAAATATATTCAAAAAATGCCTGCATTTTTTCTTTTCTGAGTTGCATATGATTATCAAAGAAACTGGTTACAAGTTGCATAATGTCATTAGAATATGGCACGGTGCTCCATCTTGCTGGAAATAACCTTCTCCCAGTTCGATACCATCACCGTCTCTAGTTCATTATACTGCTTAATAAAGAAAACTTATTTTATAAAATTAACATTTTGAAAATAACCTCTTGTGAGGAAAATTATCAGTTACTTAGTTATGTGTAATCCTGTACAACAATGGGTTGACAACATTTATATACACAGACTTAAATTCCATTGTTACTCTTACTTTAGAATGGCACATCCGCGTGTTAACACATGTTATGCATTAATGCAAGTAACTGTTTGTTGTTATTTGTTCGCAGCAATTTGTTTTGTATTCAAATGAAGTGCTCATTGAAGACGAGTTAGCCACCTCCGCGGAACGAAAGGTTTGGGCGTCGGTTTCAGCAATACTCATACATGACAAGAGCAAAAGTTCAAATCCTGTTTGGCCAAGAGCTGTCCTCAACTAAAAGACAAGCTTAGAATTCTTCTGGCACTTCCAGCACAATTTTGTCATAAGAGTCTTGTCTTAAATGGTGTACATGGAATAACTACCTTTTAAAACATAAATAATCTTACTTACTTTATGTTTGTCCATTCAAATACAGTTACGGGGAGCTGGAACATCCTAGAACACAAATTTTAATCAATTTGAAAGTTTTACTTAATATTTTACAATACTTTGACAATTCCTTAGAGATAATATATATTTTTTTGGTGTTTTAATTAAGGATATGTGATCTTTTAAATAAATGTCTTGAATTTCCTTCTAAAAATATTTAAGAATAATTTCTATAAATTTCAAATTTTCACATGTCTTTCTACAAGTACCTTTAAAAACAGTTTAAGTGTTGCACTAATTCCAGAAAAACTGTACACTTGTAACTGCAGTAGTTTTATAGATTTTTTGCAAGTTACGTCCTCCAACGTAAAGCCATATCGGACGATGAATGGGTGAAATGATACTCAAATGAGCCCAGGGTCCATAGAGCTTAGAGTTACCCGACATTCAAGATATGGGAAAACCCCGGGAAAAACCTTATCCAGGTAACTCACTCTGACCGAGATTCGAACTCGGGACCTCTTGAACATGAGGCAGACATGCTACCATCTACGCTACCGAGGCGGGCTTGTGATGGACAATACGGCGCTGGGGCGGGTTTTCTCCGGGACCTCCGGTTTCCCCCGCCATCTCATTTCACCGGTGTTTCATCTTCATCTCATGTGTCATCAGTGTCATCGCCTGCAGTGCCGTATGTAGTAAAAGCGGGCGTTAAACACTACACAGTTTACTTCGAGGCGGGCTTAGTTTTATAGATGAGCGCGCCCAAAGTTTAAAAAAAAATAAAGCAGAGAAGAACAGCATTATTGTTTTGCTATGTTGGAATTACACCTCAGATGTCTCCAGATCCATATTCTGATGCATCTTTTTCATCATCAGCATCCTCCCTCTTTCTTCTTTCACCCCTTCACTTCTTCCTAGACTCCATGGTCACTTGCTCTATGGTATTATTAATTATTTTGTTAAATTTGACAGGGACCTGGTAAATTGAGAATAGCAGCCAATGCCTTACGTGTCTCAATTCCCTTGCCAATAATTCTCAATCCCGTCGAAATAGTACTTGGCAATTTTCTCTGCAAAATAATTGTTCACGAAGGTGATTGCTTCTTCATTTGACGAAAATCTCTGTCCTACGAGCGCAATTTTCAGATGATGGAACAAAAAGAAGTCCCTTTGGGGCTAGATCTAGTGAATCAAGTAGTTCAAACCGTAATTCGTGGATTTTCGCCATTGCAACCACTGAGGTATGATACGGTGCGTTGTCTTGGTGAAACAGAATTTTCTTCTTCTGCAAATGTGGCCGTTTTCTCCGCAAATTCTGCCTTCACCTTCTGAAGTAATTATGTGTAATATGCTCCTGTAATGGTATTTATTTTTTGAAGATAAAAGATTAAAATAACTCCATGACTATTCCAAAAAAAAAAATAATAATAAATAAAAATAAAAACAGTCGCCAGTACTTTCCCAGCTGGAAAAAAAACTGTTTTTGATATTTTTGGAGCCTGTTCCCTCTTTACATTCCACCATTTGGACTGTATTTTTATTTCGGGCGTATAATGGTGTATCCAAGTTTCATCTACAGTAATTAATCGGCAACAAAACTCGGATTTATTGCGTCTAAACTGCGCCAACAGTATGTTGGAAATGTTCATTCGAACACGTTTTTAGTCTAACGTGAGCAAACGCGATAACCAACGCGCGGACAGCTTTCTCATGTCTAAATGTTGATTTAATATGTGACAAACACGTTCTTTTGATATGTTCATGGCCCCTGATATCTCTCTCACTTTAATTCGGTGGCCGTCTAGCACCATTTGGTAGTGCACTTGACACAGCAATGATCAAAAGCAGCACTTTTTTTTTTTTTTTTTTTTTTTGTAATTTACATCCTCCAACGTTAAGTCATATCAGACGATGTATGAAATGGGTGAAACGATGCTCAAATGAGCCCAGGGTCCATAGAGCTTAGAGTTACCTGACATTCGTCTTTCAGGATAAGGCAAAACCCGGAAAAAAACCTTATCCAGGTAACTCACCCTGACCGAGAGTCGAACTCCTGACCTCATGAACGTGAAGCAGACACTCTACCAACACGCTATCGAGGCGGGCAAGCAGCACTTAGGTGAGGACAATAAAAAGCTTTATGCCGATTGGCCTTTTTTGTTATTAATATATATCAGCGAACTGTGTCGGCAGCTGCAGAGGTAAACACTGTTAACAGATCGGTGTGCTGGCTTCCCTAACCGGGTCAGCGAGTCAAGAATAGATGAATGGAATTTCCGCCATTAGAAAGGAGGAAGCGTTCCGTAGGAGGAATGATAATCCGGATCTCAGATGATAGAAAGTACGTGGGATTCCCCTGGCGCCTGCCTACATTGTTATCCCACCCAATTGTCCTCATTGTCCTAGACATCCTGTATGGATCTTCAAGCTTGACAACTGGACTCAATTTTACATCGAAGATGCCCGCTAAAGAGTAGTTTAATGTCTATAGGCTTGCTTTGGTCTGTTTCCCACGCTTCTTCCACGGTTCGCTATAGATTTTCGTTTCAAGATCAACTTGTGTATATATTACCATCATTCATTCCTTGTAAATATTCTCTGTATTTTTGTATTCGGCTGTGTCGTGGCCTAGTGTTTAGGCCGCTCAACTCTTACCAAGGTGGACCGGGGTTCGATCCCAAACCACCTCAAAGAGATTTTTGGTGGACAACACGGCGACGGAGCGGATTTCCTCCAGGACCTCCAGTTTACCGCGCCCTAATTCCCACAATTGCTCCATCATCCTTATTACCATTCACTACTCTTGCTGTCATCCCAGGCTTTGGACTAGCTTCTCAGACCTGGTCTGCCTATCAGACTCTGAACTAAAGGGATCCGTGTCTACTAAAGCCAGTATCGTTAATGTAAGGGAACAAAAAATGTCTAATCTACGAGGGTTCTTCAATAAAGAATGATCACAGTTTTTTTTTTTTTTTTTTTTTTTTTTTTTTTTACAACGCACCTTTACTCATCCTCATAATTTTGATGGTGCTTCTCAAAATAGTCTCCCCTGAATGCGATGTACTTGTCCCAGCGTTTTTACCAGTCTTCAAAGACATGCTGGAAACCATTTATTGATAAATTCTTCAAAATCACCTCCGCAGCCTTCATCGCTACTACTGATGATGGATAATGTCACCCACGAAGGCGATTCTTCAAGTTAGGGAATAGAAAAACGTCACATGGGGCTAGATCCCGACTATAGGGAGGGTAAGTGATGCACTTCACGCAGCAACATTGGCAATATGCGGCCGCGTAATATCCTGGTACAGCATCCAGCCTGCTTCAGGGAAATGTGGTCTTTTGCGCTTGATATGGACTTGCAATATTTTCAGGATATCCCTGTAGTATTGTCCAGTTACTGATGTGTGTGGAGGTACAACATGCTGATAAACCATTTCATGAATATCAAAGAATGAGATGACCATAACTTTCCCAGCAGAAGCAACCACCTTTGCTGTTTTGAGGGGTTGGTGATGAAGGAGATTTCCACACTGAGCTTTGCTGTTTGCTCTCAGGATCAAAATGATGTAGCCAAGTTTCATCAGTAGTGATTACGTTTGAAAGACCCTCCTCTATCATCAACTTTAACTGCATGCGACTATTCTTTGCTCGGGAATCAACAGTCCTGGAACCCATCGTGCAGAAACACGTCACATGTGTAATGTTTCTGTCACCAACGTGTGGGTGGCACACAATGAAGTGTTAAGTATTTCAGAAAGTGATCTTGAGGTAATTCGTCGATCCTCTCTCACAATGGCAGCAGCAGTGTTGATGTTTTCTTCCGTAAGAGCAGTAACTGGAGCACCGGGTCCAACTTCCTTTGAAATTAATTGTCTCCCCTCTTTAAACATTATAAACCACCTTCGAGCTGTGCTGTAGGGAAGAACAGACTCTCCATAGGCCTTCTGTAACATTGTGTAGACCTCAACTGAAGATTTGTTGAGACGAAAGCAGAATTTCAAAGCCGCATATTGTTCCTCGCGTGTTACCTCCATTACAGCGGTAGGTGATACTGAATATGTCTGAGCTTCCCTAGTTCTCACAGGTGGGAACCAGAAGTTCGACAATGAAACTACTACGGCGTGTTTGTTTCGCATTAAGCTAACAGAAGCTAAGTTTGAATTTTAGTGCGAAAATTTATAATCGTCAAACAGTTATGATTCTTTATTGAACAGCCCTCCTAACATCTACTTTTCTCAATATTGTATTTATGTGCTTTTGGCGTACTTTCAAAAATTAGGGAAATATAGTATACCCAAAAATTCGACGCCAAAATTATTGAACAGCCTTCGCATATTGAACATATATAGCAAGATTCGTTTCCCGTCGTTGGTCTTCGTCGATCTTACCTTCGTCAAAATATTATGACTTGATGAAGAAGATGTTCCCCGAAGTTATCAGGAAAATCCTTAATTATGCCTCGACTAGCTTTTAGTGTTCTTCTGTTATATTCTTACTTACGAGCAATTTTTTTATTATTAATTTACGTCCTCCAAAATTTAGTCATATCGGACGATGAATGAAAGGGGTGAAATGATGCTCAATGCGTCCAGGGTCCATGGAGCTTAGAGTTACCCGACATTCGTCGTTCAGCATAAAGGAAAACCCGGGAAAAAGCCTTATTCAGGTAACTCACCCTGACTGAGATTCGAACTCAGGACCTCTTGAACGTGAGGCAGAAATGTTACCATCTACGCTACCGAGAGCAATGAAAAGTTACAAGGGTGAAGAAATCATTAAGGCTTTTAATTTGAATTCCTATAAGAAATCTATCTTTTGTTTATTCCTTTTAACACCAAATCCATTACAATTCTTATCACAAAACTTTATACTTTGATCGGAATCAATCTAATACTTCAAATTGAACTAACACTTAAATATTTTCGAGCAATTTAAAGAGCGTCAGATCTCTTCAGCGTTCCAGGAAGAAAGACGAATTTTCTTTCGGTTTCTGTATCAAGATTATTTAATGCTTCGTTACTGTCACTGTCCATATATTACTTCTATATGATTGGCTGATTTACTACTACGTCACTACATTACATAATACAATTGTTATTACGGCCAATCACAAAATTACATATATTTTTGCACATTTTTGTTTGTATTTCTTTTATAAATTTATAAATGTTGCAAATCCTATTTAAATATAAATCAAAAGTGCTACACAGTATAACATTTTTTTTCTCGGCAAATAATAAAATATAAAATTATGCCCGTTAGCAAAGAGCAAAGAAGATATATACATTCCATATGTGCAGTTATTGTAAAATTGAAGATAATTATAACGAACACTGATTCATTTACAGAACTCTGTACTCACAAGAACAAGCGTTCTGAAACACTTCATAAAGTCCATTTCTGTTAAGGAGGATAAAGAGTTCGGCTAAGGCGTTTTCACATAAATCACAGTAAGTAAGCATACCTATATTAAAATACTGTATATAAATGAATGTCGGTTTTTTTTTATTACATTAAACTTACATTAATAAATGATATGTCAAATGAAAAAGCAACTCAAACAGTTTTGTTTGTTGGCACTAGTGCGCATGTGCGTGCAATGTTTCTGCCGCAATCCGCTAGACAGCGGTAGTAGCAATGATAGCGACTAGTAAACAGTAAGCGTTTTGTGTTCTGCAGTTTGCAAAGACCGAATCTGTAGCTACAGTGTAACGTGCGTTCCGCACTAAGTTCGGTTGTGATCCTCCTAGTGATGATAACATTCGTAGATGGCATCATCAGTTTGAAGATACCGGCTGACTTTGTAAAGGGAAGAGCACGGGACGACCAAGAGTAAGTGAAGAGACTGTTGAGCGAGTGAGAGAGTCGTTCACTCGTAGCCCAAAGAAATCAGTCCGGAAGACTAGTCGTGAATTACAAGTTCCTGTGTCGACTGTTTGGAAAGTTGTAATAAAACGTTTACGGCTACCTCCTTACCGTTTACAGTTATTACAGACTCTAAAGCCAACAGACCACGGATTACGTGCCTTCTTCGCAAACGTCATGTTTTTCATGACGATGACGATTTTATGGATCGTGTTGTCTTCAGCGATGAATCGACCTTTCACCTTAATGGACATGTTAAGACTCATAATGTGCTCATCTGAGGCTCAGAAAATCCTCACGAGATGGCAGAAATGTAACGAGATTCCCCTAAAGTGAATGTTTTTGTGCCGTATCCCGGTGAAAAGTTTATGGGCCTTTCTTTTTTGATGAACCTACTGTAACTGTCACTTCTTACCACGATACACTAGAGCAATGGCTCTTCCCTGAGTTGGAAGATAATGAGCCAAAGAACTTCATTTTCCAGCCAGATGGTGCGGCACCTCACTGGCATAACGAACTACGTGATTGGTAGAACGTCACTGTACTCGAACGCTGGATAGGCCGCAAGGGCTCCAATGACAGGGCTTGCTATGCATGACCTCCACGTTCTCCTGGCCTAACGCCATGCGATTTTTACCTTTGGGGCTTCATCAAGGATCGTGTGTACGTGCCTCCGCTATCTGCTCACCTCCTTAAATTAAGAAACCGGATTGAAGCAGCTCTTACTACAATTACTGGATACACACTTATCAACGTTTGGTAAGAACTCGGCTATAGACTTGATGTGTGTCGTGTGACAAAGGGTAGTCACCTTGAACATTTATAAGGTTCTTGATAAAACTGTTTGAGTTGCTTTTTCATCTGGCATATCATTTATAGCTGTAAGTTGAATGTAATAAGTGTTATAAAGAGTTCAAATCTCGATATTCATTTATATACACTCTGTATATTTGCTTACCTAAGCTATCATCAAGTGACTATCATCTGTGGCTTGAAATTGGGATATTGAATTGTTATTACATTTTTTCAAGTCTATAAATGAATGTTGCGGTGAATTATAAAGAATTGTGAAATTTTTGAAATGTCTGAAATCAAAGTTATATGAAACGAAAATGATTAGATCACGGGCGACAATTTTATTTCATCAGCACTGCAGAGAGTCGAGGGGATCGATTCAAAATGACATGAACTGTGAACTGCATGATCATCATTTGATGTGAGCATAGATTCATTTCTCAAAAAGCCATACTTTTAGATTTAGCTAATCAGTGTAGCTATAACTGAGGGACATTTTATCAGCTATCAAACTAAGCTTTCAGTAAAATTTTAACAAGTTGCCTTTTAAAAGTTTTTATGTTCCTGCAGCTTTTCAGTTCTAGTCAGGAGCCCTCAAATGTTACATTGGAGTTTAGAAGATTATTTTGTATTAATGTTATTAATTCCACATGATCTTATATTTCTCCCTTTTATAACGATTTAGGTTAATTCTTCTATTTCTGTTTACTTCTGTTCTATATATTTACTCTTGGTCATCTCTTTTGTTTCAGATATCTTTATAATATTCTTCTAATTCACAAGTTCCAAAGAAAAACGCTGACAGATTCACCTTCTAACAAACAAGGAAATATGAATGTTTATTTCATATTTTGAGTGCAGTTTGAAATTTTAGTCCCACAGAGCTTTAAGTTTAGCAATTAAATTCGCAAAAGTATTTTAATTTCCCTATAAGTTTCCACTTTAACTTTTAGAATGATATAAAATAGGAAATCTGATGTAAAGAAGTTAATTCCGGAAACAGGGAATGCTGGAACATGTGCCCCTGCGTAAAGCAGGCATCCTTTGACCTCGATCTTGACAGGTGATGGATCTCCTCGGCAGTGAGCAGGAAGAATGACTTGGGTACAACCTTATAGAGGAGTAGACACGTTGGCCTTTGCTGCAGTGTTTTTGTAATCCTGACTAGTGCAACGCTGAGCTGCGTAATTGGTACGTTTGATTTTTCGTCCTTCCATTGAGGCGGGCGAGTTGGGTGCAGCATAACCTCCAATACCCCTTTGTCATTAGAATGGCACTCTTCGTGCCCCACCCCGTCATAGCTGGCCTTCACATTTCTAAGTACATCTCAAATAACCTTGTTCACTGAGATCTAGTTCCGGACTCTTTACCCCCCGGTCTCGGCTAATTACCACTTAATACTAAACCCAAAATAAATTTTTGGACGTTTTACAGACTTGTTCCTTCCTAAACGTCTGCCGCCCGCGTTCGGGAGGTCATTGGTTTGATTTCCATCGCCGGTCGTTCTGGTACATGAGGTTTTGGGAGGATTTCTTGGGTCGTTAAGCAAATACTGCAAATATATTACAACTTCCGATATACTTGTACTTCCATTTCCCATAAATTAACTTATCATTTCATCTTTTACCCTTATGGGCTCTCTCAGGGTTACAAGTGCGGCGGGAATTCTGGTGTCCTGAGAGGTAAATTGCTTGTCTTCCAGAACGGGCGAGATTTCCAAGTGGATATCCAAACCCGCTGAGGAGCCGGTTTTCGAGTTGTCACCAGGAAGTAGGGAACATGCTCTCTATTGACTCTCGTTCGCCAGACACCCATCATAACCTCTCAACTCCCACCTTACCCAGGGATTGGAATTTCGGTACGTAGGTCACCATGATGGGCCCATTGTTCCTATGCCCCCAGGTGGGGACATCCCCGGGAGGAAGGCTGAGGCGAGAGGAGACAGAGGGTAACCCAAGGAGCCACGACAATGCAGAGGGCAGGGTCCCTACAGTTTACTTGGATAGAGACTTTCCCCGACAGACAGGACAACGAACTCGCTCCCCTACAGCGGGACATCATCGAGCTCAGCAGCCGAGCCGTAATGGTCCCAGACAGACGATCCGAGCCCCAAAGGTCCCTGGCTGGTGGTCCTGAAACGGATCCAGTAGAGGAGCTGAGGCCGGCAACCGACCTACCGGAGGAAGAAGTAGTTTTCCTCAGAGCATATCATCCTGCTGAATTATTTAAATATGAAGGAGAATAACTGGAGAAGACCGTATGCGAATTAATTAAAGAAATATGGACAAAGGAAGAAATGCCTAGTGACAGGAATGTGGGAATAATCTGTCCAATACATAAAAAAGCAGACAAGGCAGAATGTGGAAATTACCGTGGGATTGTACTGCTAGATGGAGCTTACAAAGTTTTTGGCAAGATACGTGCCATGTGACTGGAGCGCTGGTTAGAAAAGATACTTGGGGATTACCAAACAGGAGATAGGAAACAACGCTCTATATTAGACCAGATTTTTATATTACGACAAATACTGGAAAAGTTTTATGAATATGGCGATCAACTCCATCAGCTGTATGTAGATTTTAAACAAGTCTATGATAGCCTGGTAGAATTAAAATTTATCACATAATGAGAGAGTTCGGAATACCACGGAAACTGGTGAGATTGACAAGAATGACTATGGAATTGACAAGATGCAGGGTTAGAATGGAACAAGATTTATCAGGTAGGTTTACCGTGGAGAGGGGTTTGAGACTAGGAGATGTGCTATCCACACTGCTGTTTAATTTAGCACTGGAAAAAGTAATCGGACAATTACCCGTAAAACCTGGAGGAACCATACTTTCTAGATCAGTACAAATAGTGGCATATGCTGACGATGTGACAATTCTCGCAAGGAATATAAGAGCTCTTGAGGAAAGTTATGTAGTGTTGGAAGAGAAAGCACAGGATGTAAGATTGCTGGTGAACGTTAGTAAAACAAAATATATGATGATGGCAGATGATGGGGATGCAGGAAGAAGAGAACCTACAGTTAAATTACATGAGAAAGAATACCAAAGAGTGGAAAATTTAAACACCTGGAATCTATAGTAACAGTAGATAATAAAACATCAGTGGAAATTGAAGAAAGAATAGCAAGTGGTAACAGATGTTTCTATGCCTTGCAGAATGTGTTTAAATAAAGGAACGTCAGTAGGAATACTAAAATTAAAATATATACAACTGTACAGAGACCAATAACAATGTTTGGTTCAGAAAGCTGGGTGTTGACTATCAGAGAAGAACAATGGTTATTACGGTGGGAATGGAAGATTTTGAGAAATATATTTGGAGTTACAGTGTCTATTTGGACAACCAAATATAGTAGTGAAAATTAAACAAGGAAGAATAAGTTGGATTGACCATGTGCTGAGAATGTCGGAAACCAGTGTAGTTAAGAAGATACTCATAGAAAAGCTGGACGGCAGAAGGAGAAGAGGAAGACCCAGGAAAAGATGGGTAAATGATGTAGAAGATGACTTGAGAAAGTTGGGGGTTAAAGGCTGGAGAAGAAAAGCAGAGGACCAAGTAGAATGGAAGAGGGTGGTTAGGGAGGTCAAGGGCCTACATGGCCTGTAGCGCCAACTATCATCATCATATCATTCTGCCATGCACCGCCGAGACACCCGCCAACACTTCTACCCTGAAAGAGACCACGAGATGAGAGATGATGTGAAATGATAATGGAGATGCAATGGAGGAACAGGAAATTCGGGGAATGTCTTTAACGTACCCAGAATTCACCTGGCGACCCGAGAAAAACACCGAAAAATCCCATGGGTCAGGTAGGTCGGCTACGGTAATCGAACCTAAGCCATCCTGCTCAGTTGCTTACCCAAGAGGTCCATTCATTAAGGATATGGGCACCTTATCACAGTCATACGCAGCCTCATGGCTCAGGCGGTTTCGTTTGTAGCCCGCATTCGGAAGGCCCGGGTTAGATTCCTGTGGCCGACCCACCTGATCCATGGGCTTCCTCAGAGGCTCTCCCGGGTTGCTAGACGAATCCTGGATAGGTTAATTCCATTCCCCGATTTTCCTGTCTTTCCATTTCACATCATCTCTCATCTGGTGGTCTCTTTCAGTCTCTTTCATTTAAATAATGAAAATATTAAAAGGAGCAAAGCTGTTAAATATCTAGGAGTATTTTTAGATGAAAAAAGACATTACGATACACATGTAAAAGAAGTAACAGATAAGGCTAGGAAAATAATGATGAAATTATCAACATTGACCACAAGGACTTTTAAACTACCTACGAATACAGTAAAAACGTATCACATGAGCTTTATAATAGGGATAATTGGCTATGGAGCTGTAATATGGGAAAATAGATTAAAATATCATAAATATATTAAAATAATTAGAAGTTTTCAAAGACAAGCTTTAATAAGATGCTTAGAAGTCGTAACAACAACACTAACTTTAGCTCTTTTGCTATGTTTGGCAATTTGGCCTATAGACTTAGTAATAAAACAGAGAGCAGCAAATTATTGGCTCAAAAGATTTCTTAGAAATTGAACAAGTTATAGGTGAATATTGTAGGAATAAATCAGAAATCAATAGGAAGCTTTTAAGAGATTGGCAATATGAATGGGATACATCACTTCAAGGAGGAAGAAATTATAGTTTGTATCCCAAAATAAACGAAAGATTAAAACTAAAAGATTTGGTATCCAATACTTAACGGGACATGAACCATATAATGTGTACTTTAAGAAAATAGGAAGATCTGACGGCAGTAATTGTGATCGATGTAATTTAGACGACACTCCAGAACACGCCCTATTTGAATGTCATAAATATGATGAAATTTTACGTAAGGAAAGTAAATATGTTTGGGACGTAGTTAGAAACACAAATGACTTCAAAGTACTTGAAACGGCAGCTGGGAAGGTACCCACTATAATTATGGAGAAATTAAACAACAAGGTATAAGGGAACATAATAACCAAGTACTACAGGCTGGGGTACGAAATCAGTCACCACAAATTAGAAGATCTGAGAGAATCAGACAACGTAATAGGACAGTAACGTGAGATTTAATAAATAAAAGTTTGTACAAATTCTTTCTACATACCTTTACCGTTTAGTTTACCTCGTAAATGTAAAACTACTGATAATATCTAGTTAGGATAGTTTTTGTAATGTAATTATAACATGTATCTGCAAAAACTATTTAATGTCTTAATGTAAAATTGTAATGTAAATAAGAAAATAATTAATATTGTAAAAATAGATCTCGATGTAGCTTGTAGATGCCGAGACAAAAATAAAGTAGAATTTATTTATTTTATTTTATCTGGTGGTCTGTTTCAGGGTAGAAGTGTCGCCGGGTGTCTCGGCGGTGCATGGCAGGACAACATGTTCCTGGTAAACAGTTCCTCCTCCGGTAGTGCAGCTTGGAGTCAAAGGAACCCGAGCCTCCCTCCCACTAATGACGGTCATAAATCTATCTCCACACTTCAGAAATGGAACACTGACGTTGAGGACCAATAACAACCCTGATAATCTCGAAGTGACAGTGGAATGTCTACTCCACGTGGAGTCCCAGTTACCAAAGTTCCAACTTCCAGTTGATTTGTTTCATTACGTGCAGAAATTCGTTGTGTGTCACGATGTGAAGACCGTAGGAGGGAAATGCAGTGGTAAATACAAATGAAGTAGTAAATAACTTTCAGTCAAGTGAAAATAATCAAAGTGATGACAATAGTGTGAATAACTGGGTCGAGTTATATTACTGGAAAAGCCTCAAAAAACAAACTTATAACGGGAACTGTTTCTAAGCAAATTCAAGCGCTTGTTTTGAACACATATAAATATTTGCTGACAAATAATCTTGGTAAGGAAGGGGTGGTGCAATTAACCTGATAAATTCTGGGTATTCATAGAAATACAGTAAGAAATATTGTGACGAAAGGAATACCAAAGACGCTGATCAAGTGTGAAAACAAAAGGAAACGTTTCTCTAAAGTAGATAATTTCACGTGCGATTTAATTCGTCGAGAAATTTATAGATTCTATGCAAAAGGGAGAGCGCCCACCTTAGACGAATTGCTTGCACATTTGCAAGAAATTTGTGATTTTCCTTATGAGCACTGCACTTTGTGTGGCCTCCTAAAGGAGCTGGGTTTCAAATACCACACTTTGAATAAATTAAGGGTTATTATGTAATCCAGTAGAATTGTAGCTTGACGATATATATATATATATATATATATATATATATATATATATATATATATATATATATATATATATATATAATTTGTCAAAACTAAGGAAGTTTCGCAGTACGGTAGGGAGTAGGGTGCTTACAGTTTACCGGTTGGAAGCTGCCCAGCAGCCAGAACAACCAGTAAGTTGTATATAGTCAAAACTAAGGAAGTTTCGCAGTAATGGACATAACATAATTTACTTAGACGAAACCTCGTACGATACCCATGACGTATCGAGAAAGGTGGATCCCTTGCAGAAAAGACTGCGAGAAGGTGGGTCTGTCCTGTAAAACGATTATAAGGGTTCGTCAAAGGCAGCAGCCGACGTGCACACGCGTTAACTAAACAGACTTACTGGTTGTTCTGGCTGCTGGGCAGCTTCAACCGGTAAACTGTAAGCACCCTGCTCCCTGCACTATCTTCTCTCCTTGGGACAGCCACCCTCTGTCCCCTCTCGCCTCACCCTTTCTCTCGTGGTGCAATAGACCAAGTTTGGACCTCCATGCGGAATCCCGTCCGAATCGCAGTCCAGTCAACTCAATTCTGACCGGGATTCGAACTCGGGCTCTCTTGAACGTGAGGCAGACCCGCACAACTAATTTATTCCGTACTTTTATCAGACATTCTGACTTCTGAATTCCATTCTTTCTTCCCTCATAACCATTTAAATATTTTGTCTGAAATCGCCACAGTTTGTGAATTTCAGGGTTGTTGTTATTTTTTTAATAACTTCCGCAAAAGTGTACGCTGACTGCACAGAAGCTTTAAAACTTGTAGTAAATCCCTTAACTGTAACTTAACCACTGGAGTGACAGCCCTAAGAGGGCCAAGGCCTACCAACCCGACTGTCGGCCTCACGCCCGCTTACGCACGGCAGAGGTGGGCGATAATCCAACCGATACGGGGAGGAAATGTGGTCAGCCGGAACGTTGGTTTCCGTGACCAGGGCCACTTACCTCACTTTCCTCACGATACTGAGTGGTGACTGGTCCTATACCCGGCCCCGAAAATCCGAATCCTATGGGTGGGAGCAAACCCAGACCCAAACCGTGACCATGGACCAGGGCATGCTGCCTTAACCCACTACGCCATGGCGCAGGACTTATAAATCCCTTATGCCCGACATCACCAACAGATGTTAAAATCGACGTTAACAAATGTAACGTAACAATTGCGACAGCGCTAACAAAGCTGTTAAATTTCTTGCATTTCACCAACAAGTTTTCTGAAAGTGTTAACAAACACGTGTTAACGCCAAGAAACTTGTAAATATTACAGATATAGAAGGCTATGGATGAGTCGTATTACTTTCTGAACGTACTGCGATGCGATGGCTTTTGTTTTCATTTTCGTCTGCACACAGCTAAAAAAATGGCGGATAAACAAAATCGTAAACAAAAGGCATGAAACAAATTTCTCATCGATGGAGAAAGAATTGTTAATTGAATTGGTGACGAACTGTAAGGATATTATTGAAAATAAGAGGAGGACGGGTGCGGTGAATGTAAAAGAGAAAGATGTCATGTGGGACAAAATTGGAAACAAATTTAATTCAAATGCATGTGTCATTAATAGAAACACGAAACATCTTCTTCAGCATTACGTGAATTTAAAACTAGATGCGAAGAAGGACAAGGGACGAGTGACTTGAAAGTTTCAAGACGGGAGGTGGAGAGTGTATTATCCACATAATTCAGTGAAAATCGCAAAGTTATTAATACTTTAAGCAAAGACGAGATCGGCACATTTCTTTCGATGTATGTTCTAACTCTGTATTACGTAAATTTAAAACGAGGAGCGAAGGACAAGTGACGAGTGACTTGAGCGTTTCGAGACGGGAGGTGCACAGTGTATTATCCAATAATTCAGTGAATTATAAAATCGCAGTTACTAATATTTTAAGGAAAGGCGAGATCGGCATATCCTTTCGATGCATGTTCTAACCTCTTGTACTTCTGCAGTAACCTTCATAGCAACTTGTTTTGACAGTCTATAGCTCTGTAGAACATTTTCTTCTGATAGTTCCTCAAAATAATTTCTCCTCATAGGCCGTACCCTATTACGGATACCATTTAGACGATTTTAAATATAGCAAATCGACATCAACAGCTGCGTTCACGCCCGCCATCTTGACTATTTACACTTGTTAGGAACTTAACAACAAAAATTTGGCTTGTTAGTTTAACAAGTGATTTAACACGAGTGTTACGCTAACACTTGTTGATGAAATGCAATTTTTGTTATAACTGTTGTTAAACCCGTGTTAAGTCTTAACATCTGTTAATGAAATCGGGCACTACTGTGTTAATATATGTAAAATCTTAAAATAATTGGAAAAATGGTTTTACATTTCCTGCTGCCACATTATAATAATAACTGAGTTTATTTCGCGGTTTTGCTTCTAATGTTATGTACTACATGTTAGAAATCCCCTTCAGTTACTAACTCTTATCTGGAATTGTATCTATACTTTGTCTCTGAAATTGCGTGATGACGTCAACTGAAATTTCAACATATCGCTTTAGTGGTGTAGTACCTGGTTTGTCGGCTTTCAGTTACGGAGCTAAAATTCTCCAACATTAGATTAAAAGGCTGCAATTAGTAACATCTTTTACGGTTCTTCTATGTTTTTTTATGGTAGATCGAAGCTTCCAGAGAATTGATCTTTCATTCAATTCGCTTACAAATACCCCAACCAGGTGAACCACGATTTAGTTTACTTTTTCTGAAATGGCAGCTACTTTCAAACTGTACAACATACACTTTAGCACTCTCCAAACATCTGTTTGAGGTTTGCATTACTCTTTTGTTTCCGGAAGACATTATCGTTGTACCAGTCAGTTGTGATCTTTGGGTCAAGTTCACGGCTGTTTATGTTATTGTTCTGTTCTCTAACTGCATTGTTATCAGTGTCACAGTTGGCACACGTTCATTATTCACTTCCTTTCGTACTGCTAAACGGCATGTGTTTAGGTTCTCTGTACAGTTACGTGTTCTCTACTAAATCACACTGGCAAATGGAAGATTATAATGAAAACAAATATTTCGCAGTTGCTCGTAGTTTCCCATGAGCAAAAATAAGTATCAATCATCTCAATTGTCTCCTAGTTTCTCCATTAACAATTATTTCTCCAAAATAAGACCTGTAGCTTTCCTAGCGATGAATATGCTCAAGTTGTTCGACGTTTTTCTCTACAAAATAATTGTTCACGAAGGTGATTGCGTCTTCATTTGACGAAAATCTCTGTCCTCCGAGCGCTATTTTCAGATGAGGGAACAAAAAGAAGTCGTTTGGGGCTAGATCTCGTGAGTCAAGCAGTTCAAATCGTAATTCGTGGATTTTCGCCATTGCAACCGCTGAGGTGTCAGACGGTCTTGGTGAATCAGGATTTTCTTTTTCAGCAAATGTGGCCGTTTCTCCGCAAGTTCTGCCTTCAGCTTGTCAAGTAATGATGCGCAGTATGCTCCTGTAAAGGTTTTTACTTTTTGAAGATAATCGATTAAAATAACGCCGTGATTATCACATAAACAGTCGCCATTACTTTCCCAGCCGAAAGAAGACAGCTTTTGCTTTTTTTCCCCTTCCTTTTTAGTCGGTTTCCCCTTTGCAGTCAACTGTTTCGACTGTATTTTTGTTTCCAGCGTATAATGGTGTATCCAAGTTTCATCTGCAGTAATTAATCGGCGCCAAAACTCGGATTTATTCCACCTAAACTGTGCCAACAAAGCGTTGGAAACGTTTATTTTTTGTCTAACGTGAGCAAACGTGGCACCCAACGTGCGGACAGCTTTCTCATGTCTAAATGTTGATTTAATATGTGACAAACACGTTCTTTTGACATGTTTATAGCCTCTGCTATCTCTCTCAAATTCGGTGGTCTTCTAGCAGCATTTGGTGAACTTTGGCGGCATTTTTGTCTGTAGTTGCAGTTTTTGGGCGTCCCGAACGTTCATCGTCTCCCAGGCTCTTATGGCAACGTTTAAATTCAGCTGTAATAAATGATAGTGCAGAGTCCCTATCCACAGAATCCAACTCATCTTTGATTTACGTAGGCGTATTGCCTTTCAAAAACAAATATTTAATGGCAGTTCGATACTCGACTTTGTCCATTTTCATAAAAACCCTCACATCAACTCACTCAAGCGACCGTTACATAACAACTGAGCGTCCAAAATGGCTGAAACTTTGATGAGTAACTGTCAACAATGAAAAAAAAAATACTAGCTTTTATTAACGAGTGCTGCCATCTTCATGTTGAGGTCGGAAACTTAACTGACCAGCCTCGTAATTGGCTATCATGTTATCAACAGGAATTTTGCTCTTGGTACATTCATAATCTTTATTTTGATTGCTAGGATACTTTTAAGAACGTAAGGCTTGAGCAACAAACCCTGTAGTAAGTGCATGCTTCCTTTATGCAGAAATCGAAATATTTCAAGAGAGTGACTAAAACTACTGTGCATAATGTGAAGAAAGTGTGGTGCATTTTCGACAAAAGCAGTCCCCAAACATTCTCAGTATTAGCTGAAGAATGAATTCTATTGTTTACCTCATTTTGTTTATGACGCCTAAAATATTAAAAGAGTTCTCCGAACTTTTACTTACGAAGGTTAAACAGCTTCATCCAGCCCAGTCAGGCAGAAAACAATTTAATCCATTGAACTTCTATGCCCTCCAAGACAAACCACATGTTGCATTGACTTCTTTTGTGTTCAGTCTGACCATGAAATGTCCCTGACCCAAAAGTTTACTTTTTTCGAAGAATGTGTATCAAATATGTAGCGTTACTGAAAAATATGAGGATATTTGACACAGTGTTATGTTATTAAATAGGCTTTTGCGTTTTTCAGCTTTGCTGAGACAACTGTCCTGTAAATAAATGCCTAGAGTTCGCATACATGTGAAAGAAGAATTAATTTCCATTAATTGCCCTAATAGTGGTCTTCAAGGCCCTGGTACAAAGTACTTAGTACACGGTAAGTCGCCAAAAATGTGAGAAACAAATACGAGAAACTTGGAGAGTTTAATGTCATGCTGGCATGTTGGTCATGGTAGCTCAATGGTTAAGAGTAGCCGGACGGAAACCTTAGACCCTGTTTCAAATCCCGGCTATAGCACTGAACTTTTTAGTCTGAATCTACCTATCCATGTACGTGAATTAGACCGACATCGCAAAAGGCGAAACCAACTTCTATCACGTGATTTATTGCACGTTGAGAAACTACTGTGACTGCGTGGGTTACGTGGATTCAGAGATCTAGTTTGTAGAAATTTAGAACATTTACTGCAGTAAAAACTACTTAAATTGACAATTAGCTATAGGCCATAACTTTTCAATCAATAATAGGAGACAGGTGCGAGTTTGGGAGAATATAATACATAATTGGGAGATTGCATTACACTATTTACATCTCAGAGAAAATGTTGGAAGTGTCCTCCACCAGCATCTATACCTGTTTGTACTCGTCTTACCATATTCTCTGAAGTTTTACGGAGATGATATCGAATTGAGAGAAGGTTATTTCCAGCAAGATGGAGTAACATGCCATACATCTAATGACACCATGGAATTTGTAACCACTTTCTTTGATAACACTGGGGAACAAAAAACAATTATTTTTATATACCCGAAACAAAATAGGCAAATTATTATGTAAACTGATCTACTGATTCCAAAAGTGCCCCTCAAAATGCTGTATCACGTAACGTATTTTAGGTATTCATAATTTTTTATGAAATCTTACAGAAATGTGATGTGATAACTCATATTTGATTAATTGAAAATAATAGGTATTTTATTGCTAAATATCATTGAAAATAATAATTATTAATTATTATTAAAATAAATAAACACAAGATAATAATGAAAACCAATGCCTGAATTATCTCAGAAGTGTTTCACTGTTGATTTTTTTTATTGACTCTCCCGTTTGAGGAACCAACAATAGTCTCCGAACATGGCTGAATCCCAGCGATACCCTGATAACGTCTTTCCATCTCAGAAATGTCCTGGTGAAAACGCTCACCTTGCTCATCACTTATTACAGCTCCTAGGTTTGTAGGGAAACTATCAAGGTGAGAGTGCAAACAGTGGATTTTAAGTGACATACGGCAACCCATTTTTTTGTAGCTCCTTAATAGTTCTGAGACTAAAGTTTCATAATTTTCTTCTTTGTTGTTGCCCAGGAAGCCTTCCAGCACTGATTTAAATGATTTCCATACTGCCAGTTCAACAAGTTTAAGCTTTGTTTCAAAAACACTGTCTTTAAGAAGTAGTCTTATTTGAGGACCGACAAGTATACCTTCCTTCAATTTAGATTCACTTATTTTGGGAAAGTTACTTCTTAAATACTCAAAGGCACTTCCACTTTTGTACAAATCTTTAACAAAATTCTTCATTAACCCGAGCTTTATGTGAAGTGGGGCAGAAGAACTTTGTTTGGGTCTACTAGAGGCACATACTTAACATTGCTTGCTCCAGGGGTATAGTCTTCCCTTTTCCCCCATTATTTCACTATGAAATGCTTGTCAGTTGCCCTACTGTCCCATAAGCACAAAAAACAGTAATATTTTGTGAAACCTCCCTGTAGTCCCGTTAGCAATGCAACTACCTTGAGGTCACTACAAATTTCCCAGCCATGGTTTTGATAACTAATAGCATCTAAAATGATGGACATGGAATCGTATGTCTCCTTCATTCCTATGACATGAAATAATGGCATTGAGGGTAGTAAATTGCCATTATGAAGCAACACTGTCTTTAAGCTGTATTTAGAAGACTCGATGGCTATTATTTTAAATTAAGTCAATATGAGTTGGTATCATACCTCATTTCTGTAATTTTATATAAAAGAATAAGAATATCTAAAAAACGTTACGTGATACAGCATTTTCAGAGACATTTTTGGAATAAGCGAGTCATTTTGCATAAGAATTAGCCTATTTTGTTTCGGGTACAAAAAACGTGTTCCCTAGTATAATCTAATAATCTCAAAAGGTCTGTGCCCTCCCCCAGATCCCCTGACCTAACCTCATCGGATTTTTTTCTTGTGGGGGTATCTAAAAAATAGGGTGTACAAGAATAGGTCACGGACAATTGATGTTCTCAAAGAATCCATTCGAATCGAAATAAGTAATATTGGCGAGGACACTCTCTTATTTCTAATAATGACTATTATTAATTAATTAATAATTATTAATAATAATTATTACTAGAGCATGTAATAAGGCAGTCAAATATAAATACGGATGGAACCCTAATACACAAATTAGTAGAGTTAGTGGCTTATGCTGATGACATAAATATAATGGCAAGAACAAAAAGAGATTTAACTCAAACCTTCCAAGAACTACAGGATAACGCACAGGAAATTGGTTTACAGATAAATATAGAGAAAACTAAAATGTTAATACAGACACGTAAGCCTAACTTGAGCAATAACAGACAGCAGATATGTCTAATAAAAGTAAATGCAGTTCAAGAATTTACATATTTAGGTAAAATAATCAGTAATGATAATAATGGAATATATGAGATAAAGAATAGGCAGTCAAAGGCAAATAAAGCATATTTCACAATATTACCAATATTCAAGTCTAAAGACATACACAGACAAACAAAAATACGATTGTACGGATGTGAAGTATGGGTAATGACAAAGAAAATGGAGAATATATTATGTGCCTTTGAAAGAAAGATTTTGAGAAGAATCTTAGGCCCAGTGAATGATAATGGATTATAGAGACATAGAAATAACAGCGAAATATATGACATATATAAACAGCCAAATATAACAAGAATAGTTAAATTAAGAAGACTTCAGTGGGCTGGGCATATATTACGAATGAATGACCAAAGTATACCCTTAAAAGCGTTAAAAGGCAAAATGTTTGGGAATAGAGCAGTTGGCAGACCAAGGGAGAGATGGTTTGATGGGGTGAGAAACTTACAGAATAGCAGGAATCTGGAAAGAGATGCAATAAATAGGGAAGAATGGAGGCAACGCTTAATGCTCAAGTTGGGCTGTAGTGCTACGGAAGATATGTTGTGCAGAATAAACATTTAAAAATTGTACAAATAAAATTATTCATTAATATTATTAATACACGTAAACCAAACCATGGCAAAAGGTATAGAGTTGTCGTATTACAGATAAAAAAGATAGTAGAACCTTTAATGACGTTTTACTTTGTATTGATATAATAATAGGAAATGAGATTTACTTTGCACATACTAGAGAGGGAGGAAGAGGAAAAAAGGGGTAAGGCAAGAGCAAAGTGAGGGAGAAGAGTAGAAAAGGGAGAGGGTTTAAGCAGAGGGAGCGAAAACAACAGAGAATCTTCTCATTCAATTAAATAACACGAGGTGAACTGCAATTTCTGGTTGTACAATCTACGTACAATCTATGATAGCTACGTCATCATCTATCTAGTTGGTGGACATCAATAGCAGAAAAACCTTTGGGGGTAACCTGTAGTTACATAACTGCTTCTACTCTTCAGAATAGAGTCATACTTCTATGTATTTTAAAGGTAATTGTATGTCATTTTCCAACAATATAAAAATGACTTAAACGAATTTAATCTACACAGTAGGAAATAACTGTTTTACATTGATATTGTTTTATTTTTTCATTGGCTTGCTCTCATTCAGGTAAATCCTTGCACAGAATGTTTAATCTATAGCTATCTTATTTCACATTTTGTTTTAAATGACATCGCCAAAATTATTCCTAGCATAAATTTAATAAATATGTGAGTATTGTCTTCAAAAAGTGTTAACTTTATACAGTAACAGATTTAAAATGTAAAAACATTTGATGGCAACCAGACGTTTTGACAGTCAAAGGTCAAACAGTTTATGAGAGAGACCTCATTTAACAATGTAAACAATAAAAGCATACTTGTAGGCACTGTTCGGAGACAAAATAGGATAAAATCACAAATAAAAACAGTGTCAAATCCAATTTTTCCTGAACATGTAGTAATTTGTAGAAAATTTATCAATTTGCCTCCAAACAGTGGAAAATTTTGATTCAGGTAAAGGTGAACACCAATAAATACAACCACGAGAGCTGTTCAATAACGAATGATCATAATTTTTTTACAGTCATAATTTTTCGCACTAAAATTCAACCTTATTACATTCTGTTAGCTTAATGTGAAACAAACACGCCGTAGTAGTTTCATTGTTGGTACTCGTGGTTCGCGCCTGTGAGAACCAGGCAAGTTCAGACATGTTCAGTATCGCCTACCACTGCAATGGAGGTAACATGCAGTTAAAGTTGATGTTAGAGGAAGATCCAGAGTTTCTTTCAAACGTAATCACTGCTGATGAAACTTGACTACATCATTTTGATCCTGAGAGCAAACAGCAAAGCTCAGTGTGGAAATCTCCTTCATCACCAACCCCCCAAAAAAGCAAAAGTGGTTGCTTCTGCTGGGAAAGTTATGATCATCTCATTATTTGATATTCATGGAATGGTTTATCAGCATGTTGTACCTGCACACACATCAGTAGCTGGACAATACTACAGGGATGTCCTGAAAACATTGCAAGTCCATATCAGGCGCAAAAGACCACATATCCGTGAAGCAGACTGGATGCTGCACTACGATAATGCACGGCCGCATATTGCCAATGTTGTTGCTGATTATCTTGCAAAATCAACGTGAAGTGCATCCCTCACCCTCCCTATACTCCGGATTTAGCCCCGTGTGACTTTTTTCTATTCCCTAACTTGAGAAATGCCTTCGTTGGAGACATTATCCATCATGAGAAGCAGTGGTGAAGGCTGCGGAGACGATTTTGAAGGATCTCTCAAAAAATGGTTTCCAGCATGTCTTTGAAGACTGGCAGAAACGCTGGGAGAAGTGCATCGCATTCAGGAGAGACTATTTTGAGAAGGACCATCAAAATTATGAGGATGGGTAAAGGTACGTTGTCAAAAACATTGTGGTCAGTCTTTATTGAACAGGCCATACAGTAATTTGTGGAATATTTATCAGTTTGTGTCCAAACAGTGCAAAATTTTGATTCAAGAAAAGGTGAACACCAGCAAATACAACTAGGATTCATATTCAAAATAATTTTGTTGAAGCATAAACGTTTTATGAATAATAACGATACATGTTGCATTTTAAAGTTACGAAAGAGTATAAAAAATTACAACTAATAAGATATATGTATGTAGATTTGTTAACTGTTACCTCTCAAAAGTAATTTTAACAAAATAATCAGTAGTCTTCGCATGCATTAATACTCTTAACATTCTGCGAATTGGATTCCAGCGTCCTCTGTCCAATCGATCTTCGTTCGATCATCGTTCGATCATTCTTCTTGGCTCCTTTCAGGTAATCATGGAGGATTGCTTGCACCTGTGCCGCATTATTTATGCACTTGCGATAGAAACTTATAACACCCAAACGTACGAAGTTCACGAAATGTTTCCGGTGGTTTAAAATCTGTTATAGCCGTAACTTCCTCTGGAATTGACTTAGAACCTAGAGATGTTATGAGGTAACCCAAAAATTCAAGTTCCTAAACACCAATTACCCAATTACAGAGTTCACAATAATAACATATTCATTAATTATATATAACACCAAATTAAAACGCCCGCCTCGGTAGCGTAGATGGTAGCATGTCTGCCTCACGTTCAAGAGGTCCCGAGTTCGATTCTCGGTCAGGGTGAGTTACCTGGATAAGGTTTCTTCTGGGGTTTTCCCTTATCCTGAAAGACGAATGTCAGGTAACTCTAAGTTCTACGGACCCTGGGCTCATTTGAGCATCATTTCACCCATTCCATTCATCGTCCGATATGACTTAACGTTGGAGGACGTAAATAACAAAAAAAAAAAAAACAAAAAAAAAATGCTTTCACTTTCTACTCGTGCAGCAAGCCAGGTGAAAAGATGATTAGATATCAACGTTTCGAGAGTGTGCATTGCTCCCATCATCCGGATATTTATAAAATGTTATAACCACAAATGAAATACTGGATATAACACAACTATAAACAAAGACAAAACACTACCAAAATTCGTATTACTGAACAAAAGACTGTTTTCATTAAACTAAATGCCAGGTCAGGAGATGGCGTGAGTATAGAAAATTGTGTCAAAGAAACGTAATTACTTAACTTGATTATCAATCTGTATTGATCTTTGCTTCTTAATTCGACGGATTTCCATTTTAAGGGCGGTTTCCAAGAGGATCTGAACTGAAATCCAGCATCACGATTAAGCATGCTCCTTTCAGAGGAAATCGCCAAAGCCTCCTTAATTCTCCACTCCCAGTAACTGTTGCATTTTGCCAAGATGGTCGTCTCCCGAAAGTAGCTCTATGGTCGTTATTAAAACAATGCTCTGCCAGTCCAGACTTCTCAGGTTGCATTAAATGAATGCTCCGTTCATGTTTGATTATTCTAGTAGCCATGGTCCTTCCGGTTTGTCCTATATACGGTGTCCCACATTCACAGGGAATGCGGTACACTCCCGGAACTTGGAAGTCCAGTTTGTCTTTCACTGGTCTCAACAGATGTTTAGTCTTCGGAGGTGGCTTGTGAATGGTCCTGATGTGTTTGGCGAGAACTCTGCTGATTCTGCCGGATAGGTTGCCGGTAATCGGGATGTAGGCTGTAGCGGTAGGCTTATCTGACGCTTGCTGTAACGACCATAGAGCCAATTTTCGGGAGATGACCATCTTGGCAAAATGCAACAGTTACTGGGAGCGGAGAATTAAGGAGGCTTTGGCTATTTCCTCTGAAAGGAACACGCTTAGTCATAATGCTGGATTTAAGTTCAGCTCCTCTTGGAAACCGGCCTTTAAATGGAAATCCGTCGAATTAAGAAGCAAAGATCAATACAGCTTGATAATCAAGTTAAGTAGTTACGTTTCTTTGACACAATTTTCTATACTCACGCCATCTTCTGACCTGGCATTTAATTTACTGAAAACAGTCTTTTGTTCAGTAATGCGAATTTTGATAGTGTTTTGTCTTTGTTTATAGATATGTTATATCCAGTATTTCACTTGTGGTTATAACATTCTATAAATATCCTGATGATGGGAGAGATGCACACTCCCGAAACGTCGATATAAAATCGTGTTTTCACCTGGCTTGTTGCCCGAGAAGAAATTAGTAACATTTACTAACTGTGGATGAGAAGCAAATGGGGAGAGTCTAGGGAACAAAAAGTAAGGGAACTGAGGGAACAGATAGTTATGGGACATATTTGGAGAAACGATGGGTATTATTATAGGGGCTTTTGGAAAGAGGTAGAATTAAGGCTGGAAGATCTAGATAGCCAAGTTATATTTACCAGTGTAAGGGAGAAAACATCATTGAGGACATATACGGAAATAAAGACAGTGTGGGGGAGGAAGAAGTAAGTAAATAAGTAAGTAATAAGTTAGGGTGAGAAGCATTTGTCTGGGCAAGGACAGGAGTTTGAAATTTAAAAGGTATTAGATACAGGAAAATGCCTAATGTGTGGAGAAGGGGATACAGATTGGCATAGTATACTTTACTGCAAACAAACAAAGATATGGCAACAAAAGTGGGACAGTTTTAGGGATGGGGGGAGGTATTTATAATAAAATAAATGTTATTGGTAATAGGAGAAAAGAATGTAAGAAATATAGGTGAATATCTGGGGAAAGTTAGAGAGAAATGGTTAAAATTGATGAATACAAGGGAGAGGAGGGTCATCAATACACGCAAAACCAGAAATTATGTGTATTTTTTTTATTCTATATTATTTTTTATTTTATTTTTTAATTTTTTTTATTCTTTTTTTCTTTTTTATTTTATTGAGACCGAGACTCGAGGCAAGCAGGTAGAAATGGTATGTTAAATGTGAATAAGTCATTTTGTTATTGTGTGAAAGAAATGTTACAAATGTCAATGTATCAATGAAATTGTATGTAGAAGAAAGATGAGAAATAAATACAGATACAAAATACTAACTTTGGAGAAATTTCTTCAGGAAGCACAACGCTTTCATCTTAAATATCTTCAGCCACAAAACAGAAAACTTTAACAATTTTTTTTTATTTTATGATACTCTTAATGGAATACTCAGGAAGCTAATTCTAAACGTAATAATAATAATAATAATAATAATAATAATAATAATAATAATAATAATAATAATAATAATAATGATGATGATGATGATGATGATGATGATGATGATGATGATGATGATGATGATGATGATGATGATGATGATGATGATGATGATGATGATGATGATGATGATGATGATGATGATGATGATGATGATGATGATGATGATGATGATGATGATAATAGTAATAGTAATAGTAATAGTAATAGTAATAGTAATAGTAATAGTAATAATAATAATAATAATAATAATAATAATAATAATAATAATAATAATAATAATAATAATAATAATAATAATAATAATAATAATAATAATAATAATAATAATAATAATAATAATAATAATAATAATAATAATAATAATAATAATAATAATAATAATAATAATAATAATAATAATAATAATAATAATAATAATAATAATAATAATAATAATAATAATAATAATAATAATAATAATAATAATAATAATAATAATAATAATAAATAGTAACATCATTATATAAAATAAGACTTGAAGCTTTTCTGGGGACGAATATGTTCGAGATCTTTTCGGGAAACAAGCCATGTGAAGAGACGATTAGATATCAACGTTTCGGGAGTGTGCATCTCTCCCATCATCAGGATATTTTATTAAATGCTATAATCACAAATGTATCACTGGATATAACACAAATATAAACAAAGACAAAACACTATCAAAACTCGCATTACTGAACAAAAGACTGTTTTTAGTCATCTCACGCCATCTCCTGAACTGACATTTAATTTACTGAAAACAGTCTTTTGTTCAGGATAGTGTTTTGTCTTTGTTTATGTTTGTGTTAGGTATATCTAGCTATACATTTTGTGGTAAATTGTGATATTTATTAAAATATCCTGATGACGGGAGAGATGTACGCTCCCAAAACGTCGATTTCTAATCGTCTTTTCACCTAGCTTGATTCCCGAGAAGATCTCGAATATAGCATTATATGTTCGATTAATAAAAATTATTAAATGTGCAGCAACATCCAAAATATATCAACAAAAAGTATATAAAGGTACATGTTTCATTGGGAATTAATTGTTCTTTCACAGCACTCCTAGTGGTTTACCGGCAAAAACACGAGTCGGTTGGAGAATTTAATGTCATACCGGCACGTTGGCCATAGTAGCTCAGTGGTCAGAGCGGCTGGACGGAGACCAGAAGATCCGTGGTTCAAATCCCGGCTATGGCATTGAATTTTTCAGTCTGGCTCTATCTTTCCACATGTATCATTGCAAAACATGAAACATACAGGAAAATTTAATACATATTACGAGTAAGAACAAGAATTTGGATACAAATTCGATTTATATTAATGAAGTAGAGATGTTCCTTTCGTAACAAGATGGTGTGGTTATTCATATGACATTTTGGTTTCAGTTTATGAAACGGTGACATCTTCAAATTTTGCAGTGCACACTTATATAAATATTTTCAAGGTTGTCAAACACTGCATCTCAGTTATAAGAGCATTTTAAATGTGATACCGATATACATATCTATTTTATAGTCTTTGAAGAAAAAATATTCATTTTGTTTTAATATAGATATTGTAAACAATACAGTTTTTGAAGAATACTACTTTTGTGAGACAAAATCTCGAATATGCGTCTATTATTTGAAATCGTAAGATGATAATGCACGTCACCGCAATAGAAAAAGTATCATCAAAATTTCTAAAGTATATACTATTTAAAAGAAGTGGATATTACCCTACTTACATAAATTATGAAACCCTTTTAGAAATATTTAAATTTGAAACTTTGAATTTTAGAAGAGCCATTGCGGGGTTAATATTTCTGTACAAAGTATTACATTTGATTATTGATGATGTTAATATTACAACAAATATATTATTTTATGTAACCAATAAAATAAGCAGATTCAGGAGGTTTTTTTTTTCACCTCGAAAGCAAATACAGAAATCCATAGAAGTTCACCATTACACAGAATTATGTATTTATGCAATAAACGTCATCGTTTCGATGTAGCTATTTTCAGCATGTCCGAAACTCAATTAAAAAATGCTATAACTGCTAACTACTTATTTCCAGATCAGTAAATTCCAAAAAATTGGCAATAGTATCGTTTCTGTAATTAGGAATAGTAAAATAATTACTTACCATGCCACCTTCACTTTTTTCTTTTTATTCATTGCTTCTATTCCCCATATTTCCTTTTCTGTATTACTCTGTGTTCATTTATGTTTTTCATGTGTTTTATTTGAATATGTATATTATTATATGTAAACACCTATCTGTGATGAACATTGTAATACGGCTACAAGCCTGTTATGTTTATAAGAATAAATAAATATTTAAATACTTATGCACAAAACTTGCATATACAAATTGTTTTACTCCTTTTGTTATTTCATAAAAAATGTAAACTCTAAAATATAATTCATGTCACGTCTGACCAACTTAAAATGTAGCAGAAGTATATGCCGGATTTTAAGTTCATTTCCAGCAAACATCTGCTGAAAATTTTGAGCTAGTTTAGTCACAAACTACATAGTAAAAGGCGGTGGAAATAAATGGGGCATTAGGCCGCGTGCTCTTGGACGTTTAAGTGGTCCCGTGTTGAGGTCTTACGTCTCTTAGACAAAGTTGTAGTATGAGACTGCAGCTAAAGGTCAAAAAACTAATTCTTGAATGTTTTGAACAAATTTAAGCTATGGATATTTTAATAATTTGAGTAATTATATTTTAAAATGCATATACATTTCTTTAAAACAGTAATTAGTTTACTTAGCGTTTATTTTTAAAGTAAAGTATTAAAATATGCAGTTCTGTTGCTGATTTTTCTGGATAGTTAAGTATTTGTGCATCTAGTAATCACCATAAATACCTTTGCAAATCCGTCAATGAAAATTTGCTAAAATTAACATATAGTTAATTGACATTAAGAAAGGTCTGGGGAATTGCTGTTTCAGGTATGAGGCTCCAAAGAGGTCAAGGAGAAAGATTAACTAGGAATTAATGTTTGGTGGGTGGTGTAAAACAAGGCGATGTAGGCAGAAATCTTCATCTGGCAGCAGACGTCCAAATCTCTTCTTCTGCAGCTTGTGTTGACCTCATGAATTGCACTTAATGCATATTTGCAAATGTACTGATGGTATTTTTATAATCAGTTTTATTACTTTCTCTAAGGCATAGTATAAGATTTGTTTTATGATAGAGTAATCTGGATTCTTGAAAGCCTTTAAGTACGTAATAAAACAGAACTTATTTCTTCGTCAGATTATTTATGTACTAACATTGCTGCAAGCATCGATTATTTTACATGAAAAAAAAACTACAAAAATTACTATAGTAAAACAAATTGCACATGAAACAAATCAAATTAAAATGCATAAAAAGCTACGTTGCACTCAAATTTAAGTGTCAGCAAATAGTTTGCAGCAATGTCAGAACAGTATTTAGATGCTCAAGCTTTTGATGTTAAAAAAGAAATCATAGGATCATTATCAACTTGTTCAACTTACCAACTCTAAGGAAGTGTTGATGTACTGACCCTAACTTGCATGTTGAATGACAGAAAAGGAAATTAAAAGTGGCAGGAAAATATAAACAAAGAATAACAAAACTGTAAAGTTCAGTGTATAAAATTTTATTTTCCGTTTAAACGTAAAAAATAATCATTTCACAGAAATGAAAATCGTATCTATAACAAACACAAATGTACAATTTATTAACATGATCTCAATGAATAAAACTTGTTTCTCGTAATATAAAAATGTTCAGTGTTTCTCTCACTTCTGTGTTGGCAGTGTTTTGAGACATAAACAAATACAGGACGATTAAAAATGGTAGCTGTTTGCGAGGGATGAAGGCCGGAAGTTGAGGAACTCGTGACCACGGATGGTAAAGTATGTAGCCACTTTGTTCCTAAAATTTCAGCCTTTTACATAAATGCTTCAGTAAAATTAATATCATGGTCTTAACAACTGTCTCTGCTGTGGCTAAAAAGTCCTAAGTCTTGTAATTGTTCACTTCCTGATAATTTTCCTTTATACATTTCACTTTCCAGCAACCTTCTCTCGTGTCCATTCAATAACTTTTGCTGTTACTTTTCGTAAAACACTATCCATCAATTTACAACACAAGTAGGAATAATTATATTTTAATTTAACACAGAAAATAAAATTAATTTCTTACATATCTTTTCTTTGCGTTGTTAAAACACTTTCAAAACACTCCAAGGGCTGCTCAGTTATTTTAAACACTTATTACTTTCTTAGCCCTTGATATTTCTTTGCTAAGAGTAAAAGAGTTTAAGCCCATTTAGATACAATAAACACCTTCTACTTTTACAGCTGAGCGGTGCTCACTTGTTTTGGGACTTCACAAAACAAATGAAACATAGGTTTTCCTTCACAGTACCAGTTTTGTGCTTACATAATTATTATAGTCTAAAATTGGAAGTGACTAGAACTATAATGGTTCTGTTCTCAAATAATCCGAACTGCTATCACACATTCTTGGCATTCATTTGTTTTGGAATTCATGTGTTTTGAGAGAAACAATCAAATTGAAGAACATTACTATCAGTATACAAATATGTACAATTATGACGAAAGTGTTGAAAATCACGTTGTCAATCTGAAACGCGGGCGGAATTTTTGTAATTGCTCTCATATTTTGATGGGAAAAGAGGCGTGAAGTGGCCAAAAGGCCGCTTCTAATGTTTTGTTGATATTTGACAGCGTGGCGACCGGCTAGTATCCATTACATTAACCCGCCAGTGTTGTTACTCCGGCAGAGCAAGTTGCTCCTCAATATGAAAAGGTCAATGTCCGTTCAAGACACTGTGAAGAGAGAGTTTACTACGAACCAGCGGCGGGCCACCGAGAATTTTCACTTTCCTTTGGCCTTCCGCGCAAATACCACTTTCGTGCTAGCAGTTTTCACAGCAACATTCCCAAAAATAGACTTATCATCAGGAGGGGAAAAATCGTGGTTAACATTTTTCCAAAAAAAGTATTTTCTATCTCAGTCTGATTTTAACCTTAAACCAAAAGGTAATAATAATATTATCAAATAAATAATATATAAAATTACAAAAAATGCGATATTTATTTACTTATTTTTTTGTCTTTTGTTTTTCTTAAACCAAAGCCGTAACTAATGAATTTTGAGCCTAAGAATATTCTACCAGAAACCATGTTCGTTAGCAGTATACCTAATATACCCAAACTTAGGTGACCTCTTTGCTTAAATATATTATACACAAGAGAGCATTATATCCAAAACAGCAGTCCTCATCTTTACAAGCAAAAAAATAAGAATATTAAATCCTATTGCAACTGGTAACACTTATTGAAAGAAAGACGTTTCAAATCTGCACATGCGATTGTTACATAATGGCAAACCTTAGGAAATCGTAAGTCATTAAACCTGCAAATATGATTTTATTGCAAAACTAACTCACGCATGTGCTTGCGAATGGTTTTAACTTATATGCTAACAAATATTACAGTTATAAATAATAAATACCTTGTTATTATTACAAAATATGCAATATAAAAATACATGTGTATCTTAGGTGAGGCTTACCGGAAAAGCCGTGGCGATAGTGTTTTGTCTCGCAGCAGTGGCAGCGGCAGCAAGCACGTGGTCTGGAGGTAGATGACCACTAAGTCAGCTGTTCCAATACACACACCACTTTGCATAAACCTCTCCCACATTAACAATACCATTTCCTTTTCTTCTTCTTCTTCATCCTCGGGCTGTTTCTTCGCCTTCTGTTGGGCTGTGACATGCTCACACCGCTGTCGTCTTCGTCGTCATCAAAACACAGTCCTCAAATCACATTGGCACAGGAACAATAGACGTCGGGGTGACCTTTAGTAGAGGCCGGTTGGGTCTAGATGCTTGGGATCCATCTCGGCGTTGGTCTGCAACCTGGTCGTCGTCGTCGTCGTCGAAGTGAAAGTCGGCGTTTGCCTAAGTCTTCGTTGTCGAAGCGAGCGAACAAGTCTCGTGGTAACTTGAGACTTATTGCGAGACTAGTACAGGCCAGTGGGGTCTAGTGTCTTGGGACCCATGTTGCTGATGTAGAATGACAACTACGAACTCAATCAAGACTTGCCGGCGATCTTTAACAGCTGGGACCTTTCCCCGAAACAGTGCTCTTGATCACTCTTACAACCTCTCTACACGACGTCTTGTCTGCGAGTTGCTGCCACAGCACCGGAGTCGCGGGTTTCAATCGTGCCACTCGGAGGCGGGGAGACCCGTAGTGGGGGAAGATGGAGACGGAGTGGGGACTGGAAGGGAGGCTGACACGGTGGAAGGGAGGCTAGGACCCCCGGAAGTCTAAAAATCTCTGAAACATTTCTTCCCTCGCGTGCGATAAGTATACCGGAAAACCTTGGTTCACGTGGAGAGAGGGGGAAAGGGGCATACTCCCACAATATGAACTCAATTGCGATAGGTGAGGGCATTGATCACGGCTTAGGGAGGGGAGAGGGCATACACATGTCTCATCCTGGTGTGACTCCGTCAATTGTGCACCACCACGATGTGATTACATACAGGTCAGATATTACGGTTTGTTCCCTCCATTGGCAGTCCAAATACCCTTTGTGCTCTGTAGTAAAGAAATGATTTATAACAATTCCACTTCCTCTACGGTAAAACTCTAAGTGGAGACTCGTGAAATGGGGGAAAATAGAAAATGTTTGCGTGTATGTGTGTGTGTGTGTGTGTGTGTGTGTGTGTGTGTGTGTGTGTGTGTGTGTGTGTGTGTGTGTGTGTGTGTGTGTGTGTGTGTGTGTGTGTTTCCCTCTCTTTATTGATATCATCTGCATGCCCCATTACATGGTAATATTACATGCTTTACAATACATAATTTCATTTTTAATTTACAGATTCAATTTTAATTTTATAAGCTTAACAAACTTGTTTCCTAATTTATTTTTGATATATACACCTTGAGGTTTTTCTAACCTATATCTTGGTAGTTCCTTTCTCTAGTTTACTAGCTAATTCTTGCATTGTATTGTTTTATAGTATCCTTGTAGTGTTATCACTAATTCAATTAGTATATTTATAAAATTAACTACATTTTATAAGTTAATTGAATGAATATATTTGCAGAATGGTTTCAGGTATTGTGCGATAAGTTCTTGGTTGGTTTTGGGCCATTTTCCTCCTTGTTTGTGCACTTCTGCCACCAATAGAGGTCTCTGCTGTTGTGTGTCTTTACATTCAAAGATTAAATTGTTAACTGTTTGTCAGAGGTTACTGCATCTACATTTTGGATCATCAATAATGTGGAACCTGTATAGGTAGTCTTTAGTTTTTCCATGACCTGAGATGATAGCAGTAAGTAAGTTCTGGTGTAATGGGAAGTTTTCACTTTAACCTATTTTGTGTGTGTGTGTGTGTGTGTGTGTGTGTGTGTGTGTGTGTGTGTGTGTGTGTGTGTGTGTGTGTGTGTGTGTGGGTGTGTGTGTGTCTTCTTCACTTCATGGCATCCCACTATCCTGTAAAATATAGCCCTTGTTCGCCGGTTTGCGATCTGAAAGGGGATTATAACTAAATTCGGGGTGCTATCACCTAAGATTTTTGTACAAATCACAAAATAATAATTCCTTCATGCGTTAGGCATTACTGCATGTTGCAGTCTACATAATTTATCTTATTGGTTTTACCGTTTTCTTGGTCTCCCTATACTCCTCTTTCCTACTGATTTATAGTTCATAAAATAGCGTGGTAATATTTCTTTCTCCATTTTTTGTACATGGTTTACCCACTTACTTCTATATTCTTGTACTCTGTCATTCAGGTCGAATATCTCTAATATCTTCATTTCGTTTGTAGTCGATTTTTCTATATGCCTCAACGCTTCTTAGAAATATAATTTCATTTGCCTGACGTTTTCTGTTATGACTAGGGAGCGGATTTATAGCACAAAAATGTGTGAAATAGGCAGGCAAAAAGGCACTAAAATGGGCAAAATAGGCACTAAAATAGACACTAAAAATTTGCTAAGTAAACAGTTAGAAATACACAATTTTAGTAAAACGACTCCTGCAATGCACTATAAATGCACTATAACAAAATGACAATCATCGCAACATATGCTGCAGCAAATTCGCTAAACACATACTATTTTGCGGTTCCCTAGGTGACATAGTTCTACATTTATTCCAAATTTCATAAATGGCTCCACAGCAAGTTAAAATAACAGATATTGTCGTATAATTAAAATACACACAGACCCACTTCACTAATTAAGAACCATAATGTGCAGAAAGGTGTAGAGTAATTAACTATGTCAAAAAACAAAACATGGGTTAGGGGCGGGGCTTAAGGGTGAACATTGAAATATCTGAAGCTTTTGTTAGATTTTTTTCAAATTTATAACATTTATTTTTGTGATCGATGAAGAATGGAATAATACCAAGTTTCAGCTTTCTAGTTACAGCAGTTTCTGAGGAATTAACAGATTATGTCTAAATTACACACAATTTTCAAAATTTCCTACATATTGTAATTTTAAAAATTAATACTTTTAATATAAGTTTCTGCACCCATTTTAACCTATTAATGACCTATACCTATATGAAATATTTGTCTTCGCCATATCAACGAAGGGAAAAGATAATCATACCTATTTAACAATTTTTATTTTTCTAAGCGTTTTCAGTAGGAAGTAAGCATTATAATCCTTTTCAATACAAATAACAAAAGCACAACCGGCTGGCCCCGTAGCTCAGTCGGTAGAGCACCTGCCTGCCTTGCTAGGGGTCCCGGGTTTGATTCCCGGTGGTGGGGTGGGGATTTTCTCCTCTTCCCCAGAGTCTGGGAGTATGAATGAGAGTGTGAATGTGTGCGTGATCTAATGATTAAAAACCAAAGATAACGAGTTAACAGCTTCAGTAGTTCCAAAGGAGAACGGCCGCCGATATGACCATTGCAGTTAAAGGTATAAATGGAACAAACAAACAAAAAAAAAAAAAAAAAAGCACAACAAATGTAAATGGGTACACTTAATATTCAGTTATCCTGTATCCTGTAGAACATTTTGAGGTTAGGAAAATGTAGAACATATGGAATCTGAGAAATCTGAACTTAAAGTTACGTAATAGCAGCTACGATACAGGTATAGGGTTATTTAAATGTGATGTTTTCTGTAGTACCTCTAGAAAAAAGAAACTTTCTATTATTGAAGTATTCCTATATTAATTTTAACACAAAGGAACTAAATTTGGTATTGTTGTAAATTTTGGGCCAATTTGCACAGATGTGTCTCCTTAATTAACCCCTTTTGTATATCCAATGTGCAGCAATAAAAAAATGTCTCTTCCTCGAAAACTTCACGTTGAAACTAACAAATGTAAAAGCTGTTGTCACAAATTACAAGCAGAAGAAATTGACTAAAACGGCAGTTTTAGGCACTAATAAGTAGAATAAGCACGAACGTATGGAATAGGCATTTATAGGCGCTATAAAACTGATGAAATGAAATGAAATGTGTAGTGTTTAACGCCCGCAGGCGGTGACACTGATGATGCATGAGATGAAGATGGAGCACCGGTGGAATGAGATGGCGGGGGAAACCGGAGGTCCTGGAGAAAACCCGCCCCAACGCCGTGTTGTCCACCACAAATCTCACTTTTGCGGTCGCCTGGGATCGAGCCCGCGCCGCCTTGGTGAGAGCCAAGCGGTCTAACCACTGAGCCACGGCGTGGCCAATATAAAACTAAGAAATTAGTCTAATAATTGTAGGAAACGTGCTTATAACTTAAAAGCCTACGTTTCTGAACAAAGGAATAAAACAAGCAAATAGGGCAAAATCCGTCCCTAGTTATGGCCCATACTTCATTGTCATATAATATTTCAAGTACTGACACTACTTTGAAAAATTGTAGAATGGCACATTTACTTTATTTTATGACATCTTTTTATTGTTTCATTTATATAGTTGAATATTTCTGACTTTTTAATTATGACTGTTTCTTTCTTGTATGACGTGTAATAACCAAGTATTTGAACTCGTCTACCTATTCTATATTTTTATTTTCTATAAGAATTTTGGATCAAATAATCTCTTTACCTTTAAAAGCCATTATTTTACTTTTATTTGGAGATATAGTCAATTTAACTCCTTTAAGATTTTGTTTAGCTCCTGTATTGGCTTCTGAAGATTGTATTCTGAGTTAGAGATAATAAACCCGGCCATTGTGAATGTAAGGGATATTACAAAGTTCTTTACTTTAAGATTACATACTACATAACATGTAAAAATCGTGCCTTACAAAATTAATACAAACAGCAACATTTATTATTAAGAAATATATATAAATACGTGTATATCTACAAAAGAAGGTGTACTTTCCTCTGATTTACGTTTAAGCTGTGATTAAGGAACTTCCCTTTTCAAGCACCAACAGTAGTCTCCTCGCAATTCCATCGACACTGCTATATCTTGTCCATCTCTTTGATTTTTTGGTGAAATCATTCACCTTGTTCATCTCTGAGGCACCCAAAATTATTAGGAAAATAGTATACGTGAATAGTGAAGCTTATAACTCATATTTTGCCCTGAAGCTGATAACCTCTGTAGAATATTTTTCATAGTTTTTCGTATCGTAGATCTTTTATATTTCCAAGAAATTTACTATATCTTTAAAAGTACAACTTGCGGTTTCCAAAAGTGCACTATTTTCATTAGCTATCTTATCGAGGACCATTAAACATACCTTCTTTTTTTTATATATTTTAATTTACGTCCTCCAACGTTAAGTCATATCGGACGGTGAATGAATCGGATGAAATGGTGCTCAAATAAGTCCAGGGTCCATGGAGCTTAGAGTTACCCGACATTCGTATTGAAGGATAAGGGAAAACCCCGGAAAAAACCTTATCCAGATAACTCACCCTGACCGAGATTCGAACTGGGGACCTCTTGAACGTGAGGCAGACACTCTACCATCAAACATACCTTCAATGCCACGACCGGGATTTGAAACACATATCTCCTGGTTTCAGTCCAGTCGCCGTAACCCATTGAGCTGCCATGACATTAAATTCTCCATTTCACTCGTATATTTCCCCGGTAGACCACTAGGGGCTCTCGCATTCGAGATACACCGTTTGTGGTGACTTACTATCCTAAGTACTTGAGTCCCAGACTTCATTATTTAACTCTTTTTCATTTTCTTTTAAGAATTAAATGATGAAGCCTGGGACTCAAGTACTTAGGATAGTAAGTCACCACAAACGGTGTATCTCGAATACGAGAGCCCCTAGTTGTCTACCGGGGAAATATATGAGTCAATTGGAGAATTTAGAGCCATGACGGCGAGTTGGTAGCTCAATGGGTTAGAGCGACTGGACGGAAACCAGGAGATCCATGGTTCAAATCCCGGCCGTGGCATTGAACTTTTCATTTTGACTCTAATCAAAAAATCTTAGCTTATATACGGCTAGTGTGAAAAAATGATTAATTTCCATCAATTTACTAAAATACCTTCTTTTGTTTTAGCTTCAGACATTACAGAAAATTTTCTGCTCAAGTATTCGAAACACCAATCTCCTTATTCAGGTCTTTCACGAACTGTTTCATAATACTTAATTTTATATGCAAACGAGGCAAAACATTTAATGGGATCAATTATACTAAGCACGAATGACGTTTTTCTCTCCTAGATTTTTGCCAGCCTCGGTAGCGTAGCTGGTAGCGTGTCTGCCTCACGTTCAAGAGGTCCCGAGTTCGAATCTCGGTCGGGGTGAGTTACCTGGATAAGGTTTTTCCGGGGTTTTCCCTTATCCTGAAAGACGAATGTCGGCTAACTCTAAGCTCATTGGACCCTGGCATCATTTGAGCATCATTTCACCCATTCCACTCATCCTCCGATATGACTAAAGTTGCAGGACGTAAATTGAAAAAAAAAACTCCTAGATATAAATCTACTCTCTTAAAACGTTCTCTCACAATCCTCTGTTTAATCTTGATACCTCAGAAAGATAAGAGATAGAGGTTAGGGAAGCTAAGCAGAGGTAGTTTGTTTATATATATTCTGAAGATGCAAAATATATTGCATCATTATACATCTTTATCTGCAAAAATATACACATATACTCGCAGTTATATATAGGATCCAATATATCAAAATTGGGAATTACGCGTTACTGTATAATGTTGTTATTTTCGGAATCGGCGTGTTTGCTTCCATATAAGTAGACTATTTTCATCAAAACCTAGAAAGTGTTGCAGGACAGTGTAGACAATTAAGTGCCTGTTCCGTCTTTAAAGCCTCTAGTCATCGTTTTCTGGGTCTGCCCACCAGTCTTCTACATTTAGGACAATATGATTTACGTTACTTGTTATCTGGCATTCTTTCAACACGTTTGTTACAATCGGGAGGCCCGGGTTCGATTCCCGTGGCTGACCTACCTGAGCCATGAGTTGTTTCGGAGGTTTTTCGAGTCGCTAGGCGAACGCTGGGTAGGTTATATACCTCCCCCAAATTTCTTGTCCCTCCATTTCATATCTTCTCTCATCTGGTGGTTTCTTTCAGGGTAGAAGTGTCGGCGGGTGTCTCGGCGGTGCATGGCAGGATGATATGCTCTGAGGTAAACTACTTCCTCCTCCGGTAATTCGGTTGCCGGCCTCAGCTCCTCCAACAAAGACGAAGTGGAATACAATACATTTCAGGACACGGGCCGTACAAGACAAATTTTAAAAAGATGGGAAAGGCAGATGACACCATGTGCACGACCTGCATGGAAGAAGATACTCCAGAGCATGCTTTATTTGAATGTACACACAACAAGGAAAGAATTAGCAGGAAAATGTATATGGAACATCATTAGGAAGAGGGAAGATTTTAAAATAATAGAATTGGCAGCAGAAAAGGTCTCAACAATAGTAGTAGATGAACATAATCAACAAAGACAGCAGCAACGACGAGTCAGAGACAATATTCAACATAGATATCGTGATCCACCGTCCACACCAAGAAGATCTGAACGACTTTGAGGACAGAATATGGATACCTAGCTTCAACAGCCAAAGGAAAAAGAGGAACTTCACCTAGTCGAAGGATTAATAGAAGATGACAATCTTGGATTCAACAGAAGGATTTGAAGCGACAGAAGAAGACAACATCAACGTAAAAGCAAAAGGATAGATGATTTATTAGGGATAGGAAGGTAGAAGTAGTTTAGATTGTGAAAATTGTAAGCTACAATTGTACCAATTAGATTAGTTAGGCTAGATCAGTTAGGTTAGTGTAGGCTAGCTTTTCTGCAAAAGTTTTGTACATATCAATATAATTATTATGTTTGAGTAAACATCAAATTGTAATACTGTGTCTTGGTATAGCATCTAGAGGCCAAGACATAAGAAATGCGATTATAAAATACAAAAATATGAAAAAGGTCGATAGAGCACCTGCCTAAAGTGATAGGGGTCCCGGGTTCTATTTCCGGCGTTTGGGGGTGGGGATATTTCTCTGACCAAGATAATTCTTCATCTTTCCCAGAGTCTGGAAGTATGAATGAGAGTGCGAATGTGTGCGAGATCTAATGATTAAAACCCAACGAATACGAGTTAACACCTTCGATATGTTCCAAAGGAGAACGGCCGCCGATATGACCATTACAGTTAAAGGCGGGGTATAAATGTGTACGTGATCTAATGATTAAAACCCAACGAACACGAGTTAACACCTTCGATATGTTCCAAAGGAGAACATCCGCCGATAAGACCATTGTAGTTAAAGGCGGGGTATAAATGTGTACGTGATCTAATGATTAAAACCCAACGAATACAAGTTAACACCTTCGATATGTTCCAAAGGAGAACGGCCGCCGATATGACCATTGCAGTTAAAGACGAGGTATAAATGTGTACGTGATCTAATGATTAAAACCCAACGAATACAAGTTAACACTTTCGATATGTTCCAAAGGAGAACGGCCGCCGATATGACAATTGCAGTTAAAGACGAGGTATAAATGTGTACGAGATCTAATGATTAAAACCCAACGAATACGAGTTATCACCTTCGATATGTTCCAAAGGAGAACGGCCACCGATATGACCATTGTAGTTAAAGGCGGGGTATAAATGTGTACGTGATCTAATGATTAAAACCCAACGAACACGAGTTAACACCTTCGATATGTTCCAAAGGAGAACATCCGCCGATAAGACCATTTTAGTTAAAGGCGGGGTATAAATGTGTACGTGATCTAATGATTAAAACCCAACAAATACGAGTTAACACTTTCGATATGTTCCAAAGGAGAACGGCCGCCGATATGACCATTGCAGTTAAAGACGAGGTATAAATGTGTACGTGATCTAATGATTAAAACCCAACGAATACGAGTTATCACCTTCGATATGTTCCAAAGGAGAACGGTCGCCGATATGACCATTGTAGTTAAAGACGGGGTATAAATGTGTACGTGATCTAATGATTAAAACCCAACGAATACGACTTAACACCTTCGATATGTTCCAAAGGAGAACGGCCGCCGATATGACCATTGTAGTTAAAGACGGGGTATAAATGTGTACGTGATCTAATGATTAAGACCCAACGAATACGAGTTGACACCTTCGATATGTTCCAAAGGAGAACAGCCGCCGATATGACCATTACAGTTAAAGGAGGGGTATAAATGTGTACGTGATCTAATGACTAAAACCCAACGAACACGAGTTAACACCTTCGATATGTTCCAAAGGAGAACGACCGCCGATATGACCATTGTAGTTAAAGGCGAGGTATAAATGTGTACGTGATCTAATGATTAAAACCCAACGAATACGAGTTAACAACTTCGATATGTTCCAAAGGAGAACACCCGCCGATAAGACCATTGTAGTTAAAGGCGGGGTATAAATGTGTACGTGATCTAATGACTAAAAGCCAACGAATACGAGTCAACACCTTCGATATGTTCCAAAGAAGAACGGCCGTCGATATTACCATTGTAGTTAAAGGCGAGGTATAAATGTGTACGTGATCTAATGATTAAAACCTAACGAATAGTAGCTAACATCTTCAATATGTTCCAAAGCAGAACGGCCGCCGATATGACTATTGTAGTTAAAGACGGGGTATAAATGTGTACGTTATCTAATGATTAAAACCCAACGAATACGAGTTAACACCTTCGATATGTTCCAAAGGAGAACGGCCACCGATATGACCATTGTAGTTAAAGGCGGGGTATAAATGTGTACGTGATCTAATGATTAAAACCCAACAAATACGAGTTAACACTTTCGATATGTTCCAAAGGAGAACGGCCGCCGATATGACCATTGTAGTTAAAGACGGGGTATAAATGTGTACGTGATCTAATGATTAAAACCCAACGAATACCGCTTAACACCTTCGATATGGTCCAAAGGAGAACGGCCGCCGATATGACCATTGCAGTTAAAGACGGAGTATAAATGTGTACGTTATCTAATGATTAAAACCCAACGAATACGAGTTAACACCTTCGATATGTTCCAAAGGAGAACGGCCACCGATATGACCATTGTAGTTAAAGGCGGGGTATAAATGTGTACGTGATCTAATGATTAAAACCCAACAAATACGAGTTAACACTTTCGATATGTTCCAAAGGAGAACGGCCGCCGATATGACCATTGTAGTTAAAGACGGGGTATAAATGTGTACGTGATCTAATGATTAAAACCCAACAAATACGAGTTAACACTTTCGATATGGTCCAAAGGAGAACGGCCGCCGATATGACCATTGTAGTTAAAGACGGGGTATAAATGTGTACGTGATCTAATGATTAAGACCCAACGAATACGAGTTAACTCCTTCGATATGTTCCAAAGGAGAACGGCCGCAGATATGACCATTGTAGTTAAAGGTGGGGTATAAATGTGTACGTGATCTAATGATTAAAACCCAACGAATACGGGTTAACACCTTCGATATGTTCCAAAGGAGAACGGCCACCGATATGACCATTGTAGTTAAAGGCGGGGTATAAATGTGTACTTGATCTAATGATTAAAACCCTACGAACACGAGTTAACACCTTCGATATGTTCCAAAGGAGAACATCCGCCGATAAGACCATTGTAGTTAAAGGCGGGGTATAAATGTGTACGTGATCTAATGATTAAAACCCAACAAATACGAGTTAACACTTTCGATATGTTCCAAAGGAGAACGGCCGCCGATATGACCATTGTAGTTAAAGACGGGGTATAAATGTGTACGTGATCTAATGATTAAAACCCAACGAATACCGCTTAACACCTTCGATATGGTCCAAAGGAGAACGGCCGCCGATATGACCATTGCAGTTAAAGACGGAGTATAAATGTGTACGTGATCTAATGATTAAGACCCAACGAATACCGCTTAACACCTTCGATATGTTCCAAAGGAGAACGGCCGCCGATATGACCATTGCAGTTAAAGACGGGGTATAAATGTGTACGTGATCTAATGATTAAAACCCAACGAATACCGCTTAACACCTTCGATATGTTCCAAAGGAGAACGGCCACCGATATGACCATTGTAGTTAAAGACGGGGTATAAATGTGTACGTGATCTAATGATTAAGACCCAACGAATATGAGTTAACTCCTTCGATATGTTCCAAAGGAGAACGGCCGCAGATATGACCATTGCAGTTAAAGGCGGGGTATAAATGTGTACTTGATCTAATGATTAAAACCCAACGAATACGAGTTATCATCTTCGATATGTTCCAAAGAAGAACGGCCGCCGATATGACCATTGTAGTTAAAGGCGAGGTATAAATGTGTACGTGATCTAATGACTAAAACCCAACGAATACGAGTTAATACCTTCGATATGTTCCAAAGGAGAACGGCCGAAGATATGACCATTGCAGTTAAAGGCGGGGTATAAATGTATACGTGATCTAATGATTAAAACCCAACGAATACGAGTGCAAAACTTCACAGAGCATCTCCAAAACTTATTGAAGAAACGAGATACTTTTATCCTAGGGCAAGCTATGCTTATAAATCTCTGTCATCAATAGAGCTTCAATCAAGGAGGCATTTTAGATTACGTGCTCCGCTACTATGCGTTGTTGGTTGCATATAGTAAAAGGCGCATGCCCTATACAACTTTCCTCGCGTAAGAGGGTCAGAGAATCTTACACTTGACTAAATCTCTCTAAATGCTTTATTTTCAAGCTTCATTTAGTGTTAACGTCTACTCTATAAATTATTAAATAGAACTTACTTGTCTATTAATCCCAGTTAATAATAAATATTCGCCAAAAATTATTAAAATTACTTTTGAGATTCTGAGAACATTTGATTGATAAAGACCATTATTGCTCTGTTTTCTGTAATTCTTGCTTAAGATCTTGTGACAAAAACAACGATAAATTAAAAAGACCCTCCTTAAGTTTGTTACATTTAAGAATGCGGTTTTGTTGGAAGAGAAAAGGTCAACATAAGGACATTTCATTCCTGAACATCGAAATTAATTATTTTGTTTTTTAATGTTTTCCATTTCCAGGATTTGAAAGCAGTGGGGGTTCTGTGCCAAAGTTACGACACATTTGTTCCTGAGTTTTCAAGTTATATAAACCTTCCATTTATTACTTTAATATTCCTAATAATCATTAAATATCTAGGGTACAGTATTTATACATAGGTAAAACTTACATTAGATTAAAGTATGGATTTGTAGTTATCCTATAAATAAGAATTAGAACTGATTATTTCATGCATGCAACGAAAATCACAGTCTTAGAGATCTTATTTAATATTTGATTACCTCCACTAACTGAAAACCTCATATGGACAAATCCAAAAACGGTATGTTTCAAGAAAATATAATTCATCCAGTTTAGAAGGTTCATGAGGTATTTAATAACAGGTGTAATATTTGATAAAACGTTAGACAATAATCTTAGTGCAGAAAAGGTAATTCTAAATACAATCAAAATTAAATAAAATAATTTTTAAAATTTACAGATTTCAATGTCTGAAAAACTGTCGGATTTTCTTCCAGAATGAATTAGAGAACTTATTCTCTGTAACATATTTCACGCTAGAGTTAAGAGTTACTAAATATATGAGCGGAAGTTCTACCTACGAGGCGTGTCCGTAAAATAAGGTCTACAAAGCGCTGGAGCCATGAGGAACGCTAATGCGCGAGATCCGGCAACACTGGCTTGTAGCTTGGTTTCACCCCTTCAAATCCCCACGACAACGAAGCCGCTGCAACCATTAGTCTTGGCTGGGCAGCCGTTTGCGATGGAGCTTCCTATCACTTCCGCCACCAAGTGCGAGTTGCGTGCCGTGATCCGTTTTTTTTTTTTTTTTTGAGTGACAATGGTACTGCCCCACTGAAATTCAATTTCAGTTATGCGAACTCCATGAGCCACAGTGCATGGACGTCAAAAACGTGGCAATGGGTCAGATAATTCAAAGACGGACGAACAGACGTCCATGACGAACAGCATTCTGGTCGGCCTTCGGTTTCAGCCGAAACAATTGCAAAAGTGGAGCAAGAAACGCTTAAAGATCGGCGTGTGACACTTCGCGAGCTGTGCGAACTTATCCCTGAAGTCAGTAAGACTACGATTGACAAGATTTTGACCGAACATTTGCATTATTGCAAGGGGTGTGCGAGGTGGGTCCCCAAAATGCTCACCGAAGATCATAAACGGCAACGTGTTGAAGTGGCCCACCGATTCTTGGAGCGCTATACAGAAAAGGGCGAGGAATTATTAGATTCAGTTGTCACTGGCGATGAAACCTGGGTGCACTACACAACAGCAGAAACTAATGAATGTTCTCCTCAGTGGCGGCATTCGAATTAGCCGAAGCCGCGAAATTTCAGAAAGACATTTTCTGCCGGCAAAGTGATGGCCAGTATGTTCTGGGACAGAAAAGGTGAATTGTTGAGCGATTTTATGCCTACCGGCACAACAATAAACGCCGATAGCTATTGTAAGACTTTAAAAAAATTGCGACGTGGCATTCAAATTCAAAGGAGGGGAATGCTGACGAAGGGAGTGATTTTTCATCACGACAACGCTCGTCCCCATATTGTACAGGCAACGGCTGATCTCCTGGCCCAGTTTGGAAGAGACATCCTCACCCATCCCCCCTACAGTCCAGACTTAGCACTTAATGATTATCATCTGTTTCCTGAGTTGAAGTCACACCTGGGTGGAACACATTTCCAGACCGACGATGATTTGGAAAACGAGGTTGAGCTCTACCTGCGCAACTTGGCGGGAGAGTGATATGACAAGGGTATACAAAAACTGCCACGGCGCATGCAAAAGTGCATTGATCACAATGGTGATTACGTTGAAAAATATCTGTAAGTTCCGCATTTCCATCTATGTAACATTTATTGACAATAAACATGATTTCTATATTAAATAAAATTGGAGATATTATTTTATTATATTATTTTACGGATACCTCTTTTAAATTTTGTTTAGAGATATCAAAGTTGATATTCGTTAACGATACTGACAGTAATCACTTGGAGCACAACGTAATATCGTTTATAACACTGTTATGCGTCCAGTTGTCCAAATTGGTCACTGGAATGTTAGAAATCTCAAACTATTTTGATTCAGCAACTATAAGCTTAAAAATGTGTGTGAAAGTAGCTGTTTTGTGTTTGGGATACTGTGAGAGCTCCCATCTATTTGATGAAGTATTTACATTTGGAATTGCCATCAAAGTCGTGGCTTCCGCTTTTAATTTAAGCTTAAATAATATTACATTTTGTATAATTCCTTACACTACCCGTAAGATTGACTATATCTATATACGTTCAGTATATATAGCTCGTTGGGAGATGGCTTCCTGGACTGTACATCCTGTCGAGTAGATGTGAGTGTACCCAAGAGCGTGGAAACTTCGGCACCTCGGTCAAAGACTTCCAGAGGCACTTCTAGGGTCCTTTGGGTAGGACAACACTTGCTCCGTGTCACGTGATCAGTCAAGGCATTTCCTCATTCGCGAATTAGGTTTGTGGGATATCGTTTCATCTGCCTGGCATATTCTGTGATAATACTGCACCTTTGTTAAATCAGAAGGGCTACAGGCAGAATGAGAAGGCAGTAAAATAGCCGGACATTTACTACTCTTGAGATAGGCTTTGCGTAGCGCGAAATGATGTTGATATGATGTTCTCTGAGTGAAAAGCTAAGGCGGCAAAATTGAATTCTTAAGGGGCTACCCTAAACTAGCCTAAGACAAAATTGTATGTATGACGCTAATTTCGTACTAGTTCGAGTGGCTGAGTTGGTTAGGCGCGGCCTACTGATACCACGATCAAAGGTTCAAATCCCACCAAGCATGTGCTTAAAAACCACAGCTTCATTTCACATTTCGGGGCACTTTCTCAGTAACATTTTCTTTGCTCTTTTTCAATTTTTTTTCAACATTTTTGCAATTTTGTGACTTGTTGCACTTTTTGAGACATAGAATATCACCCACATTTCGAGGCACAATCTCACTTTCATCATTTTTTCGATCATTTTTGAACTAGAAAATTTTCCGAAGTTTTGTGACCTTTTACACGTTTCGGACATAGAATATGACTCGGATTTCGAGACACATGCTCACTTTCATCATTTTTTCGCTCTTTTTTGAACTAGCAAATTTTCCGCACTTTTATAACCTTTTACACGTTTCGGACATAGAATATGACTCGGATTTCGAGACACATGCTCACTTTCATCATTTTTTCGCTCTTTTTTGAACTAGCAAATTTTCCGCACTTTTATGACCCTTTACACTTTCGGACATAGAATATCACTCGTATTTCAAGGCACATTCCCACTTTTATCACGTTTTGCTCTTTTTGGGCTCATATTTTGCTAATCGCCTAGAAATAGCACTTACATAATTTCTGCCATTTCTGACTCTTCTGTGGGACGAAATTCTATCACATCGGGACGCTGATATTATCCTGGCAATTAGCGGCATTTTCAATGAACGAAATTTTATTAGTTATCATTATTGTTGTTATTAAGTTTCAGCTTTTGTTTGTGGCTAAATTAAACGGTAGGTGGTATTGGAAATAACTATAGTTTTTTGGGGAGGGCGATAAACAGAAATTTCACAACTTTTCGGAGATTCTTTACCAAGGTGATACAAGTTCGACCACAGGCGGACGTAAAGTTATGTGCTGGACAAGACGTCGCTGGGGCGAGTGTGCTCTCCCGCCATTATTTTACCAATTGTTCTATTATCTTCCTTCCTTTAATTCATTTCGCCTTCATACTATCATCTACTCTCTCTTATTCTACCTCCAGAAAATACTCCTCATTTAAACCCACTTCTACACGGAAGTTTCTTTGAATTTTTTATTTTTTCAAAATATTACTAACTAGTTTTTTTTTTAAATCCGCATACGTATTTAAGATATTTACATGAAAAATACGTGTTTCTATTTTTTTTCAGTAGCCTGCGCATAACAATGCATATACCAAAAGCATCAAATCGATGCAGTGGTAAGCGTTTGTCTTAATCAGTTCAGGTACATTATTTGTATAGTAATATTTGGTTATCTCATACAGTTTACTAAAATAAAATTGTGTCATATACAGAGACTGTACATAAGCAGACCATTTAACATATACCTACATTATAAAACTATCAGAACTGATATTATAATCAAACTTATTGGAGCACATTTTTGAGTAACATTTCACAAATGTATCAACCTAAAGGATAATTTCTGGAAGGAGATTTTTTATGTATTCTAAATGAACTCTATATGATCTAGATATAATGATTTGGGGAAAAAATATTTATTTTAAAAAATGAACGTCCCGTACTTGAATTTGAAACACCGGCATTCGATTATGTCTTTAGGGTTGTTTCATTTTCAGATTTTGGTAGTACTGGCAAAAACATAGTGACCTTTAGAGAGCATGACCTTGACAAGAGGCTGTTTGAGCTGATGATGTGAAGAATTAGTTCACGAAATCGCGATTCTCATCATATAATAAGACAATTTCAATCATTTCTTTATGTTACAAATAATTATATTTATATATACGTGATGGTTATCTACCAGAAATGTTATTATACGACGGCTGCGCAATAAAGTATGATCACATTTTTTTTGACAATGTAACTTTACTCATCCTCCTAATTTTGATGTTCCTTCTCAAAATATTCTCCCCTGAATGTAATGTACTTGTCCCAGCATTTCTGCCAGTCTTCAAAGACATGCTGGAAAACATTTTTGAGAGATCCTTCAAAATCGCCTCCGCAGCCTTCACCACTGCTTCTGATGATGGATAATGTCTCCCACGAAGGCGTTTCTTCAAGTTAGGGAATAGAAAAAAGCCACATGGAGCTAAATCCGGACTATAGGGAGGGTGAGGGATGCACTTCATGTTGATTTTTGCAAGATATTCAGCAACAACATTGGCAATATGCGGCCGCGCATTATCGTGATGTAGCATCCAGCCTGCTTCACGGAAATGTGGTCTTTTGCACCTGATATGGACTTGCATGATATGGACTTGTAGGGACTATATTCCCGTAGGGGAAGGGATCCGTCCCTTTCAGCTGCCGTGGTGCGGGCGCTGCGGACCCTTAGCACTTGTGGTACCTCTGACGTTACTAGGGGAACCTCGGGCCGAACAGCCGAGCCCCTCCTTCGGGAGTTGTTCGGATTGGGATGGACTCGAGGGGGCAGTGTGTTACCGAAACCCGTGGAGATCGGGTACGTCTTCGGACGGGGTTGAGGGAAGCCAATAAGTTTCCGGGTACTAGCCTGCTAAGCTAGTAGAAGGTGTGCTAGATCACCAGGCGGCCCCACCGAGGTTGTTCGGTAGTCTTCACCTTGAGTGTTGACGCGCGAAAGTGGCGTATCCACTTCCATCCCGTCTTGAGTCCATAGGACCAGATGGGGGGGTGGGGCTTGTTAGTCTCTAGGTCTTGCCCTATGAAAAGCCCCACGGAGGACGCCGAGCGCCCTTTGGGACAGCTCGGATACTCCCTGGTTGAAGGAGGCCCGGGTCCAGTTCCTACGGGTTCAGGACTACTGGGAGTAGAACCTCTGGGCTAAACTGTAGGGACTATATGATCCCTACAAATGACAATTTGGAAACTCCTCGGCAGGCCAGTACAACCGGTATCCCACCCTACGCCCCGTCGGAGAGGATCCGTCCCCTTCAGTTGCCGTGGTGCGGGCGCTGCGGACCCTTAGCACTCGTGGTACCTCTGACGTTAATAGAGGAACTTCGAGCCGAACATTGGAGCCCCTCCGTTGGGAGTTGTTCGGATTGGGTTGGACTCGAGGGAACAGTGGTTTCCGATACCCGTGGGAGATCGGGGACGTATGCGGTTGTGGGAAACCTTAAATTTCCTGATACTAGCCTGTAGAGCTAGTAGAAGGTGTGCTAGAGGACCCGACCGAGGTTATTCGGTAGTCTTCCCAGATGGGTTGACACACGTAAGTGACGCATCCACTTCCATCCCATCTTGAGATGGCGGGGCTTATTAGCTTATAGGTCTTGCCCTAATGGAAAGAACCCCGGAGTGCTTCCTGCGCCCCTCTGAGGACAGCTTGGTAGCGCCCGGGTATGGGGATTATTATCCTAACCTACTGTGGTCCTGAACATATCATTCTGTCATACAACGCAGAGACTCTCACCGGCTATTCTGCATTGGAAGACCACCAGATAAGAGATGACGTGAAATAATAATGTAGATGAAATGAAGGGACAAGAAATTCAGGGGATATAAACGTACCCCCCATTCGCCTGACTCGGTCAGGGTGAGTTACTTGGATAAGGTTTTTCCGGGGTTTTCCCTTATAATTAAAGACCAATATCCATGGACCTTGGGCTCATTTGAGCATCATTTCACCCAATTCATTCACCGTCCGATATGACTTAACGTTGGAGGACGTAAATTAAAATAAATCGCCTGACGACCCGGGAAAAACTGGGAAAAGAACCATGAGTCTGGTAGGTTGGCCACGGGCCCCAGACGAAACGATTAAGCCATCCCTTTTGGTAACTCCCAGCAAGTATTTGTTTATCATTTTGTATTTGGGTCACACACACACACACACACACACACACACACACACACACACACACACATACACACATACAAACACACATACAAAATCTTTTCCAAACACTGGTAAACTCCAGAACTAATTTTTTAGATGGAATGCAATACTCCTAATGGATGCTAGAGGATATACTAAAAATTCAAAAGGAATTTTTGAAGTGGACACTCGATTCTTGATTGCTGTTGTTAGTGGGATGGTGGTGGTCCTTGACCTATGTACCAACCTCACTGAATATTTTGAAGTTCTCATATGTCCTCATCTCCAAGCCGGAAGTTCCTACCAAAGTATTGATTATACTCCTGCGGCATTGGCCACCGTTACGTTGGTAACCGCGCCTGCTACCGTGAAACAGATCACATTAGCGGTGGGAGTATGTCACCGTTAAATGTATTTATAAAACAGGGTCATTCGATACAAGCTAAACATCCCTCCCTCGCAGGTGTATCCGTTTGTAAAGGTCAGGCGTGTGTTCTCGTGCTAAACCGATACAATGACAGAGAACATTCAAATGTTAAAATGCGAGAGCTGTTCAATAAAGAATGATCATCACTTTTTTACGGTCATAATTTTTAGCATAAAAATTCAATCTTATTATATTCTGTTAGCTTAATGTGAAACAAACACGCCGTAGTAGTTTCATTGCTGTTACTCCTGGTTCCCGCCTGTGAGAATCAGTCAAGTTCAGACATGTTCAGTATCGCCTACCGCTGTAATGGAGGCAACATGCAGTTATAGTTGATGTTAGAGAAAGATCCGGAGTTTCTTTCAAACGTAATCACTGCTGATGAAACTTGGCTACATCATTTTGACCCTGAGAGCAAACAACAAAGCTCAGTGTGGAAATCTCCTTCATCACCAACCCCCAAAAAACCTAAGTGGCTGCTTCTGCTGGGAAATTTATGGTCATTTCATTCTTTGTTATTCATGGAATGGTTCATCAGCATGTTGTACCTGCACACACATCAGTAACTGGACAATACTACAGGGATGTGCTGAAAACATTGCAAGTCCATATCAAGCGCAAAAGACCACGCAGGCTGGATGCTGCACCACGATAATGTGCGGCCGCATATTGCCATTGTTGTTGCTGAATATCTAGCAAAAATACAAGTGAAGTGCATCCCTCACCCTCACTGTAGTCCGGATTTAGCCCCATCTGACTTTTTTCTATTCTCTAACTTGAAGAAACGCCTTCGTGGGAGGCATTATCCATCATCAGAAGCAGTGGTGAAGGCTGCGTAGACAATTTTGAAGGATCTCTCAAAATGGCTTCCAGCATGTCTTTGAAGACTGACAGAGACGCTGGGACAAGTGCATCGCATTCAGGAGAGACTATTTTGAGAAGGACCATCAAAATTATGAGAATGAGTAAAGGTACGTTGTCAAAACAAAAAAAAAATCATTCTGCCCTCGTAGATAGAACAGATAGAAGAATAAGGTATTTTTAAGAAATTTTATGTTCGGGTGAGTAAAGTAATCATCAGGGCTCAGCATATACACTTTCGTTTTTAAATTAGGTTCATATACCTACTAGGACAATGGGCAGCTATCTCGTAGTACTAGAGAATGCATTTGTCAGGTTGTACAAAGACCGGTTGGCATGTACAGACTTGTTTATACAGGAAGACAACAGACTGAGTCTGGGCGCCTTTCTTTATAGAACGGGTCTAATAAATAATTTTAGTACTCTCTCTCTCTCTCTCTCTATCTCTCTCTCACCCCCTCTCTGTGTGCGTGCGTGTGTGTGTGTGTTTGTGTGTGCTAAGTATAGAAATATATCATATTGACTTGGAAAGTTCATATGATCGTAATTTCTGGCATTTTCCTATTGGGGTTTCCAGTGATTAAGTGTAGCTGGTTAGAAATATTTCCAATCTAATATAACACATCTATCATACGAGGGCTGTTCAATAAAAATGATCTCTCTCTCTCTCTCTCTCTCTCTCTCTCTCTCTCTCTCTCTCTCTCTCTCTCTCTCTCTCTCTCTCTCTCTCTCTCTCTCTCTCTCTCTCTCTCTCTCTCTCTCTCTCTCTCTCTCTTTCTCTCTCTCTCTCTCTCTCTCTCTCTCTTTGACAACCTACCTTTACTTATCCTCATAATTTTGATGGATGCAAAAGAGAAAGATGTCAAGTGGGAAAAGATTCGAAGCGTATTTAATTCGAATGCAAATGTCACAACCAGAAGTAAGAAGCAACTTCGGCAATATTATGTAAATTTACAAAGGAAGTGAGAAGGACAATTGACGAGTGACTTGAACGTTTCAAGACGGGAGGTGGACAGTGTACTATCCACATAATTCAGTGAATTATAAAATCGCAAAGTTATTAATACTTGAAAAAAAGGCGAGATCGGCATATTCCTTTCGATGCATGTTCTAACCTTTCTTGTACTTCCGTAGTAACCTTCATAGCAACATGTTTTGACAGTCTATAAGTCTGTAGAAAATTTTCTTTGGATAGCTCCTTAAAATAATTTCTTCTCATAGGCCGTACTCTATTATGAATGTCATTTACACTGTATTAAATATAGCAAATCGACATCAACAGCTGCGTTCACGCCACCCATCTTGACAATTTACACTTGTTAAAGACTTAACAACAGAAATATGGTTTGTTAATTTAACAAGAGATTTAACACGAGTGTTAAGCTAACACTTGTTGATGAAATACAGTTTTTGTTTTAAATATTGCTAAACTTATGTTAAGTATTAACATCTGTTGATGAAATTGGGCATAAGTATACTTTTTATAATTTCCTTTTCACTTGTAGGTATAAATTCATCTAAGATTGTGGACCTAAAATTTTTAAAACAATTTTACATGATTCTCTTTCTGTACTTTCTATATCTGCTTTTTTATTCAAAATTAATAGTTCTGCTCCAGAGAAGCACTCTGGTTTAATTACTGTGTTGCTGTGTCTTAATTTTTTATATTTAAAAATGTATTTTTAATTGAGTATGCCAATATGCGCTTTCCATTCTTGGCTCCTGCTTTTGTTATTATTATTATTATTATTATTATTATTATTATTATTATTATTATTATTATTATTATTATTATTATTATTATTATTATTATTATTATTATTATTATTATTATTATTATTATTATTATTATTATTATTATTATTATTATTATTATTATTATTATTATTATTATTATTATTATTATTATTATTATTATTATTATTATTATTATTATTATTATTATTATTATTATTATTATTATTATTATTATTATTATTATTATTATTATTATTATTATTATTATTATTATTATTATTATTATTATTATTATTATTATTATTATTATTATTATTATTATTATTATTATTATTATTATTATTATTATTATTATTATTATTATTATTATTATTATTATTATTATTATTATTATTATTATTATTATTATTATTATTATTATTATTATTATTATTATTATTATTATTATTATTATTATTATTATTATTATTATTATTATTATTATTATTATTATTATTATTATTATTATTATTATTATTATTATTATTATTATTATTATTATTATTATTATTATTATTATTATTATTATTATTATTATTATTATTATTATTATTATTATTATTATTATTATTATTATTATTATTATTATTATTATTATTATTATTATTATTATTATTATTATTATTATTATTATTATTATTATTATTATTATTATTATTATTATTATTATTATTATTATTATTATTATTATTATTATTATTATTATTATTATTATTATTATTATTATTATTATTATTATTATTATTATTATTATTATTATTATTATTATTATTATTATTATTATTATTATTATTATTATTATTATTATTATTATTATTATTATTATTATTATTATTATTATTATTATTATTATTATTATTATTATTGTTATTGTTATTGTTATTGTTATTGTTGTTATTGTTATTGTTATTGTTTTTGTTGTTATTGTTATTGTTTTTGTTGTTATTGTTATTATTATTATTATTATTATTATTATTATTATTATTATTATTATTATTATTATTATTATTATTATTATTATTATTATTATTATTATTATTATTATTATTATCATTATCATTATCATTATCATTATCATTATCATTATCATTATCATTATCATTATCATTATCATTATCATTATCATTATCATTATCATTATCATTATCATTATCATTATCATTATCATTATCATTATCATTATCATTATCATTATCATTATCATTATCATTATCATTATCATTATCATTATCATTATCATTATCATTATCATTATCATTATCATTATCATTATCATTATCATTATTATTATTATTATTATTATTATTATTATTATTATTATTATTATTATTATTATTATTATTATTATTATTATTATTATTAATGTAAATTGTAAATTTACCTTGCGCAATTAAATAATTTTTTATAATATTCACTTACATCAAATATTGCAAAAATATATTTTAAAAACTCTGGGATACAAGTAAATATTCCTGGGTTAAGCATTATTTGCAATAGTTATCCTAAGATCTTTCCTCAGATAGGACTTCCCTTATTTGTTTCTTGAATCGACAACAAAGTGTTTTATGGCTTTGAGTGTTTTCTTCTCAAAACTGTGTTCGATAAACTGGGGTGGCTATGATATTTACAACCCTTTACAACATGATATATTAGGTCTGTATTTTGGTGGCTGGTCAACTAGGACCACCAAGATGAAGACATGTTCGCAAATAAGCTGCAGCCCTCATGTTCCTAATTCCTGTTCCCATAGCAAAGTGAAGGACGATGGTCATAAATCTATCATCGCCAAAGACGACGACGCTACCCGGTTGATGACCTCCAAAGCGCGTGGTCACAATTGTTGAAAGAAATGCCATTAGTGTCGTTTGTAGAGCTTTATCCATATCTTAGAGGGTGATCTACCGCTTGCTTCTGTTGACAATGAGCGTTCTTAACCCTTGCTTCTTGGTGCGGAAAAATGATTTATTGGTCGGTCAACTTCTCGTTATTTCTGTGTGAACTTGTGCTGCTGCTTTTGCTCCCAGTTCTGGAAACTCTTTTGTTTACTGGCCTCTCCTTAGGACCTCCATCAGCACCTGTTATTGTTGTTTCACTAATGCCTCCAATCCAAATGTAAGTATGAACTTCTTGTGGAATTTGGTTCAATAGCTTTGTTTGAAACAAAAATACCGAAACGGACCTGAGAAATCGCATGGCTTTCTCAACTCTTTTCAGTTTCACAGCTATTCATGTAAAAGATGATGGCTTTCTTTACCATTCTGATGTTTTCCAGGTGTTATATTATTTAACACTATAATAAATAGGACAAAATGAAATGTCAAAATTCCATTCTGTGTTATATTACCAACCGCAAATTCTCGTACTTATTACTTACTCAGAAACGGTAAGTCGTTTTTGGACAAACCCAAATAAAGCTGGTTCTACTACGAGGGCTGTTGGCTGTTCAATAAAGAATGATCACAATTTTTTTTTTGACAACGTACCTTTATTTATCTTCATAATTTTGATGGTCCTCAAAATAGTCTCCCCTGAATACGATGCACATGTCCGAGCGTTTCTGGCAGTCTTCAAAGAAACGTTGGAAACCATTTTTTGAGATGTCCTTCAAAATCGCCTCCACAGCCTTCACAACTGCTTCTGATGATGGATAATGTCTCCCACGAAGGCGTTTCTTCAAGTTAGGGAATAGAAAAAGGTCACATGGGGCTAAATCCGGACTATAGGGAGGGTGAGGTATGCACTTCACGTTAATTTTTGTAAGATATTCAGCAACAACATTGGCAATATGCGGCCGCGCATTATCTTGGTGCAGCATCCAGCCTGCTTCACGGAAATGTGGTCTTTTGTGCCTGATATGGACTTGCAATGTTTTCAGAACATCCCTGTAGTATTGTCCAGTTACTGATGTGTGTGCAGGTACAACATGCTGATAAACCATTCCATGAATATCAAAGAATGTGATGATCATAACTTCCGCAGCAGAAGCAACCATTTTTGCTGTTGTTTTTTTTTTTTTGGGGGGGGGGGTGGTGAAGGAGATTTCCACACTGAGCTTTGCTGTTTGCTCTCAGGATCAAAATAATGCAGCCAATTTTCATCAGCAGTGATTACGTTTGAAAGAAACTCTGGATCTTCCTCTAACATCAACTTTAACTGCATGTTACCTCCATTGTAGCGGTAGGCGATACTGAACATGTCTGAACTTGTTTGGTTCTCACAGGCGGGAACCAGGAGTACCAACAATGAAACTACTACGGCGTGTTTTTTTTTTCACATTAAGCTAACAGAATATAGTAAGATTGAATGTTATTGCGAAAAATTATGACCGTAAAAATTATGATCGTTCTTTATTGAACAGCCCTCGTACAACTGGCTAAAGTCAAAATACCCTTAGGAGCTACTACATTTTTCCGAAAGGAGTCCCATGTAACAATGTCATATTTCTCTGTGTAAATTGGGTGTGAGTGTGTATGGAATGGGACAGATGGGGAGATATACAGAGTGACTTATATAGAACTGACACATTCTTGCATTAATTGTTTAAAAACGAATTGTGCTAGAAACAACGTACTATACCTAAAATGTAGAGGAACATTGGGAGGTTATTTACCTATATAGTAAGTATCTAAAATGTCCTCCATCCTGCATAAAGCACAACACAATACGCCGTTCCATTTTACTGATCACTCGTTGGAGGACCCTGTTGTCAATAGCTTGAATCTCCTTTGCGATGTTGTACTTCAGATTGTCCAATGTATATCGTCCACTATATACGGCTAGCATGAATAAATGATTAATTTCCATTAATTAACTAAAATAATAACAGTTAAATGATGAAGCCTGGGACTCAAGTACTTACGATACTAAGTCGCTATAAACGGTGTATCTCGGATACGAGAGCCTCTAGTGGTGTCCCGGGGAAATATATGATTCAATTGGAGAATTTAATGTAAGGACGGCACGTTGACCATGTTAGCTTAATGGGTTAGAGCGACTGGACGGAAACCAGGAGATCCGTAGTTCAAATCCCGGCCATGGCATTGAAATTGTAAAGTGTTGTAACGAGAGTTGATGTTGTAAAAGATGTAATCAGAACGATGTTTGTTGTGGTCATCGACCTTGATAGATTGTGATTGTGTATGTGACGTAATTCTGCTATGTTCAAAATGTGACCATAAATGCCAATTTGGAACCCTGAATAGAAAAAGAGACAAAGACAGCAAAAGTCCAAAATTCATTTCAACTTCTTTATTTGAATAGGGTGGATATTGTGACTTTGTGTGTTCGTAGAATTAAAAGTCCGAGGTGCAGAAATTACAAATGTTCTTTATTTTCATAGAAATACATGTATTTATTTTGATCTATAATTCTTTGATATGGTAAGATATCCTTCGATTACTAAATACATGGTAAAGAATGTAAAAGTTGTATTATTTAAAAATTCCAGGAGTAATAAAAATGTACTGGGTAGCGTAAAGTCATAAACTTATTTGATTTTACTTGTATGGCTTAGAATATCCACTTCTGTGTATTATTAAGTATTAATAATTAAACATGATTAAACACTACAGGCTGCTTTAGCATGTTCAATTGTTTTTCCAATTACAAAGGCAAAGCGACAGATAAAGTAAACATTAACTACTGCTCAGTCATTTATTTCATAAAAACAAAAGAGGCTGAACCGTAACTACACTCAGTGACTGTTCCCGAACCTCGATTTCACAGCAACGAGGTTACAGCTGTTTTGAGAACCTAATAAATCGCACTACAGAGTTGGTTTAGTTGAATTAGAGCACCGATATGACAAAAATATTAGTCTTTATGCAGTTTATATTGAGGAACAAAGAACAAATAAATAAATATTTTGTTATTTTAAGGCCCGGGACTGAGCCCATTATCGTACATTGGCCCCGTCAGCCGTTTCTCATCTTCAGATATTGATTATGATTATAAGTAGGAAGGAATAACTATATGCCCACCTGGTTATGGAATTGTTTGGTAATAACCTTGTGTAGTTTTCAGAAAGTGTCCTCCTTACTATTATAGATTTGTTGTTGATGTAGCGCAACCTTGCCCGGGGGCGGCATGCTTCTTCTGTTTTCATATGTCTGCCGTTATATATTTAGTGACCTGTTTTGCATGGCACAGTGCTGGCCATTAGTAATCACTGTATAAATACTACACCGTTCCAAACAGCAAAACGTCAAAGGAAGCACCAAGATTGTTATCTATCGCAACGAACGAGAAAAAGCCATACTTGTTACATGCCCACGCACATGGATATCCTTAATGTTGGCTCAATTTATTTGTCTGTTGCACTTAACTCAAAAACAAGCCGCTAATGTTGCTCCATTGTTGTGCAAACATGGCCTTCCTAACGATGGTTTAGTGAAATACTTTGTTCTGTTATATCGGACTTAGGTAAACATCCAAAATGTTCCATTTATATTATTGTTATACTGTTCTGAATTTGAGTGTATTGATTTAATAGGTTAATTAACTTAATACGTTAATTAATTATTAGCACGATTACAGCAGTTAAGCTAAGGTTTTGCATAACTTTTTCCAAATGTTCAATGGAATATAATGACTCCCCTAATTGAAGCAGTCAGTTTCAATAGTTGTTAAGTCAATGTTTTTGAGAAATCCTGTTAAACACACCTTGAGCACTCTGAATACCAGTTCTGTAATAGTGCTAACAGATTTGCGGTTCAATTTATTATGCCCCTGGGCATCAATTTCAGAAATAAAAGTTGTCAAAGTCAGCCTTTTCGAGCTAGATGTTGTTAAGTCAAGTAGTTACCGCATTAGTCGTTTGGTGGTGTAAGCTCTTTGATATCGCTTGTTTATACATTTTAGATTAGACATTTAGACATTAGACATTTTTACACATTCCTTAAGTGCACTTTCAGAAAGTTTATCTGTACTTCCCAAAATCAAACACTCTTTCATGCCTGTTGACAGAACGTTTGGCAGTATTAAGAAGAAGAAACGATCAATGGATAAAGTCTTAGTACCTTCCACGTCGATGAAACTGATCGAAGACTCACTACAGAAGAAGCCCATTGTGTTGTCCATGTCAGCCACCCACTAGCCCATAACGGGGATCAAGATGGCACTCCAGTTGTTGAAGTTTTTGACTTCAAAGATGCCCTCGATCATGTCCTTATAAGAAGTATTCCTGGATTCACTTTAACCTAGGGGTGTGTAATTCCAAAGAGGATGTGTTCCAGAAGTTCGTCGCACAATGTCTTCCCCAGTCTCTCTTGAAGAGAGTAGTGAGGTGGCAAGCCTTACACAAGGCTTGTGATAGTGCGAAAATCACACCAGATGTGCCCGCCTTGGTGGCGTAGATAGTAGCGTGTCTGTCTCACGTTCAAGAGGTCCCGAGTTCGAATCTTCAGGGTGAGTTACTTGAATAAGGTATTTTCTGGAGCTTTCCCTTATCCTGAAAGACGAATGTCAGGTAACGCTAAGCTCTAAGAACTCTGGGCTCATTTGAGCATCATTTCATCCATTTCAGTCATCGTTTGATATGACAACGTTAGAGAACGTAAATTTAAAAAAAAAAAAAAAAAAAAAAAGGACAGATAGGTTTCGTAAAGTTAAGAAGGCAAAATATTACGATTTTAGTTAATTGATGGAAATTAATCATTTCTTCACACTAGCCGTATATATGCTAAGGTTTCTGATAGACTCAACGTTACGTTAATGTTAATGTCAGATGTTCTAATCTAATTAGTCCTGGACTCTTAGGACCAAGGACCCGGGCCAAGGACCGAACACATAGACAGCACATCATTGACGCCGCAAGGAATTTTAAGCAAAGCCAGATGCATCAAGGTAAGAATTTAAGCGACCCTCCTCTAACAACTATCATTAAACAGTACGAAAAAGAAAAAGAAGAAGAAGAACAGAAAATACAACAGCACCTACGACAACTTCTGCGATAACCAAGGAAAATTCATCTGACGACCTACCGATAAATTTCTCATTATGTAGAATATCCTAGAATATGTACAAAAAATTCAAAGTAAAAAAAATATATATACAAAAAAGTAAAAAAATAATAAATAAAAAATAAATAAAAAAATAAAGAATAAAGGATATCAAAAAATTATAATACTAAAAAAAATAAAAAATAGAAAAAAAATATATAAAAAAATAATAATAAAAAAGCCATCTGCCTCTCCCAAGCAAATAATTATTCTGGCTGAAGAGGGCGAAATAAACCCTAAAGCAGCCTTGGGTGTAAATAGACACAGAATCCCCCTACCACCACCACCACCACGCCTCCTTCGACCAGGGAGTTAACGAGCTGTCCCAAAAGGGCGTCTGGCACTTCCGTGGGGCTTTCCATTGGGCGCGGCCTAGAGACTAACAAGACCCTCCCCCCATCTGATCATGTGGACTCAAGACGGGATGAAAGTGGATACGCCACTTACGCGCGCCAACCCCAAAGGGGAAGGCTACCCATATGACCTCGGTATGGCCGCCTGGTGATCTAGCACACCTTCTACTAGCTATGCAGGCTAGTACGCGAGAGTATTAATGGCTTCCCTCAACCCCGTCCGGAGACGTGCCCGATCTCCCATGGGTATCGGGAACCACTGCCCCCTTGAGTCCAACCCAATCCGAACAACTCCCATTCAGAGAGGGGCTCGAATGTTCGGCCTGAGGTTCCTCTAGTAACGTCAGAGGTTCCACGAGTGCTAAGGGTCCGCAGCGGCCACACCACGACAGCTGAAGGGGAAGGATCGAGGCAACATGAGAATTCCAATGCCACGGCCGGTATTTGAAACACGGATCTCCTGGTTTCCGTCCAGTCACTCTAACCCTTGTGCTACTATGGCCAACCTGTCATCATGACATTAAGTTCTCCATTCGACTCGTATATTTCCCCGATAGACCACTAGGGGCTCTCGCATCCGAGATCCACCGTTTGTGTTGTGGTGGTGGATGCGAGAGCCCCTAGTGGTCTGCCGGGGAAATATAAGTATATCAGTTATATTTCAGTGAAATTTAATAGCATAACTGCGAATTATGTATAAATAAGGTTCTATTAACATGTTTGTAAATTACATTTTTTCCGAGACATGCAAATATTTACGTATAAATATGAATTACGTATGTCCAGGTTACGAAATTATTTCTTGTTCTGGTTTCTAAAATTAATCCAAACACTTTTAAGTTATCACATTAATAAGAACCCAGTGCGAATGAATTTAATTCTGGAACTTACTTCGTTATGACCTTGATTGCACGTGCTGTCTCGAAGGGGAATAAATCCCTTATTTATGATGACGGTTAAAGCATTCTACACAAATCGAATATTCTTCTGTCAGTCATTGGCCTTGTCTTGATTAAATCAGATCGTTAATGCAGCACCGGTACATTAAATGCCAGATTGCTGAAAGTCAATGCAGCAATAGTAGAATGTTTACGAAAAATGGAATATTCTTTTTGTCAAAAATATAAGAACGGATCAGCAATGTCAAGTCCTAGAGGTTCCCTTTTAGGTATTTTCATTTGAATATTTCTGAATGATATACGGACTTAACCAAACGTTTTCTTTCCTAGACTAAATAGAAAACTACAAGGCTTATAATGTTCTTATTTAGCCCAAAACTATTTTGAAAAAATAGAAAAACGGATATTAATAAAATCACGTATATGCCACAGCTTTATAAAGAAAAGCTAGGAAACACCAATGAAGAAATTCAACAATATACTAGTATGCACAGACAAAACAATGGGCTCCAGCGGTACATAAGCGACAATTATAAAACATTAGAATAAAGTGTATTGGAGCTTCCTTTTAGCACGTAGATACGTGGCCGTAACATTGAAGTCATTTTCTTGGAGTTCTACAACACTATCTTCTTCAACTTCTAGTAAAATCAGACCGTGGAATTGTAGAACAGTGACAACAGTTAACGATACTGATGAGTTCAATGTCCCTTCAAAGATCAGAACCCAGCACTTTGGGTAAAGGTCATTTACCTAAACTTGTGTATCTTTCTTTTGTTCCAGAGTAACAGTAGCATTTGAATCTGTCCAAGTTACCTGATATCATTCGATGCGATGCTTTCTTGTTAAAGGTGTTGTCTTGCTAAAAGGTTTGTTGTTCCTTTTTGTTCATTTGATATACATAATTAAACCAGTCGAGACTACGTGCTGGGCAGTGCTTCCGAGTTTTTGCATGACATTTATGTTCACAAGAACTTGCTTCCGTAAGCAGCCTTTCAGCACTCGCTAAGGATCTCTTTTTAAATTTCATGGTCTGGGAACATCTCTCTAGTGGATGTTTCTTCTAAATCTTTAATCTAAATCATTAATAACTGAATTCACATTTATATAGATGCTGACAAGAATAAGCCCGTGTGATTAGTCTGCAAGCTCATCGAATAGAATATGATAAGCAACAGGCAAGAAAATAAATAAGCAACCCGCAGGATCCCTTTCGGGCAAAGGCCTCCTGGTACATGTGCTAAGGTTACCTCAATGTATTTTGTTCTCAAAATAGTCTCTGAGACTTAAACTTCCCTTTGTGTCGGTGCTACTCTGCCTTCATCCTGATACTATGACTGCCATACCTTTCGTTCCAGTCTTTTTCACTGCTCTATAGATCACTAAGTTTTTATCTATTTCACATTGTTTACCACTTCAGTCTACTGCAATTCTCATCCAATGCATACCCATTACTGTGTTAAATTCTTGCTACATCTCTGCCATGGGTATTCTCTGTTCCTTCTTGGGTTGCTAAATAGGCCCACCTATCCTGGTACATTCTGGCCACGTCCAGAGGTCCAGAGGTAGTCCTGGTCGGGCGGGGCAATTCTTCTCTTTCCCCGTCTGGGTGTCTTGTGCCGCAGTACCTAACCGCTTTGCGGCTTAATCTGCGAAGTGAGTCAAGATTGGTTGAGTTTTTGTTCTGCTGGCGGTAGGTTTTTGTTTGTTTGTTTATGAGAAAAATTTGGTGTTAACTGGTTGCCCTTGAGAGTTCTATGAAGGCAACAGCTAGGCGGGTTTGTTACGTTCTCCCGTTGGGGGAGGATCTGTTTTAGAGCTTTTGCCCCGTTTTGAGTACGGGTGGCCTAACGCTTGAGCCATCAGGCGTTGTGAGTTTGGATATGTTTGGGGTTTCCCTTGGGTTAACCAAGGGGCCCCAAGACGTCTCTTGGGAGTTTGTATGATGGCAAGCGTCTTTGCTCCCTCTGGTCATATCTGCCCAGTGAGTTCACCAAAGGGTTGCCATGGGTTTGAATTTTGTCGTACATTGAACGAGCCCTCTCTCGAATGACGTCGACAATGTACGGGATGTTCGAATGTTCATGAAGGATATGGGCGGGAAATCTCCAGTCAGTATCGTAGATGACCCGTAGCGCCATGTTCTGCAGCGTCTGGAGTCTGACGAAAGTGGTATTCGCCACTGTTCCCCAGATCTCACAGCCGTACAAGATCATGGGCGGGATGATCGCCCGATACAGCTGGAGTTTGAGACGGAGTGGCATGGTTGAGCGGAATGGCCTCCCCAACTCCATTTGTTCTCCTCGCCTTGGTGGTCAGTCCTTTATCCCACTCCTCCCTCTCAGCACTTCGTCATCTTATCCTGAGGCTAACACCCGGTGCTCTTCTTTCTCTGACTCACTTCTGTGATTTGATGAATGTCCAGGTTTGGCCTCTGTATAGGAGAACCGGGATGACACAGGCTTGCATGATGTTCAATCTTGTGTTGACTTTGTTCCGATTATCTAGTAGAATAAATTTCATGCTCCAGATTTTATTCCAGGCTAGGCTTATTCATTCATGATGTCATACTACAGTGGTTCTATTGGATAGTGCACACCTGCTGAGGAGCGTGAGGGACTAGGGGAAAAAAGTAATCCGGTGGATAAATTATTATTATTATTATTATTATTATTATTATTATTATTATTATTATTATTATTATTATTATTATTATTATTATTATTATTATTATTATTATTATTATTATTATTATTATTATTATTATTATTATTATTATTATTATTATTATTATTATTATTATTATTATTATTATTATTATTATTATTATTATTATTATTATTATTATTATTATTATTATTATTATTATTATTATTATTATTATTATTATTATTATTATTATTATTATTATTATTATTATTATTATTATTATTATTATTATTATTATTATTATTATTATTATTATTATTATTATTATTATTATTATTATTATTATTATTATTATTATTATTATTATTATTATTATTATTATTATTATTATTATTATTATTATTATGATTATGATTATGATTATGATTATGATTATGATTATGATTATGATTATGATTATGATTATGATTATGATTATGATTATGATTATTATTATTATTATTATTATTATTATTATTATTATTATTATTATTATTATTATTATTATTATTATTATTATTATTATTATTATTATTATTATTATTATTATTATTATTATTATTATTATTATTATTATTATTATTATTATTATTATTATTATTATTATTATTATTATTATTATTATTATTATTATTATTATTATTATTATTATTATTATTATTATTATTATTATTATTATTATTATTATTATTATTATTATTATTATTATTATTATTATTATTATTATTATTATTATTATTATTATTATTATTATTATTATTATTATTATTATTATTATTATTATTATTATTATTATTATTATTATTATTATTATTATTATTATTATTATTATTATTATTATTATTATTATTATTATTATTATTATTATTATTATTATTATTATTATTATTATTATTATTATTATTATTATTATTATTATTATTATTATTATTATTATTAAAGTTACTATAAATGGGAACCACCAAGACGTGTTCGAACAGAATATACTCAAACGCTCTCTGGTGAAGTGCCTCCTTGCAGATTTAGAATTCACGAGATATTAAAATTCTAAACCACTGGTTCTGTGACAAACAAAAAACCAAAACGTAAACGTACAGTGTTAACAGAGGAAAGGTTAAACGACAGGCGCATACTTTGGACGTTCACCAACCAAATCCCTCCCAAAATTAGCACAACATGAGGGAGTTTCAGATCTTCCGCATACAGAGCAACTAAATTATCAAAACTAAATCTGTATAAGTGTACAAATGTCCACACTTTAAAACAAGGTGACCCAGTATCACGAATACATTATTGGGAGTGGTTTCTTTCATCAGTGAATGACGGTTTAACTGATCCATAGCTTCTGTTCTTTTTCCCAATGAGACGTGGTTTCACCTCAGTGGTTGGTACTGAACCTCTGAAAATCCATATCGCCTTCAAGATATCTCTCATTATGATCGGAAAGTTTGAGTTTGGTGTGCTGTTGCTATACGTATAAATCCCTCCAATGTTCTATGAGCAGAGAGACAGCGAAATGACATTTTGACCCCATTGTATCATGAACTGACAGTAGAAGGAAACTCAAATGGTTGGTTTCAACAAGATTCTGCTACTGCCCTACAGCAGAGAAGTCCATGAATAAAATTAGGGAAATGTTTGGAGATAGAATAATCAGCCCTGGTGTAAGGCTCTCGCGTTTCCCCGATCTAAGAATGTTTGGGGTAATCTGAAAGACGCAGTTTACCAGACAAATCCTCATATACTGGAAGGACAACAAAATATTAGAAATGAAATCGGGAACATTAAAACAGCCCAACTTATTCGGATAAATTAAGATGTGTTCTCCCGATATAATTCGTGTTTGGCCGAGGATAGACGACATTGCCAGCATCTTATACATGGTTTACGCGCGGAGTTTATATAGGTGCATAGCTGACTGTGCCACAACAATCATGCACATGCTAAATGCGGTGCGCCCGTTACGTTATAAATGAAGAGCCCTGTAATACTCTACACTGAGTCCACGGGTTCCATGTATCAGCCAAGTCCCTGAATAGCCTATTAAAGTTTGTCTTATTTCTTTTTTCTTCAGTGTTGTAGGACCAGTATTGGTGGAAAGTGGTGTATGTCCTATACGCCCCGTAGGGAGGGGATCCGTCCCCTTCATCTGCCGTGGTGCGGGAGCTGCGGACCCCTAGCACTCGTGGTACCTCTGACGTTACTAGAGGAACCTCGGGCCGAACATTTGAGTCCCTCCCTGATTGGGAGTTGTTCGGACTGGGTTGGACTCGAGGGGGCAGTGGTTCCCGATACACGTGGGAGATCAGGTAAGTCTCCGGTCGGGGTTGAGGGAAGCCGTAATATTGCCGCGTACTAACCAGCATAGCTAGTAGAAGGTATGCTAGATCACCACGCGACCCCACCGAGGTCATATCGGTAGTCTTCCCATTTTGGAGTTGGCGCGCGTAAGTGACGTATCCACTTCCATCCCGTCTTGAGTCCATAGGAGGGGGCTTGTTAGTCTCTAGGTCTTGCCCTATGGAAAGCCCCACGGTGGCGCCGGGCGCCCTTTTGGGAGAGCTCGGTAACTCCCTGGTCGAATGAGGCCCGGGTCCTTGGTCCTACGGGACCGGTAGAACCTCTGACATTAACGTATGCCCTAAACGGTAGTCAGGATGTTAGAAGAAAATTCTTGTTTTCCTGGTACCTCTGACATATACCTGTCCTTGTGGTAGGGGTCTGTGAAAGCCACATAGCTCTGTCTGTAGCTCCGGAGATGTCCGGTCTGGAACGTTCACAGACTCTCACATGCCTGTCTACTACAATCACAGCTGTACACTCTACGCATCCCGACTCAGGGATTTAGTAGGCCCAATAAAGCTGGCTTTGGCCACAGTCATTCTACCGTCATAAGTAACTCATACCCATGACCTTATGGAGGTTAAGGACACTCTGTTTGAAGGTGGGTTTAAGTATATGACTAAAATACTGGACACTCCAAACCTGAATTTCACGGAAGACACTATTAAAGGGCCTCCAAGGTCTGTCCAATTCATATACAAACTGAATATGCATACCTGTTATTTTAGTTTGCTTTTACTCACTGCAGCACACAGGAGTGTCCTTTACGCTTCAAGCAGGCACTATATACGTCAGTTTCCGGTGGGGGGGGGGGGTCCATTTGCTTTTAATAAATAATTAATCAAGGATATGGTTTTATAATGTTAATAAACAATAAAAGCACATATAACATATTATATTCACATGACTTTCTCCACCCAAGCTTCTACAAATTGTTCTTAGAGAAGTTTGTTTTTGTCTTGTTTCTTTGCATAAAGTCTGTAAAAAGTCCTTGCACATTGCACATGTTTTGTTCTTATACCTGAGATAAAGTGATATAAGCAGTAATCAGATATTTAAAAGCGAACCACTGATTGATGCATTTGAAGTATTAGTTCTCCTTGAATGAAAAAGGGAATAGGGACTTAGAAGTTAAAAATTACATACCTTTAGGTATCTGGGAATTCTAATCAACAACTTATAATATATCGGAATTGGTTAAATTTGGAGTACACTATTGTGATTGACATTATTTGTGTATTTTAAATTCTGCAGCTATTATTTCAACTATTTATTGAAAGTTTGAAAAGATAATTCATTTGGGGGGTCCGGAACCCCTGGTTCCCCTCCCCTTTATTACTTCCCTGCTTCAAGTTAAAATGTAGCCGTCGTAAGAACCATGGCAGTTTTAAGACATGCTAAGTCTCTGCTAAGTTTGTGTATAATCAAATAGTAGAGCTCTGCAGTTATGGCTTTTTAATGACTTCTGTGAAAAGAAAGATTTGCAGATGTGCCCACACACACCACACTTACATTGTTGTTCCCTCAAGTAGGTATGTTTGTTTCTTGTTGCCAAGCTAAAGTAACTTCGGCCTTGCTTATACTGGAGTCTGTCTGTGTGAGTAAAACTACTGTTGATATGATATAAACATCATAAAACCCAAGTTTTGCATTAAAGGAACATTCTGTTTATCAGTAAGTTGGTTTGTTCTTCCTTATAGTGCAGCCTTGGACAACGTGGCAAAGAAAGAATGAGAAAACAAAATGACTAACGCTATTAGACAAGCAAGAACACTTGAATGAGAAACCTGGTAACCATTACGCTTTCCCTACAGGAACCCAAAGACGACTGGCTCCTGAGACCCCAAATATTTGGGACAAACGTCTACACATCCTCAAGAGTTGCTGATTAAATTTGTTTTGGTATTTGTGCTCTAGTGACACACACACACACACACACACACACACACACACACACACACACACACACACACACACACACACACACACACACACTCACAAACACACGCGTGCGCACGCGCGAAATATACGAGGTCTGCTCAATAAAGATTGATCATATTTTTTTCATGCTCATAATTTTTCGCACTAAAATTCAATAATATTATATTCTGTTAGCTTAATGTGAAACAAATAGTAGTTTCATTGTTGGTACTCCTGGTTCCGCCTGAGAGAATCAGGTAAGTTCAGTCATGTTCAGTATCGCCTACCGCTGTAATGGAGGTGACACGCGAGAAACAATATGCGGCTTTGAAATTCTCAACAAATCTTCAGTTGAGGCCTATATAATGTTACAGGAGGCCTATGGAGAGTCTGTTCTTCCCTACAGCACAGCTCGAAGGTGGTTTAAAATGTCTAAAGAGGGGGGACAATCAATATCAAAGGAAGGTGGACCTGGTGCTCCAGGAAGAAAACACCAACACTGCTGCTGCCATTGTGAGAGAGGATCGACGAATTACCTTAAGATCACTTTCTGAGATACTGAACATTTCATTGGGTGCCACCCATACGTTGGTGACAGAAACATTACACATGAGACGTGTTTGTGCGCGATGGGTTCCAAGACTGTTGATTCCGAACAAAAGGACATTCGCATACAGGTCTGTATGCAGTTAAAGTTGATGTTAGAGGAAGATCCGGAGTTACTTTCAAACGTAATCACTGCCGATAAAACTTGGCTACATCATTTTGATCCTGAGAGCAAACAGCAAAGCTCAGTGTGGAAATATCCTTCATCACCAATCCCCAAAAAAGCAAAAGTGGTTGCTTCTGTTAAGAAAGCTATGGTCATCTCATTCTTTGATATTCATGAAATGTAGTACCTGCACACACATCAGTAACTGGACAATGCTACAGGGATGTCCTGAAAACATTGCAAGTTCATATCAGGCATAGAAGCCCACATTTCCGTGAAGTAGGCTGGATGCTGCAACATTGCCGCATATTGCCAATGTTGTTGCTGTATATCTTGCAAAAATCAACGTGAACTGCATCCCTCACCTCCTCTTATAGTCCGGATTTAGCCCGAAGTGACTGTTTTCTATTCCCTAACTTGAAGAAACGTCTTCGTGGGAGGCATTATCCATCATCAGAAGCAGTGGTGAAGGCTGCGGAGACGATTTTGAAGGATCTCTCAAAAATGGTTTCCAGCATATCTTTGAAGACTGACAGAAACGCTGGGACAAGTGCACCGCATTCAGGGGAGGCTATTTTGAGAAGGACCATCAAAATTATGAGGATGAGTAAAGGTACGTTGTCAAAAAAAGATTGTGATCGTTCTTTATTGAACAGCATTCGTATTTTTGTTCGCTGGTTTGCGATCTGAAATGTAAATGAATATGTAAATTTATGTGCTAAATTGAATGAAAGTCGTGCGTCGTGGCAGAGCGGGATAAGACAGCAAGCTTCGACTCCCTGCCACGGAATGCTGCCGGGGTTCGAGCCCACCCCTGGTGGTAAATTAAATGTGAGGATCTACTCCCATTAGTCCTTGGGCCGTAGGACTCGAACCAGGGCCTCTCGGGTTTTTTACCGTAGGACAGTACCTATTTTATAAACTGCCCGCCCCCCGCTGCACACGGTAAACAGGACGGAAGTGGATACGCTACTTACGCGCCGGTCCTTAATGAAACGGCTACCAAATAACCTTGGTAGGGCCGCCGGTGTCTAGCTCACCAGCTACTAGCTCTGCAGGCTAGCACCCGGGACTTATTAGGCAACTCTCTACCCCCTCCGGGCGACCAGTAGCCTGGCCGGAGGTACCCAATTGCCCGTGGGTGGCGGGAACACACTGCCCCCTCGAGACCAACCCAATCCGAATAGCTCCCAGAGGGAGGGGCTCGAATGTTCGGCCGGAGGTTCCTCTAGTAACGTCAGAGGTAACACGAGTCCGCAGCGCCCGCACCTTGGCAGCTGAAAGGGACGAATCCCCTCCCCTACGGAAACCTCTGGTGTTGCGGATTTTAAGTCCCAGGAATAGGACCGGTGTCCTGTCCTCTCAGCATCGTGAGGAAATTGAGGAGCTTATGTTACGTAAGCGGCCTTGGCCATAGAAGCGAACATTCCGGCTGAGAGATGCCGAGATGCTGACCACATCTCCACCACGTATTGGTTGGATGATCGCCCACCGCCACCTTACGTAAGTGGGCGTAAAGCCGGCAGTCGGATTGACAGGTCCTGGCCTTACATGCCTGGGTTATGTTAAATTTAATGAAATTGTCCATTTTTCTTTATCATGTAAGGTTTTCTCACAAATCACATAAAAATAAATTCTGAAAATGGTGCTTTTGTTAAAAATCGTCCGTTTGTAAAAAGCAAAGTTTTTGATTAATAAATTATATAGAAATAACTGTGTAAATGAAAAATAAAGTGTGAAGTTACATTTTCCTTCACCGTTCAGTTGCTTGTACTGATTTACGCAAGTCGTGATTAAAGAACGTCCCTTCCAGGCGCCAACAGTAGTCTGTTCGCAATGTTCCATTGACCGTGATATCTCCTTGACTCCTTGGTGAAATCATTCACCTTGTTCATATCTGAGGAATCCAAAATTATCAGGAAAATAATTTAGATAAGAGTACAAGAACTAAAAGCTTAAACTCATATTTCTCCCTGAAGTTCATAACTTTGTAGCATATTTCTCATAACTTTTTCGCTTCGTAGATCTTTTATGTTTCCAAGAAACTTACTGACTACCTCTTAGAAAGTACAACACACTTGCAGTTTTCTATCATTCATGGTATCCAAAGGTGTACTATCTACATTAGCTATCCTATCGAGGGTCTTTATATATACTCTCTTTCATCTTAGCTTCAGAGGTCACAGAAAATTTACTGCTCAGTTACCGTTCATGTCCGATGATTTCATGAACTGTTTCATAATTCCTAATTTTATAAGCAAAATAGGCAATAACTTTTATCGGATCAACCAGAATAGCAGGAAAGACGTTATCTCCTTGCAATAAACCTTTTATCTTAGACAATTTCTCACCAAGGCGGCCCGGGTTTTATCCCAGGCGGCCGCAAAGTGAGATTTGTTGTGGACAACACGGCGCTGGGGCGGATTTTCTCCGGGACCTCCGGTTTCCTCCTCCATCTCATTCCACCGGTGCTCCATCTTCATCTCATGTATCATCAGTGTCGTCGCCTGCTGTGCCGTATGTAGTAAAAGCGGGCGTTAAACACTACACATTTCATTTTTTCTTAGACAATTCTCTCACTCTCCAGTGTTTAACCCTGATTGCTTAGAAAGTTAAGGGATAGAGGTTAGTGAAGCCAGAAGTTGTGGTTCTTTTTAGGTATATATACAGCCTGAAGATGCAAAATATATTACTTTATCATTCATCTTCTGCTGCAAAAATATACACATATTGGAAATCATTTCCATCATTTTGGAAATCAGTGTGTTTGCTTCCGTATAAGTTTCTTATTTTAATCAAAACCGGGTAAAAGTCGTTGCACAATATTACTAATGCTCTATAAGACCAAATAATTAATTGGATCATAATAGTTTGCTAATAATAGATCTATAAGAACCGAGTTTGCTTAAATGCGTATTGTACGTTTGTATAAAACTCATTACTTAAAGTTCAAAGGAGTGATCAGTGTAAGGTCTCCTGCCAGTATAGTTTTTATTTTCATCTAAAGATGGCGTCCGAAACCTGAAAGTCATTCACTGCCACACCACGACTTCTAGTTGTTCCAAATCAAGGAGTATTTGTGACAAAGTCAGACAAAATGTATAAATAATCATGTGTGCTATTGTTATGGAAAAATTACACTGGGCAACAATGAAAATTTTTCGGGCTTAAAAATAATGAATTTACTGTATTTCCACTGCTGAATTAAAAAATCATCATAAAAATGATAGATTGTCTCTTGTTTTGAAGATAAAGTGGCATTTCATTTTTAGAGTGAAGATTTTAAATTTGGGGGACTTTTGTTTTGGGGGGCTGGAGTTAGATGACAACTACAAGCATTTTGCGACAGTGCTCCTGCAAAAATACCGTAACCTTGGATGCAACATGTCCCTTAAGATCCATTTTCTCCACTCCCACCTAGACTTTTTCCCTCCTAGTTGTGGAGCTGTTAGTGATGAACATGGGAGAGATTCCATCAGGACGTTTCTGTTATGGAACAAAGATATCAGGGTCGTTGGAATGAAGTAATGCTTGCGGATTACTGTTGGTCTTTGTATAGGGATTCTGCGGAACTCCATCACAAGAGGCAAGCTAAAAGACGACGAAGTCAATAGGCCATCACATGATTCTCTTCAGACACGACTATCTGCAAAGTATTTTTCCAGCAATTTAGAACTCTTAGCATGTAATTACCAGTTAAAAATCAAATGTACTTTCATTGTTGTTAGCATGTATGTAATTAAAATGTATCCTTTTCTCTCAATCCGTTAATATGGAATACTTCCACCTTATCATAGAAACTAGAGCTAATAAAAAATTTTCTTTGTAATATTTCTTTTTCTCAACCCAAAAGTAGTAGGAAAGTGCCTCATGAAGTGCTCGAAACTTTCAAAAATTATTTTTTTGTCGCCTAATGAAATAGACATAAATAATCAATGAGAAAGTTCTGATTGTGATGCCTTCTGTCTTTGGATGAAACAAGGTAGGTATCCAGTTCCTTCAGAACGGCTTTTCTTTTCGCTTTGTTGTGATAGTCTGCCCTAACCACTGGTTTCAATAACTTACAGTAGAGATCGTGCCCTGATTATGTGAGGCTCGGTGGCTTGCTGGACCTTCGCGCGGTCATATCTTAGACCCATCGCACCACGCCAAACAAATGACGGTTCCCAATTTGCTGTGAAACCTTAAGTGATAGTGAAGGCTGGCCCACAGGCTTTACTTGCCGAGCAAATAGACGGATCTAAAAGCTTAAATTGCAACTGCCCTTCCAATGATTTCTCATTGTTTATAGTGATTCTGCTCCTAAAATAAGTTATCCAGCAATATAATATAGTTAAAATGACCAAAACATTTCAGAGTCACAACGTACAGCACTATTTACTTTACAAGTAGTTGCCGATAGTTATAATTGACAAGAGAATTACTAATTACTAATGGTTTGAATATTTTCGAGCACGCCTGAGATATGAGGAAATGTCCAAAGCCCTTGCTTATCTTTTTATTTCCATCTTCCAATGTTACGTCATATCGAACGATGAATAAAATGGATGAAATGATGCTCAAATTAGTCCGAGGTCCGTGGAGCTTAGAGTTACCAGACATTCATTCTCAGGATAAGAGAAAACCTCCAACGTTAAGTCATATCGGACGATGAATGAAATGATGTTCAAATAAGTACAGGGTACATAGAGCTTAGAGTTACCAGACATTCATCTTGGGATAAGGGAAGGTTTCAGAAGAAACCTTATGCAGATAGGTTATCCTAACGGAGATTTTCGGAATCTCTTTGAACATGAGTCGGAAACGCTACTATCTCTGCTCCAGAGGAAGTACTCTTGTCTATTCGCCAATGATCAATCTGTTTTGAGCGAATAGCTTGTATCAGAATGCCTTTAAAAATAAAGAAAAGTAGTTAATTCTTGTTGAATGAGTTTGTAAAATGAATACAACCCGCTGAGTCCTTAGGGAATAATAGTATAATAATAACAATAAAAAATGATAATTTTAGTATACGGTAAGATATAACTTCCACATGGTCCATCACGGTATCGGTATATCTACTTTAAAAGGGCGTAGAATCTCCTAAACACATTTTTTTAACAAAATACAAAAAATGACCGTGAACAATTAACACTTATGTACCTCTCTCAAAGCCGGGTACCTGCAACCGGTTTTGTTAACTTCTACCCAATTCTACAGCTTTTGTCTTGAGCCCAACTGCTATAGATTCACTTTTGTCAGGTAAGCTAAAGAACATCAGACCTCGTCAGCTTTAAATCAGGTACAACACAACATCTGACAAAAACGTTTGATTATTTCACTTTCATATCTTTGAAATCTTGCTTGAAGAATTTACACAACTTTGTCCATTTTGAAATGTTCACCATTGGGCTATGTTAACCATTAGGATCTAATACTGCACTCGCAACAAATTACACTGGGGAATAAAAAAAATATTTTTATATACCCGAAACAAAATAGGCAAATTCTTATGTAAACTGATCTGCTGATTCCAAAAATGCCCCTCAAAATGCTGTATTACGTAACGTTTTTTAGGTATTCATAATTTTTTATGAAAACTTACAGAAATGTGATGACTCATATTTGATTAATTGAAAATAATGGGTATTTGATTACCAAACAACATTGAAGATAATAATAATTATTAATAATTATGATTATTATTAAAATAAATAAACACAAGATAATGATGAAAACCAATACCTGAATTATCTCAGAAGTGTTTCACTGTTGATTTTTTGTATTGACACGTACTCTCCCGTTTAAGGAACCAACAATAGTCTCCGAACATGGCTGAATCCCAGCGATACCCTAGTAACGTCTTTCCATCTCAGAAATGTCCTGGTGAAAACGCTCACCTTGCTCATCACTTACTAGGTTTGCTCCTAGGTTTGTAGGGAAACTATCAAGGTGAGAGTGCAAAAAGTGGATTTTAAGTGACATACGGCAACCCATTTCTTTGCAGCTCCGTAATAGTTCTGAGACTAAAGTTTAATAATTTTCTTCTTTGTTATTGCCCAGGAAGCCTTCCACCACTGATTTAAATTATTTCCATGCTGCCAGTTCAACACGTTTAAGCTTTGATTAAAAAACATTGTCTTTAAGAAGTAGTCTTATTTGAGGACCGACAAATATACCTTCCTTCAATTTAGATTCATTTATTTTGGGAAAGATACTTCTTAAATACTCAAAACCACTTCCACTTTTGTCCAAACCTTTAACAAAATTCTGCATTAACCCGAGCTTTATGTGAAGTGGGGGGAGAAGAACTTTTTTTGGGTCTACTAGTGGCACATACTTAACATTGCTTGCTCCAGGGGTATAGTCTTCACTTTTCCCCCACTCTTTCACTATAATATGCTTGTCAGTTGCCCTACTGTCCCATAAGCACAAAAAACAGCAATATTTTGTGAAACCTCCCTGCAGTCCCGTTAGCAATGCAACTACCTTGAGGTCACTACAAATTTCCCAACCATGGTTTTGATAACTGAATAGCATCTAAAATTATACACATGGAATCGTATGTCTCCTTCATTCCTATGGCATGAAATAAAGGTATTGAAGGTAGTAAATTGCCATTATGAAGCAACACTGTCTTTAAGCTGTATTTAGAAGAGTCAATGGCTATTATTTTAAATTAAGTCAATATGAGTTGGTATCATACCTCATTTCTGTAATTTTATATAAAAGAATAAGGATATCTCAAAAACGTTAAGTGATACAGCATTCTCAGAGGCATTTTTGAAATCAGCGAGTCATTTTGCATAAGAATTAGCCTATTTTGTTTCGGGTACAAAAAACATCTTCCCTAGTGTTATGAGAAACTTTTAAGGAGATTCGAAAGTAAGTGAGAAATAGTGCTTTATTATTCACCCAACTAGCTTCCAAAAGCAGTATGTCTTAGTATGTACAGAGACGCCCATAACTAATCGGACAAAGCAGAGTACTAAGTTTTAAAAGTGAAAATCAACATTTGATGTGCTATTTTATTGAAATTAATGATAATTGACATTTACATGTTTCGTTCTTGTAAGAAAAGAAATGTTATTTCACACAAAAATTGTATAATGCATGGTTTTTAAGAACTAAAAATAAATGACATTTTTGGCCCTTTTTTAAAAATTACAAGGAGTTATGGCGTTTTTTGGCCCTCAAAAGTAATCGGACATAACAACTTGAGTATGGTACAAAATATGGCTTAGTACTTTGTGCCTCTCCCTCTTCTTTTCGCTATTTCTCGCAACATATTTGGTTTTTCACGTAGGCTGTAGAAAGTTTGCTCCATTCCTCTTGTAACCTCTCCGTCAAGTGCTGCTTGGAGGTGATGGGGTCTTCCGCACGGCCTTCTCCAGTATATCCCATACTGCTTCTATGGGATTAAGATCCGGGGACTGAGGGGCTGGATGCAGTACATGAGGACAGTTGTAATGCTGCCATAGCCACACAATGCACGACGTATGCTTCGGATCATTATCCTGATAAAATGAGAAGCTGTCCAAAATACCCATCATTTCTGCACTTTATTTTTTAAAAAAAATTGCTTTAATAGCCTAAGATAGACTTCCCTGTTTATGGTTGTGTCTATGAACACGAGCTTTCCCACTCCCGTAGAGGAAATACGGCCCCATACCATTACACTCCCTCCGCCGTGTTTGACTGTGCCTTGTAAATTGTGCTCTTCCAGCTCCGTGTTTGGTTCCCTCCACACAACCACCCTGCCATTGGTACCAGCAAGATTGTATTTGCTTTTGTCACAAAAGCAACTTGGTCCCACCAATCGGTTATATTCTTAACAAAGTTTTTGGCAAATTGTAATCGCTTCCTTTTATTCTTGCTGAAAATGTATGGCTTCTTTTTATTAAGGCTACGCGATTATTAAAATCTTGTTTTCACATGACCCTTCTTTCCGTTTCAGGGCTGTCAGTCCCAGTTCCTCCTGAATCTCAGTACAAATTACCGGAGCACTTATACGCGGATTCCGTTTTACCTTCCGCTTAATATAAGACACCTGCCTATCGGTAAGAGTTTTCGGTCGCCCTGGCTTTGCAAGAGATTCAATTGTCTTCATACTTATACCGGTGAATTATGTCACTAATTGTACTTTTGCTAAGATTCACAATCTCTGCTAAATCCCGGTATATTTTGTTCTTTTCATAGTGATGGATCACTAACAGCATCTGTTCAAAGGTACTCTGCTTACCTCTGGGGCCCATACTATGCTCTTGCCTTCTTCTTGGTGCACAGTTGACGTACTTCTTCTACGATGTTGTTTTGTCTACTGACAGACTTCACGCACTCCTTTGTATTGCATTTCATTTCTGCTGCCTGATTCTTTTTGTGTCGTAAACTCATGACGTAACCATAACCTCGGATACAACATGTCCCTTAAGATCCATTTTCTCCACTCCCACCTAGACTTTTTCCCTCCTAGTTGTGGAGCTGTTAGTGGTGAACATGGGGAGAGATTCCATCAGGACATTTCTGTTATGTAACAAAGATATCAGGGCCGATGGAATGAAGTAATGCTTGAGGATTACTGTTGGTCTTCGTATAGGGATTCTGCGGAACTCCATCACAAGAGGCAAGCTAAAAGACAACGAAGTCAATAGGCCACCACATGATTCTCTTCAGACACGACTATCTGCGCAATATTTTACAGCAATTTAAAACTCTTAGCATGCAAAAAATCAAATGCACTTTCAATATTGTTAGCATGTATGTAATTAAAATATATCCTTTTCTCCCAATCCGTTAATATGTAATACTTCTACCTTGTGTATATCATAGAAACTAGAGCTAATAAAATTTTTTCATTGTTATGCTTGTTTTTCTCAACCCAAAGTTAGTAGAAATTGCCTCATGAAGTGCTTGAAACATTCAGAAATTATTTTTTTTTTTTTTTTTTTTTTTTTGCCCAGTGTTATCTCCGTAAGTATAATTTAACCTTATATTCCACTTATCAAAACAAACCGTGCACTAAGGAAATTGGCTGTGACGCGAGTCACTTGACGTGTATGCTGACAATAACGGTGACAATGCACTCATTGCTTAATAAATAAGGTAACAATGCAAGCGGACCTTTGATTCACTAATAAATAAAGGAGAAAGTGAGTACTGATGTTATCTCTGTTATTTTATATTAAGATTTAGTAGTTCAATGTATGGATAACTAAATCCTGTTCTAATGTTTTATCACAGTGACATTAACCTGCTATAAATAGCGTTTAATGTGAACGTGTCATTGGCTGATTCCCCGCAGCGAATCCAGATTTCCGAGTAAACCTCGTGATGTAGTCACGTGGCACTATCTATTTTCACCGCGGAGCGTTAATTCCTGTTCTCGTTAGGTACTCCATTCATCACCCTCTTCTTCTCCTCGTCCTTTCTGTAGTAAAATCTTCCGTCTCCGAGAACTCCTTGCTCTAGGTCGGTCATTGACTTAGATTCCTTTATCGAGCAGGGGTATCCAGTGTTTACTTCCTAGTTCATTGCAGGGCAACCCGGCTTCCTGCTCAACTCACCATTACATGCACCAGGCTTACTCTTGGTCACATCTCCCATTGCTCTGTTACTAATACACTTGAAAAACCTGTATCTAAACTGATGTCTTTGCAAGATTCCTCACATTTGAATACAAACAAATGTTAAATTGTGGTAATCATATACAAAATAGTTCTTCTAAACAAAATACGTTACTCGAGATGTACTTAATTTTGAAATAAAACAAGAAGCGCTTATTTACAAAGTTCGAAAACAATATTCAAATGTTTATTTGTGGCAACAAGCTCCTACGGTAGAAACAAAAGCAGATCGTAATATGCATGGCTTTACAATCCCATCCGCTTTCTTCGGGACGAACAACTGAATGGCGACCATTTACGAAATGACGAACGTTTGGAAAGTTCACAGTAACAGATTTTCTTGTTTCTTAAAAGGCTTTTTTCTTCTTTTTACTAACGTCTTCCAACGATAAGTCATCGGGCGATAAATGAAATGATGTTTAAATGAGCTCAGAGTCCATAGAGCGTAGAGATGCCCATTATTCATCTTTCAGGATAATGGAAAACCCCGATAAAAGCTTTATCCAGATAACTCAGCTCACAGCTCACCTACGCCCACCTCGGTAGCGTAGATGGTAGCGTGTCTGTCTCACGTTCAAGAGGTCCCGAGTTAGAATCTCGGTTAGGGTGAGCTACGTGGATAAAGTTTTTCCGGGGTTTTCCCTTATCCTAAAAGACGAATGTCGGGTAACTCTAAGCTCCATGGATCCTGGATTCATTTGAGCATTTCACCCATTCCATTCATCGTCCGATATTAAAAAGTTAAAGGACGTAAATTACAAAAAAAAAAAAAAAAAAAAAAAAAAAAAAAAAAACTTTGAATAAAGTGCACTATACAGGATATTTACAGAAAATTAAGGTGTACACACAAACATATAACTTAAAATAACGAAAATATCTTATATAAAGTATATAGAAAGGTGCTCACTCTTCAAACTCTTCCCTAATTTTATTCATGGACTCTTCTGCTATATGGGCAGTGGCAGAATCTTATTGAAACCACCCATATGATTTCTCTTCTTTTTGAAAAGATTGTTCATAAACGTCTTTCTCATTTTTTGATTCACAATTAAATAATTCCATTTTTCAGTTTGGCTTTCGCCAAAAGCATGCTACCCGGGAGCCATGGAAAACTCCGGGGGTATTTCCTTGGGGAAATACCCTGAGTCTAAACCCCCCCCCCATCGACAACAACGTCAAGTCGTGTGGAAGTGGATACGCCATTTACGCGAATCAACCCCGCAGGGAAGACTACCGAAAACCTCGGTAGGGCCACCTGGTGATCTAGCACACCTTCTAATAGCTCTGCAGGCCAGTACCCGGGACTTATTAGGCAACCCTCTACCCTCTCCGGGCGGCCGTAGCCTGGCCGTTGGTTCCCGATTTCCCACGGGTATCGAGAACCACTGCCTCCTTGAGTCCAACCCAATCCGAACAACTCCCATTCAGGGAGGGGCTCGGCAGTTCGGCCCGAGGTTCCTCTAGTAACGTCAGAGGTACCACGAGTACTAAGGGTCCGCAGCTCCTGCACCACGGCAGCTGAAGGGGACGGATCCCCTCCCCTACGGCAACTTCACCAGGGAACACGACTTGGAGATTCCCACTTATAATAACCTTTACACGCGAAAATACGTTGCTCCAGAGTCAAGATCTTGTTCATATTAGTGACCGAGTGGAATGCACAACGCTAGCTCACGCGCACTATGACAGCCGGTAACGGGGGAATCCAACCAGATCGTGGGAGAGATGAAACGCTGTGTGCTCTGTTAGGTTTTAAATGAAGAACTCTACATATAGATGACAGAGAAAGTTTTGAAGCAGATTCTTTATGTGCCTATGAGAGAGAGAGAGGGGCTTGCATACCTTTGATACAATGAAATACCTTAGAAACTCTTTCAATGAATAATAGTATAGCTCTTTTCTTTTTCAAAACCTTTTGACGATTCGCATTTCAGATCTGAATGTTTTATAGAAACTTACTATGGTTGCAAAAAACACTGGTATGTCCTCTTTAACATATTGGAGGTTACGAAATTCTTTATAGGTACGTCTGAATCAGCATACTTCTGGTTTTACACGGAGCCATTAAAGGAAAACTATATTCCACAATAAATGGTATTGGAATTGTTTTTGTGAATTATAAATATTATCTCGCTTATTACGTACGTATGTTGAAGACATCTTTATCAGGGGCGTGGTCCTTAAATAGAATGTTGATTGTGAACCCAGAAAGTTGAATAGAGAAGAACCTGCCACAGAGTAGTTGTAGATTCTGAAAGGTGTGTTCTGAGTGTGTTTCCAATGTAGTTGTGTGCTAGCCAAGATTGTGTTGCGGCGTTGTTTGTAGCTGATAGCAATTGGACCATGACCTCCTATGTACACGGCATGTTGATTATCTGAGGTTAATGCTTTGTAAACCTACATCTCTGCCAGGTTGTACATTGGGTGAATGGGAACAGAGATTAAATAAATAAAATAATATATTCCGGCAAAGTAGACTGTTCGCTTATCACCAAGGCGTCCACATGTGGAATTACAGATGGACAAAGCGGTGTCCGGGCGAATATTTCTCCGGGTTATCCGGTTCCCCCACCATTCATTCCACCAGCTACTCCATCATCATCTTTCCTTTCATTCATTTCACAAATATTTCATATCATCCATTTCTTCACACTCGTACTAAATGTCCGATTGACGACCCATTCTCTCAGATGAAGAATACCTTTGAACTTCGATGGGAGTATAAGCCCAGGTACTTGTAAGTTCTGGGGGATGTAAGCAGTGATGATGCGTGACTTTTAAGCGAGGGAAACCCCAAATAATAATCCTCATTAAAATAAGAGAGAATAATGACTCAAAGAACTAAGGCTACTCTTTAGTACTCTTTCTATGTACAGTCACACGTAGGTCCAATGGCGAGACGTGTCTTCAAGCGAGGGAAACTACAAATAATAATGTCCATTAAAATAACAGAGAATAATGACTCAAAGAACTAAGGCTACTCTTTAGTACTCTTTCTATTGTACAGTCACACGTAGGTCCAGTAGTGAGGCATGACTTTCAAAGTGAGGGAAGTTCCAAATAATAATTTTCATTAAAATAAGAGAGAATAATGACTCAAAGAACTAAGGCTACTCTTTAGTACTCTTTCCATTGTACAGTCACACGTAGGGCCAGCTAGGCGTGACTTTCAAAACGAGGGAAGTTCCAAAATATAATTTTCATTAAAATAAGAGAGAATAATGACTCAAAGAACTAAGGCTACTCTTTAGTACTCTTTCTATTGCACAGTCACACGTAGGTCCAGTAGTGAGGCATGACTTTCAAAACGAGGGAAGTTCCAAAATATAATTTTTATTAAAATAAGAGAGAATAATGACTCAAAGAACTAAGGCTACTCTTTAGTACTCTTTCTATTGTACAGTCACACGTAGGTCCAGTAGTGAGGCATGACTTTCAAAGTGAGGGAAGTTCCAAATAATAATTTTCATTAAAATAAGAGAGAATAATGACTCAAAGAACTAAGGCTACTCTTTAGTACTCTTTCCATTGTACAGTCACACGTAGGGCCAGCTAGGCGTGACTTTCAAAACGAGGGAAGTTCCAAAATATAATTTTCATTAAAATAAGAGAGAATAATGACTCAAAGAACTAAGGCTACTCTTTAGTACTCTTTCTATTGCACAGTCACACGTAGGTCCAGTAGCTAGGCGTGACTTTCAAAACGAGGGAAGTTCCAAAATATAATTTTCATTAAAATAAGAGAGAATAATGACTCAAAGAACTAAGGCTACTCTTTAGTACTCTTTCTATTGCACAGTCACACGTAGGTCCAGTAGTGAGGCATGACTTTCAAAGTGAGGGAAGTTCCAAATAATAATTTTCATTAAAATAAGAGAGAATAATGACTCAAAGAACTAAGGCTACTCTTTAGTACTCTTTCTATTGCACAGTCACACGTAGGTCCAGTAGTGAGGCATGACTTTCAAAGTGAGGGAAGTTCCAAATAATAATTTTCATTAAAATAAGAGAGAAAAATGACTTAAAAAACTAAAGCTACTCTTTAGTACTCTTTCTATTGTACAGTCACACGTAGGTCCAGTAGTGTGGCATGACTTTCAAAGTGAGGGAAGTTCCAAATAATAATTTTCATTAAAATAAGAGAGAATAATAACTCAAAAAACTAAGGCTACTCTTTAGTACTCTTTCTATTGTACAGTCACACGTAGGTCCAGTAGCTAGGCGTGACTTTCAAAACGAGGGAAGTTCCAAAATATAATTTTCATTAAAATAAGAGAGAATAATGACTCAAAGAACTAAGGCTACTCTTTAGTACTCTTTCTATTGCACAGTCACACGTAGGTCCAGTAGTGAGGCATGACTTTCAAAGTGAGGGAAGTTCCAAATAATAATTTTCAATAAAATAAGAGAGAATAATGACTCAAAAGACTAAGGCTACTCTTTGGTACTCTTTCTATTGTACAGTCACACGTAGGTCCAGTAATGAGGCATGACTTTCAAAGTGAGGGAAGTTCCAAATAATAATTTTCATTAAAATAAGAGAGAGTAATGACTCAAAAAACTAAGGCTACTCTTTAGTACTCTCTCTATTGTACAGTCACACGTACGTCCAGTAGTGAGGCGTGACTTTCAAAACGAGGGAAGTTCCAAATAATAAAATAAGAGAGAATAACGACTCAAAGAACTAACGCTACTCTTTAGTATTCTTTCTATTGTACAGATACACGTAGGTCTAGTAGCGAAGTGTGACTTTCTAAATGAGGGAAGCTCCAAATAATAATTTCCATTAAAATAAGTGAGAATAACTACTGAAAGAACTAAGGCTACTCTTTAGTGCTCTTTCTGTTACATAACAACTGAGCGTCCAAAATGTCTGAAACTTTGGTGAGCAGCTGTCAACAGATGAACAGCGAAATTTACACTATCTTCTATTTCCGAGTGCTGCCATCTGCATGTTGAGGTCAGAAACTTTTCAGATCACCCTCATACAATGGGTTTGAAATGGAATTGGACTTTGGAACTTTTTTTTAACATGAACTAGCCACTTCTTTTCAAGTAGCGTCAATAGCAGTGAAAATCCCGGCTCTTTCCACAAACTGGTTAATTGGAAATTAATGGTGATTTCAACTTTTACCAATTACATTAAATTATATAAATTTCTTTCCAAAGAAAACTTCACAGGCAATTCCCAGAAAATTCAATGCATGTCTTTGTCATGTAAATGTATTAAGTACGCATAAAATATGAATGCACACGTGCGGGCATCTTGCTAAGTGGTGAAATGTCCATATTGAACTTTTGGAGACAATGGAATACTTACTTTACGAAATACATGGGAAACAAAGCAATAAACCATTACATACTGTGGATGCCTAACAATATCTTGCGTAATTCTGCCGTAACATCTGCAGTTGATCTTCATGTGCATCATAATTTATCAGACTCCCTGTAACTCAATGGCTGAATAATTCAGTTTTAATGCACGTGTATTTAAATTTAGATTGGTGATTGACACTGTAAGTCAACAGCACTGACCAGCACAATGACGTTTTGCTAGTGGTACCAGAACAGATGACACTGACAGTTTCCACTATTCATCTGTTTGGTTAGAAAATATAGTAGTTAATTTTATACGAGAGCTGTTCAATAAAGAATTATCATAATTTTTTACGGTCATAATTTTTCGCAATAACATTCAATATTATTATGTTTTATTAGCTTAATGTGAAACAAACACGCCGTAGTAGTTTCATTGTTAGTACTCCTGGTTCCTGCCTGTGAAGTTCAGACATGTTCAGTATCGCCTACTGCTGCAATGGAGGAAACACGCAGTTAAAGTTGATGTTAGAGGAAGATCCTAAGTTTCTTTCAAACGTAATCACTGCTGATGAAACTTGGCTACATCATTTTGATCCTGAGAGCAAACAGCAAAGCTCAATGTGGAAATCTCCTTCATCACCAACCCCCAAAAAATCAAAAGTGGTTGCTTCTCCTGAGAAAGTTATGGTCATCTCATTCTTTGATGTTCATGGAATGGTTTATCAGCATGTTGTACCTGCACACACATCAGTAACTGGACAATACTACAGGGATGTCCTATAAACATTGCAAGTCCATATCAGGCGCAAAAGACCACATTTCCGTGAAGCAGGCTGGATGCTGCACCACGATAATGCGCGGCCGCATATTGCCAATGTTGTTGCTGAATATCTTGTAAAAATCAACGTGAAGTACATCTCTCACCCTCCCTATAGTCCGGATTTAGCCCCATGTGACGGTTTCTATTCCCTAACTTGAAGAAACCCCTTCGTGGGAGGCATTATTCATCATCAGAAGCAGTGGTGAAGGCTGCGGAGGCGATTTTGAAGGATCTCTCAAAAATAGTTTCCTGCATGTCCTTGAAGAGTGACAGAAACGTTGGGACAAGTGCATCGCATTCAGGGGAGACTATTTTGAAAAGGAGCATCAAAATTATGAGGATGAGTAAAGGTACTTTGTCAAAAAAATGTGATCATTTTTTATTGAACAGTCCTCGTATGTGTGAATGAGAGAGAAAAGAGGAGAGAGAGGGGAAGAGATGAGCACGGCACAAAAACTGGACTGGACTACGCTACGGAGAAAATTGAGAAGTGCATTCAGTATAGAAACGACAGGAAACATATTGGTATTAATAATATGTAATACTTACATCTTGGTGTTATAATATTAATGCTAACTGCTTTAATTATACAATTGGATACAGTTTATAAACAATTACATTTTGGCTCTGTGCTTTGAGAAAATATATAAAACGTCTACTCGTAATTTATCTGAAGGCCAGGCAAATAAAATAAAACATAAAGTAATTTTCTCTGCAAATTAGAGGAGACCCATTGAAAATAGAATTAGGTGGATATTTTCCGACACTTACTGTTTCGTTTTTCTTTAACTTGTTTATCAATATCAGGACGTAATGTCTGGTAAATTTGTAATCGAAGGCTGCATGTTACATTGTTATCCGACAAGGTACTTCGGAGTTGGGACTTAGCTCATTTCGACACAGAAAAGAAAAAATTGTTCGCACACTTATGTGGAGCCAAACATACACAATGCCCGTGCGGTAAGTGAATACAACCTGGGAAATCTGGTTTGGGGGACATTCTTGTAAAAATCAGCCAAGTCTTTTTTGTGTGTATATTTGTACTTCAATAAATTGTCACATTGTAAATTTAACAGTTCCACTAGGTACGTGACAGCTACATTGTTGTCATCGAGTTAGCTACACCTGACTGAACCCTCACATTCAGTACTCACAGCGCCATTTATATAGACAACTTTGTACTACGCGGTTCTTGCCTGACATCACACGCAGTACGGGCCTGGCTCCCAGCTGAAATACGTCACAACTCTCGAAGCTGTCCTCCTCTGGCCTAGCACCGCAGGGAAACATGGATCAGGCAGGCCGGCCGGCCACGAGGAATCAAATTCTACCCCCCTCCTGACTCCGCTTAAAATAAGTCGAATAAATCTAAATTTGGTTTATTTATCAAATTTGAGATACGAGATTTTCAAGACAATCTCTAGTCCAAACTATATTTACATTAGCTGGTGAGGTATTCTTAAGAAGTCATTAGATCTCTTAAAAGAAACAGCTACTTTGAGATTAGCATTTCTGATATACACGTTGTTTGACAGACAATGCTCCTGTCATATTCCAATGTAATTTACCACGCATAAATAAATACATAAACGTTTTCAATTTCTCAATATGTTATAATTTATAAAGTGCTGCCTCATTAAGCGTTTGTTCGTGTAGTCACGGAGAAAGTATGACATTTCTAGACCATCATATAGCCCCCAGGTCGTTAAACATCTCTACATAGGGTTTCCTGTATCCCCGTTCATCATCAGTGAAATGTATCAAGAAACTGCTTCTGTAAAGGGTCGTGAGATGATTTGAGTGATATCCGTAGATATTTTCTTACTTCTAACCGTGTTTTGACACCAAAATGTGATACACACATCTTGTCACAGTCAGCCATATTTACTCAACAACAACAAAAGTACAAAACAAAAGAAAGCACATACATAGAACTCAATGCAAAGAGGACAGGAAAACATGTACAGAGAACACTATCAGCTTTCCGCAAAGAGTATTGTAGTACCAATGCACAAAAAGGTAGAGAGTAAGGATTCTTATAATTATAGAGTAATAAGTTCATTATCTGTTGTATATAAATTATAAACAAGAACATTACAAAGGAAATTAAGAAGAGTAATTGAAGGGAAAACTGGAAGAAGAGCAGGTGAGTTTCAGACCTAACAGACGGACTTAAAATCATATTTTTACTCTAAGGTCAATGACTGGAAAATTAATAGGAATAAACGAATACCCTAAGCATTCCTGGAATTATATGCAGCTTTTGATTCAGTGCCTAGAGTGGCATTGGTAAAGAAAAATATACCAAAAAACTAATTACAGCAATACAAAGGGAATAGGATAAGAGAAACATCTAGGGAATTTAATATGGAAAAAGGGATTACACAGAGATATAATCCTAGACCATTACTCTTTAACTTTATGGATGAAATAATTAAAACTTGTTAATGGATAACACCAAGAAGTATAATACGATATTGGAATACGAGACAAATCCAACTGCAGGTACTGGTTTATGCAGACGAAATAATATTGAAGGTAGAAAGTGATTAGATCGGGGAGATGAGCTTAGAAGGGAAAAAGTAAATAAAATTATGTGTATTTCAAAAGAACCTTGGCAGTAAATATCCATCACACACACGAGGGTGGTCTGAAAAGTTTCCGACCTTATAAATATAATATTTTATTAGATTTTTTTCTTCAACAGTCTTCTTGTAACTCTACACACTTCTCTCATCGATGCCCACATCTCTATAACCCGTCCAAATAGTACTCGACGTTTTTCAACATAGTCTCCTTGTAACTCTACACACTTCTCCCAGCGACGTTCTCATCTCTATAACCCGTCCAAATAGTACTCGACGTTTTTCAACATAGTCTCCTTGTAACTCTACACACTTCTCCCAGCGAAGTTCCCATCTCTATAACCCGTCCAAATAGTACTCGGCGTTTTTCAACATAGTCTCCTTGTAACTCTACACACTTCTCCCAGCGATGTTCCCATCTCTATAACCCGTCCAAATAGTACTCGACGTTTTTCAACATAGTCTCCTTGTAACTCTACACACTTCTCCCAGCGATGTTCCCATCTCTATAACCCGTCCAAATAGTACTCGGCGTTTTTCAACATAGTCTCCTTGTAACTCTACACACTTCTCCCAGCGATGCTGCCATCTCTATAACCCGTCCAAATAGTACTCGGTGTTTTTCAACATAGTCTCCTTGTAACTCTACACACTTCTCCCAGCGATGTTCCAATCTCTGTAACACGTCCAAATAGTACTCGGTGTTTTTCAACATAGTCTCCTTGTAACTCTACACACTTCTACCAGCGATGTTCTCATCTCTGTAACACGTCCAAATAGTACTCGGTGTTTTTCAACATAGTCTCCTTGTAACTCTACACACTTCTCCCAGCGATGTTCCAATCTCTGTAACACGTCCAAATAGTACTCGGTGTTTTTCAACATAGTCTCCTTGTAACTCTACACACTTCTCCCAGCGATGTTCTCATCTCTGTAACACGTCCAAATAGTACTCGGTGTTTTTCAACATAGTCTCCTTGTAACTCTACACACTTCTCTCAGCGATGCTCACATCCCTGTAACCCGTCCAAATAGTACTCGGCGTTTTTCAACAGTCTTCTTGTAACTCTACACACTTCTCCCAACGATGCTCACATCCCTGTAACCCGTCCAAATAGTACTCGGAGTTTTTCAACATAGTCTCCTTGTAACTCTACACACTTCTCCCAACGATGCTCACATCCCTGTAACCCGTCCAAATAGTACTCGGTGTTTTTCAACATAATCTCCTTGTAACTCTACACACTTCTCTCAGCGATGCTCACATCCCTGTAACACGTCCAAATAGTACTCGGCGTTTTTCAACAGTCTTCTTGTAACTCTACACACTTCTCCCAACGATGCTCACATCTCTGTAACCCGTCCAAATAGTACTCGGAGTTTTTCAACATAGTCTCCTTGTAACTCTACACACTTCTCCCAACGATGCTCACATCCCTGTAACCCGTCCAAATAGTACTCGGTGTTTTTCAACATAGTCTCCTTGTAACTCTACACACTTCTCTCAGCGATGCTCACATCCCTGTAACACGTCCAAATAGTACTCGGCGTTTTTCAACAGTCTCCTTGTAACTCTACACACTTCTCCCAGCGATGTTCCAATCTCTGTAACACGTCCAAATAGTACTCGGTGTTTTTCAACATAGTCTCCTTGTAACTCTACACACTTCTCCCAGCGATGTTCTCATCTCTGTAACACGTCCAAATAGTACTCGGTGTTTTTCAACATAGTCTCCTTGTAACTCTACACACTTCTCCCAACGATGCTCACATCCCTGTAACCCGTCCAAATAGTACTCGGCGTTTTTCTCTGCAAAATAATTGTTCACGAAGGTGATTGCCTCTTCATTTGATGAAAATCTCTGTCCTCCAAGGGCAATTATCAGATGAAGGAATAAAAAGGAGTCGCTTGGGGCTAGATCTGGTGAATACGGAGGATAGTCAAGCAGTTCACACCGTAATTCGTGGATTTTCGCTATTGCAACCACTGAGATGTGAGACGGTGCGTTGTCTTGGTGAAACAGGATTTTCTTTTTCTGCAAGTGTTGCCGTTTTTTCGCAAGTTCTGCCTTCAGCTTGTCAAGTAACGATGCGTAGTATGCTCCTGTAATGGTTTCTCCTTTTTAAAGAAAATCGATTAAAACAACTCCATGATTATCCCAAACAACAGTCAACCCAGCCGAAAAAGAACATTTTTGCTCTTTTTTGGGGGGAGGGGGCTGGTTCCCTCTTTGCAGTCCGCTGTTTGGACTGTATTTTTGTTTCGGGCGTATAAGGGTGTATCCAAGTTTTGTCTACAGGAATTAATCGGTGCCAAAACTCAGATTTATTGCATCTAAACTGCGCCAACAGAGCGTTGGAAATGTTCATTCGAACACGTTTTTGGTGTAACGTGAGCAAACGCGGTACGCAACGCGCGGACAGCTTTCTCATGCCCAAATTTGATTTAATATGTGACAAACACGTTCTTTTGGCATGTTCATAGCTTCTGCCATCTCTCTTACTTTAATTCGGTGGTTGTGTAGCACCATTTGGTGAACTTTGGCGATGTTTTCGGCGGTATTGCAGTTTTTGGACGTCCCGAACGTTCATGGTCTCCCAGGCTCTTATGGCCACGTTTAAATTCAGCTGCCCAAAATTTCACTGCGGTAAATGATGGTGCAGATTCCCCATACACAGAATGCAGTTCATCTTTGATTTGCGTAGGCGTATTGCCTTTCAAAAACGAATATTTAATGACAGCTCGATAATCGATTTGGTCCATTTTCATAAAGACACATCAACTCACTCAAACGACTGTTACGTAACAACTGAGCATCCAAAATGGCTGAGACTTTGGTGAGTAACTGTCAACAGCTGAACAACGAAATTTACTATATTTTATTTACGAGTGCTGTCATCTTCATGTTGAGGTCGGAAACTTTTCAGACCACCCTGGTGTACCGATTGGTAGAGAATAGAAAAGTTAAACAGACATTAGAAGTAAAGATAAACGGTGGATGGGGAGGGAAGGAAGACCCGGATAATATGTGAAGATAGAATGGGAAATTTTGGAGGACGTAGGAATAAGAAGGTAGAGGAGCTGAGGAGAATGATGAGGTGTAAGAAGAAATGAAGAAGGTGGATTAAAGACGCCACCCTACACTGTAAAGGCAGAAGGGAAAGAGGAGGAAGAAGAAGAAACACTCTAAACTAGATTGTAGGAGTTTCTCCGCAATGAAGGTTTCAAAATAGTGTATCTATACTGCATTAAATATATCTATAATACGTAACCCCAAACAGAATAAACGTACCTGAAATTTCATGTAAACTTAAGAAACAGTTTGTTTTGTTCAGGTAAACTCCTTTCAGAACGCCAGGATTTGAACCCACAACTCTCTAGAAAGCCCTATAGAGACGAGAAAGGGCAACAGCTGGCTTTTCATATTAATTGCATCAAGATGATTTTTGACACCCTCCTTGGCTGCCGCTCACAACAGCTGACCTCCTTCCTTAAATTTCTGACGTGAGGTCATTCCCCTTTGTTGAACATGTAAGCATCGAAGAGCAAAGCGTTCTGTCTCTCATCAGGTTATGTTGAATGATACAAGAGATGTGTATCGATTTAACTATCGATGCAGCAAATTCGAGCTCTTGTGGTAACTCTTAACTGTAATTTCTTTTAATAGTCCAATATCTATCATCAGGCATAGAACCACTGTTCCAAATATTTGTTTTAGATCATGTTACAAGAGATGGCATATAAGCGATAAACAACACTGTCATTTGTTTTCTTTAAGATAGAATTGTAAAAGTAATTGAGTTGTTTTTACAGAAAAAGTACATACAGCAGGCCTTGCGCATTTAGTCTTATGCATTACAAATTTGTGGAATGGGTCGACGGAGTGAGAGGACAGCGAACAACGGAATTTACAGCCATGTACTCATATGGCTATACAAGCTCCTGAACATACATTCTACGTCACTTATAATTATCTTATTGCTAGTTTTCTTGTAGGTACTATAGGAATACCGGTATATATGTACTTTGGCAAAGGAAAAAAAGAAGAAGAAACAGCTGCCAGAAACAAAGACACTAAATTCGATTCGACAAACATCGGAAACATTAGCCAACACTGCGTTCACAATATAATGATAGAACCTAATGACAGTAATGATAGACGGATTGAGCAAACGAAAACAGCATTAGCTAAAGGGAAACTGGTAATGAAAGCTGATGGAGCATTTGTAGATAAAATACCAGGGATACAAATAAAATAGTTGGAGAGAATATATTGGGCAGTAGTCGGGGCGAAAATGTTATATGAAGCTAACATTTGGGGCGTAGAGGAAGGATGGGATAATGTAAACAAGATACATAGGAGCTCTTGCAAAGTAATTTTGGGCTTACCAAGAGCAACACCAAATGAGGTTGCACAAATGGTGTTAGGAAGATATGGTAGCTAAGCTAAAATTATGGAAAGAGCATTGAAATACTGGTTCATAATAAAAGAATCGGAAACTAATAATATTTTGAAGCAGTGTTTGTGGAAATGCAGCAAAATTGTATTAAAGAAGATTCTTGGTACAAGTGAAATAGGATATGGGGATATGTGAAGGGATAGTAATAGAGTAGAGAAAGGTTTCTGGTAAAGAGTTAAAATGAGGATACAAGATATAGAAAGGCAGGATATAATGTTTAGTTTAAATTCCAAAACTGCACTTTGTACTTATACAAAACTGAATTAGGAAAGAGAAAAAGTATGTTGATATTTGTGACAAAATGACTAAAGAAGGTTTTTCATAGACCACTACAGCTGTGGTAAGGTCAAAAGACTTAGGGGAGAGAGAAGAACAATGCAAAAACAAATAGCATTTGTCATTTATTGATAGAATGTGAGGAAAGAAAGAATTGACGAGGAAAAGTACTCAAAACGAATTGGACTATGTTACCTAGTGAAATTTTAGTTAAAATGTTATTGAGCGTTAAATCAAGAAACAATGTATTGCAAATATGAAAGATCTAGGTTTAGTGAGAAATAAATGGTTAAGAAAACTTAGAAATAAGGATAAGCAGGATAATGTAGATTGAGGATCAAAAGTGGTAAATAGGATCTTATAGCTCATAAACCATGGTGTTAGTCTATGGGCCCAAGGAAATTCAGCAACTCAATAAACAGTTGTAAATTGATGTGTAAATTGGGATACGTAAGGGTATATATAAGATAAATATTACTAAATTGTAAATATATGAGATAGATAGGCTATAGATGCATATTTAGTAACTAAGATGCGCAGTTTAGCAACTGAGAGCCAATTGTGAGACTCAATACTTCACACACCTTAAAATGTGCGAAAAAAGGAAGGAATCCCTATATGGATATGCACGAAGCATATGAAACAATACACAATGTGTGAACATTCTCATTATTATTGTAATTATGAGAGGCTTCACTGGTACGAACGTAAAGAGACTTGTCCCGCGACATTGTAAATCTTCGTGGGCACGATGTGGACTTAGAAAAACATACGCTTTCAGAGTGTACTTTTCTTTTCTTTTCTTTTTCTTTTTCTTTTTCTTTTTCTTTTTCTTTTTCTTTTTCTTTTTCTTTTTCTTTTTCTTTTTCTTTTTCTTTTTCTTTTTCTTTTTCTTTTTCTTTTTCTTTTTCTTTTTCTTTTTCTTTTTCTTTTTCTTTTTCTTTTTCTTTTTCTTTTTCTTTCTCTTTCTCTTTCCCTTCCCTTCCCCTTCCCAATCCCTTCCCTTCCCCTTCCCCATCCCTTCCCTTATTTTATTTTACTTTATTGTAGTTTATTTTATTTTATTCTCTTTTCTTTTCTCCTCTTCTCTTTTATTTTCATTCCTTTCGTTTTCTTTTCTTTTCTTTTTTCCTTTTCTTTTCTCTCCTTTCCTTTTCCTTTCCTTTCCTTTTATTTTCTTAAGGGTGTCTGTAGTTTGCATGGTCAAGATATAAAAAGTGAACAATGACTTCGCAATACAAAACTGTAAATATTGGAAGAAATATTCCGAAAATGATTCAGTGGCGCACGAGGAACAGTACACAGCCCTGAATTAAGTGCTTTCGTCTCAACAAATCTTCAGCTTAGCCCTACAAAAAGTTACAGGTGGTTCATGGAGAATTTGTTTGGAAATATCCGTCATTGCCAACCTCCGAAAGAGCAAAAGTGGTTGCTTCTGCTGGGAAAGTCACGGTCATCTCTTTCTCTGATATTTATAGAATTAGCATGTTGTACCTGCACACACATCAGTAACTGGACAGTACTATAGAGATGGATTGATAGAGTTGACATGAAAAATTCAATGCCACGGCCGGGATTTGAACCACGGAGCTACTGGTTTCCGTTCAGTCGCTCTTAACCATTAAGCTACCATGGCCAATTTGCCGTCATGGCATTACATTGTTTTGTTTTTTTATTTATTTATCCAGATTTATGAACCCTATTTTACACAGTGGAATATTAGGGTTAGAGTTGATACATAAAAATACACAATTTTAACAAAAATATTTTAAATACTAGAAGGAAGAAAATATGTTATAATCTGATGCATATTAATTTAAACTATTTCAGACGTTTAAACACTGATTCACCTTACATTGTTTCGTCCAGTCACTCTTAACTATTGAGCTATCGTGGCCAATTTGCCGCCATGACGTTGTCGTCAGTAGATCCGTGGTTCAAATCCCGGCCGTGGCGTTGAATTTTCCATGTGCACTCTATCAATCCAGTACCTGTATACGGCTAGTATATAGAAATGATTAATTTCCATCAATTAACTAAAATAATAATAGTTAACTGAATAAGCCTGGCACTCAAGTACTTACAATAGTAAGTCGCCACAAACGGTCAGATGGAGAATTTAATGTCATGACGCCAAATTGGCCATGATAGCTATATGGTTAAGAGCGACTGGACGAAAACCAGGAGATCCTTGGTTCAAATCCCGGCCATGGCATTGAATTTTCCATGTGCACTCTATCAATCCAGTACCTGTACCTGTATACGGATAGTGTGAAGAAATGATTTTCTATCAATTAACTTAAACTATAGAGATGTCCTGAAAACATTACAAGTTCCATGAAAAAGGTTGTGACTGTATCACGATAATGCACGCCTGCATATTGCCGATTTTGTTGCTGAATACATATCTTAGGAAAATCAAACACAACTGTTTCCCTTAACATCCGTGTGACTGTTTTCTATTCCCTAACATAAAGAAACATGTGTTCATCGCTTATTCTTGCTCCCTCTCCATGCATTAAGAAACCATCCAGCAGCTGAAAACATATTGAGGAAGGAGATAATGGTCACTTTGTACCTGCGCATTTTGTTAAGCTGACATTTTTAAGCTGAATAAAAAGGCGGGTAGTTTCTAGAAGGGCTGGCATTAAAGGGTTAACGAACTAAGTTGTTTTGTTAAAGAATAGAGCTTCATTTTGTTATTTCAAGAATGTTGCACACTCCATGGAGCAGGTATTGGGCTGGGTACTAGCCTAAAGAAAAATGAATTTGCTTTCTTCTCAACATTTCTTAGGTTTTCACTCAATATGCTTTGCTCTTACTTCAGTTACTCATTAACTGAGCTTACTAATTTCTAAATCTGAGCGTATTGGAGTAATTGAAGTTGTTATTTGAGAATTCATTATCTACGTCTCCATGATATAAAACGTAACAAAATAACAAAAAATGAATTTCCGAGTACACAGGTATGAAACAAGTGAAGAAGTTGAAATCTCATAGTAATATAAGGAAAATTGTTCAGGGAAGATAATAATAGTTGTTTTTTATTTTGGAGTATAACGTTTTTAATAAAAATGAATACTTAAGGTATCTGTAACATGCATAACTCTTCACATCGGCTTTGATAACTTATGTAATAATATAATGTAAATGTATATTTATAAAGTATTTGAGTTTCGAAGTACAACAACTGTGTAGATCATTAAACTCATATATCTTGTAAAATAAAAGTTTTTCCTACTTATTTACGAAATTCAGTTTCAAAGTACGCAAAATATATACGTTGCCTGTTTTAAAAATTTAAAAGTGGAAGGATATTGTAGGCCACGGATTTGTTGTTTGTTTGGCTTCGTTTTAGGCATTTTTTGGGATTAAAATTACTAATAACGATTAGCTTTTTGTTATTTTAACTACACACACCATTTAGCATTTTATACGTTAAAATACAAATTAATCCCCACTCTTTTAATATATTTCCCTCTCTCTCGCACATTTGCGAGTGTCCATGGCGCTAGGCGTAAGGTAACACAAACTGAAATTTCCAAAATTTTATAATAACAATACAGTTGTTGAAATCACAAATGCAACATGAATATTGTATATTACGAAAATGCTTTAACTATTTAGTTAAAATTTAATTATAGTTTATGAATTGCATATTTTTCTAATCCAACGAAAATACCAGAGGTACATCCGTATAGCTGTGAATGTTACTTACGTTAAGAGATAATTCATCATTGTCATTGTCTTAAACGTCTGAGTACTGCAAATTTATGATGATAGGTTCCAAAATGTCGTGACGTGCTATTTCTTTACAAAAGTCGTCTTCTTGTAGTTTATCTGTTGTCTCACGCAGTTTTCCCAGTCTTGTTGTGTTGCTTGACAATTACTTCGTGAATAAGTCATTCAACGTCAGTCAGTTTTTTTTTTTTAATTTACGTCCGCCCCAACGTAAAGTTACATCGGACGGGAATGAATTGGGTGAAATGATGCTCAAATGAGTCCAGGGTCCATGGAGCTTAGAGTTACCCGACATTCGTCTTGAAGGATAAGGGAAAACCCCGGAAAAACCTTACCCAGATAACTCACCCTGACCAAAATTCGAACTCGGGACCTCTTGAACGTGAGGCAGCCATACTACCATCTACGCTACCGAGGCGGACACGTCAGTCAGTTTAAAAATATTATTTCTGTTTCCAACATAATTTGAGCCTACATTAACTCAATTGGATTGTTTTAGCAGTAGTAAGGGGGAAGGTGGATCGCGCCTCATTGATTCAGCTGATACACTTTTTCATGGAAGAGTAAATGTATATACTGCTTTGAACTCTCTAGAGTAAATAAAGATTACGAACCATTCATAAACAAAGATATAATGTGACCAGACACGTTCTGCCAGACTAGCAAGAAGTGTTTTGTTTCCTCTCATCGAATTTAACAAACACCTTGGCTTATTCAAAGTACATATTTCTTTTTATCACGTCATTCAAATGTTTACGTTTCAGTTCTGAGTAATTTCAAATATACCTTCACACATACATGACAACCAATAATGATATTCATTACAGTGCTTACGTCACAATGCATTGTTATAATATAATTGTATCTACTTTATTTATTTTTATTGGGGAAACAATTTGAGCTAAAAGGTATGGGATTTTTACGGTTATGTTAAATACAGTACTCTCTCCTTCCTCATGGATCAGTTTTTGCAAAATATTAATATTTGTTTTAGCATGATTAGTATTTATTAGAGATTGATTAGTTTGCCGCTGGTCACACACCACTTAAGAGGGATGCAATACGACAACACTGCGGTACTCCCATTGGTTGCTCGTCTAGTAGCACTCAAGAACAAACACCTTCTATTTGAACCACATAAGTTTCTAGGTTGTAGTTTTGTGTATACCAATGGCGTGCGATACAATTGTAACAGTTTGTAAGCCAGTTACGAAATGCAGCTAACTTTTATCAAATGTTGAACATTTTAACAAACTCCCGAGAAGGTGATATTGAAGCTGGAGTATTCCAGTTAATGACATTCACCACAGTTCCATGAAGAAAGGTAATACCCCAAAAGCCTCACCTTTGTGACGCACCAACCTGAAGTAATGTGCATGCTGACATGGTATGCGAACAAAGACAAACAAAGCAGAGGACTGCATTTGTTTTGAGGTGAAAAATGACTGTAGTAGCTGTAAAACTGTTTTACCTGGGGTTTCTACTCCCTGCACACAGTGCATGTACTGTCTAACCGAAGTTAGTCTTGTACTGACTCAGCAGTTGGCAAGCGTTACGACAGAGAGATACAATTTTTGCCCAAGCTGCCACATATCTTAAATTTTCGTGAAACTTGTATTTTTGAGACTGTCGTCCATCAGTGGTAGAGAAGATTTGTAATCCACTAAATATTGCCAAAGCATGTAACTTTAGTTTAGTATAGTTTAAATAACTGGAATTTGCCAAAACTTTTAACCAATAATAGGACTCAATGGTAACTCTGGGAGATTATAATACATATTGGGAGATTACATTACACTATTTACATCTCAGAGAAAATGTTGTAAGTGTCCTCCACCAGCATCTATACATGTTTGTACTAGTCTCATCATATTCTCTGAAGTATTACGGAGAGTATTCTCGCCAATGTTACTTATTTCGTTTCGAATGGATTCCTTGAGAACATCTATTATCCGTGGCCTAGTCTTATACACTCTATTTTGTAGATACCCTCACAAGAAAAAATCCGTTGAGGTTAGGTCAAGGGAGCTAGGGACCACAGATATTTTGACATTATTCGATTATAAAAAAAAAAAATGGTTAAAAGTTCCATGGTGTCATTAGATGTATGGCATGTTGCTACATCTTGCTGGAAATAACCTTCTCTCAATTCGATATCATTCAGCTGCACATAGTTGTCTTGAAGATACCCATATAAACTTCAGTGTCTACAGTCGTATCAAAGAAAATGGGACCAACGATCCATAGATGCTGGTGGAGGACACTTCCAACATTTTCTTTGACATGTAAATAGTGTAATATAATAGAGCCAACATGAAAATTTCAACGCTATGACCGGGATTTGAACCACAGATCTTCTGGTTTCCCTCCAGTCGTTCTTCCCCTTTGAGCTACCATGGGTAACGTGCCGTCCTGACATTAAATTGCCTATTTGATTCATATTTTTCTCTGATAGATCACTAGGGGCTCTCGCATACCAGATACATCATTTGTGGCGACTTACTATCGTAATACTTGAGTCCCAGGCTTCACCATTTAATTCTTATTATTTTAGTTAATTGATGGAAATTAATCATTTCCCATACTAGCCGTATATAGGCTAAATTTTTTGATAGATAGAGTCAACATGAAAAATGCAATGCCAGAGTCCGGATTTGAACCAGGGATCTCCTGGTTCCCGCCTGTGAGAAGAAGGCAAGTTCAGACATGTTCCTTATCACCTACCGCTGTAATGGAGGTAACATGCAGTTAAAGTTGATGTTAGAGGAAGATCCGAAGTTTCTTTCAAACGTAATCACTGCTGATGAAACTTGGCTACATCATTTTGATCCTGAGAGCAAACAGCAAAGCTCAGTGTCGAACTCTCCTTCATCACCAACCCCCCAAAAAAGAAAAAATGGTTGCTTCTGCTGGGAAAGTTATGGTCATCTCATTCTTTGATATCCATGGAATGGTTTATCAGCATTTTGTACCTGCACACACATCAGTAACTGGACAATACTACAGGGATGTACTGAAAACATTGCAAGTCCATATCAGGCGTAAAAGACCACATTTCCATGAAGCAGGCTGGATGCTGCACTACGATAATGCACGGCCGCATATTGCCAAAGTTGTTGATGAATATCTTGCAAAAATCAACGTAAAGTGCATCCCTCACCCTCCCTATAGTCCGGATTTAGACCCATGTGACTTTTTTCTATTCCCTAACTTGAAGAAACGCCTTCGTGGAAGACATCATCCATCATCGGAAGCAGTGGTGAAGGCTGCGGAAGTGATTTTATAGGAACTCTCAAAAATGGTTTCCAGCATGTCTTTGAAGACTGGCAGAAACGCTGGGACAAGTGTATCACATTCAGGGGAGGCTATTTTGAGAAGAACCATCAAAATTATGAGAATGAGTAAGGGTATGTTTACAAGAAATATTGTGATCATTCTTTATTGAACAGCTCTCGTATATTAGAGCAAATCAGCGTACGTATAAGGCAGGTTACAAAATAACATCCTAATGACTTCTAGTAACGAAGTCTTGGCAGAACTGGCTTTTAATCTCCTCTTAATATTTTCCAGCTTTTGAGAAATAAAATGACAGGTTACATGTTTATCAAAATCAGGTTGCCCTTTTCTTCTCCTATTCATCCCTTCCTCCTCCCAGGGATCATGATGAGTACAAGGAGGACTCCTGCCTATGGTCTACTTGTGGTGTGCTCCTGTAGCTAAACATCCTTCCGTTTGAATATTTTTAACCCGTTCCTGTATGGTGCAGTTTTTGTAGCACAAATGGTATGTTGGGGTCAGGAGGACCACATTTCAGTTCTGACAATTATGGATGACGAGGGATGATAAATTGTAATAAACTAAACATAAATGTAATATTCAGTTATATGTAGAGGTTAATTAGGCATAAACTACAATGTAAGCCTCTGCATGCATGTCTACAGGATCTGTTTTACCATATATGTAATATTCATTAGTCGAATGATGCCAGCTTTAAGAATCAGCTACTCTGAATCAAATTACGTGCTTTACTCTGGAAAAAAGTTTGAAGTATGAAATTAAAGACGAATAGTAACTAATAAAAGTGTTTAGTGAAATGGATATAGCAACCGGACAAAATCACAGAAAGTGTTTAAGTACTTACAAGTAATCCTCACAAATACTTCTAATACATTCGCTACATATTGGTGTACTACCAGTTACACAACATACTTTTGTTCTAGGACACTTTCAACATCTAACCCATTTTGTTATGACTCCTAATTGCTTGTGGATTTGGATTTTGAACCTCCTGGAAATGTTATTTCTTAACCCTCGAGGGAGATGTGGAATACTCATCCTTCTCTGTAGAAGCGGTTCAGCTACACTCAAAGAAGGTCCCTGAACGGAATCTGCTGTCTTACACAGTGGGACAAGGACAGCGAATGTGTGTGGCAGAGAACACCTGCTCCACAAGGAGCAAAACCGTTAAAAAAAACATGCGCCCTATTCACTCTATACACTAAAATCGAGAAGATTCATTCACAAAAGTAGAAGCCGTCAGAATGTTTTTGAGCGGTCTGTAAGTGTACTGACATGGGGTGTCATAAACCTGTCCAGGGAGGGTGTGGGAACCTTAGCCAACTCCCCTGCGTCTTAGGTCTCGGAGACTTTCTGTCCTGTGGAGGAAAATAGCTGCCACACAGACTTGGTGAACTCGAAGCGTGATTTTTTATGGTTTTCCATTAATGATAAATACAAGGGGCGTCCAGAAAGTAAGCTCTGTTTTAATTTATCTCCGCTACAGCACTGTGATCGCAGCTCCCCAAATGCGCGGTAGGCGCTCTGTATCAAGGAGAAGAAACGTGCGCCATTGTGAGATCGCTGTCAGCCACGTACGCTTTGTTGTGCTTGTTTACAATGTCGGTGTTGATTGAAAATCCCGCCGCTTGTGAAATCAGATCTGTGATTCGTTTTCTCAATGCTAGGTAAGTGAAACCAATTGAAATTTATCGGCAAATTTGCGATGTCAAAAGGTGTTGTGTATCTTCACGACAACGCACGACCACACACTGCAATTGCGACGAAAAACATCATACACGGATTTGACTGGGACGTGTTTGACCAAATCCCGTACAGCCCTGACCTCGCTCCTAGCGACTTTCATCTGTTTTTGCATCTCAAATCTTTCCTTGGCGGTTAACACTTCAACAATGACGTAGAGCTGAAAGAAAATGTTTCCAACTGGTTGAAGACTCAGGCGGCAAACTTCTATGAAGAAGGTACACTAAAACTTGTGCCTCGCTATGACAAATGCCTGCAAAATGTCTGCAGTTATGTGGAAAAGTAGTTTATGAGTTGTAGAATTTTGTGCAATAAATAATTTTTCTGTATCTGTACACAATTTAATTGTATTACCAAACAGAACTTACTTTCTGGACGTACCTTGTATATTAGAAATGCATTCAGCACGGAAATGTTCAGCATTGTGTAGAAAATAGCAAGAGGCCACCTTCTACAGCGTCTATTGGTCGCATAAACACTGCATTTTCATCACCTGCATCTATTCCTCCTTTTGTGGCACTGTAGTACTCAATTATCTCAAGTTTCTTGGTTTCTTGGTTCACTGAAGCACTGTAGTGCAACAAAGATACCAAAAGCACTGCCTTTTTTATTATGGTACATAGCAGACTAATGTTAAATTGTCTGCAAACAAAAACAATGAAGATCCAAGTTTCCTGGCTTTGGATGGCAAAAACTGTTTTGGAATTTCTTTCTTGTTTTTCTTTGAGGTTCCCACATAAGTAAAGCCCCTCTTCCTTAGTTCATTAACAAGTTGGATGAAATACAATGCATTTTGTTTGCGTAAGCTGTTGACAGTTCCTCCTGAAACATACCTTACATATACTTAGGTTATCTGTATGGTGGGGTCACCCTGACCCGCTAAGTAGAAATGATATGTACGCACTCTTTTCACCAACTCAAAGTATTGTGACTTTATGGGTTCGTGAAATGAAAAGTCCAATTACAGCACTCAAATATGTTCTTTATTTCCACCGACTTACAGTTAAACTCTTGCCAATTACACAGAATTAAGTAATGCACACAATTACGATTCACCAGTTCGTCCGTTACAATTTCACTTGCACTCGTAATTACGTACAATCTTCCGATGCTCTCACACAGTCTTCTCGTCGTACACTAGCACTGCATTCTTACACCAAGAACTCTGACTGACTCCTCTTGCACGACGTGTTGCTTATATAGGGTCCGCTTGCCGATCTGGAAGGTTCTCCATTAGATGAAATATCCCGTAAGTTCTAGAACACAGGTGGAACAGAAAGAGACGGCACAGTGATGTTTTTTTTTTTTGCTCCCAGCCGCCTCCTGTCACCACTACAAGACAAACTAGGGGGGGGCGTGGCTAACACGGACCTCCCCTGCTTCCCGCTCTCAGCTGCTTCTATAGGGTGTTCCAACGCACGGGTGACACTATACTGCCTGGAAGGTACTGAGAGCCGCAGTGCCACACTGCGGAGAAAATAGGTTTAACATGGAATACAATTTTAGCCGGGGTCTACCTGACCCCACCATACCGGTTACGGGTTAAACCTTAACCCCTATGCCCTAGTACGATAAAGTTTGGAGTTACTAATCTCAAAATTTTTCCTCAAAATACATCCACCGCATAAACCACCAACTAACATCGACCTAGCTTTGCTACACTGAAGGTCAATGTCGAAATAAAATAAAGAAAACAAGAACAGGAAAATTTGTGGCATGTACGATTATTCCATTGCTACCCTACTGCCAGGAAAAACCTAAAAACCTTTAATCAAGACGGTTAGTTAGAAGTATGAATCCGGGGTCTCCTCAATATGAACACTTTAGTCGTCCCGCTTGGTTGTGTAGGAAAATGATCCTGTAGTTTATTACCTGTTAAACTGAAGCTGTTCTACTTACTTCCAGTAAGCATGTAATTGTCCTTGTTACATTTACTTTAGGCCATCTTTGTTTGGCTGTAGTGGCATTTATGTTACATGTCTGCATTTTAATCTCTAAATTTGAGTTTCCTAAGGATATTTTTCTTTATGTTGAAACAGGAATGCCAAGCTCTTCGTGCCACAATGGATCAGCTTGTCAGAGGATTTCTATTCTGCTACACATGCGATGATTGAAGATTAACTGTAAGCCCTGCGTTGTGACAATCATGTTTGAAACAGAAGCTTTTTGTTGCTGGGACGATGGTGCGATGTTGAAGATGCTATAATCCCCACGTTGTGGCGACATATGTAGCAGTATTCCTCCGTTGTTGTTGGTTTCGATGCCCCAAAGTTGCGGCAAGCAAGATTGGTGCTGGTATCTCGTTTCCCGTCGTCGATCTTACCTTCGTCCAAAATATTATAACTTGATGAAGAAGATGTTCCCCGAAGTTATCAGGAAAATCCTTAATTATGCCTTGACTAGCTTTTAATATTCTTCTGTTATATTCTTACTTACGAACAATGAAAACTCTTAAGTTACAAGGATGGTAACGAGTGAAGGAATCATTAAGATTTTTAATTTGTATTTCTATGAGAAATCAGTCTTTTGTTTATTTCTTTTAACACCAAATCCATTACAATTCTTATCATAGCTGGAGCACCTGCCTGCCATGCTAGGGGTCCTGGGTTCGATTCCCGGCGGTAGGGGTGGGGAATTTTCTCCGTCCAAGATAATTCCTCGACTTCTCCAGAGTCTGGTAGTATGAATGAGAGTGCCAATGTGTGCGTGATGTAATGATTAAAATCAACCGAACCATTGTTGGAACAAACAAAAAAAGAAACAATTCTTATCACAAAACTTTATACTGTGATCGGAATCAATATAATACTTCAAATTGAACTAACACTTAAGTATTTTCAAGCAATTTAAAAAGCGTCCGATCTCTTCGGCATTCCAGAAAGAAAGACGAATTTTCTTTCGGTGTCTACACCAAGATTATTTAATCCTTCGTTACTATCGCTACCCATATATTACTTTTATATGATTGGCTGATTTAGTACTACCTCACTACATTACGTAATACAATTATTACTACAGCCATTCACAAAATTACATATAATTTTACACAGTTTTGTTTTTCTTCCAAAAATTTTTCAAACCCTATTTAAATACAACTCAAAACAACTGTTACAAGATTTTCCATTCAAAAGCCTTACTACCCTCTTTAAACATTTTAAACCACCTTCGAGCTGTGCTGTAGGGAAGAACAGACTCTCCATAGGCCTCCTGTAACATTGTATAGGCCTCAACTGAAGACTTGTTGAGACGAAAGCAGAATTTCAAAGCCACATATTGTTCCTCGCGTGTTACTTCCATTGGAGCAGTAGGCGATACTGAACATGTCTGAAATTAGCCTGGTTCTCACAGTCGGGAACCAGGAGACAAACAATGAAAGTACTACGGCGTGTTTGTTTCACATTAAGCTAACAGAATATAATAAGATTTACTTTTAGTGCGAAAAATTATGACCGTAAAAAATTATGATCATTCTTTATTGAACAGCCCTCGTAAAATATGTAATCTTTCAAAAGTTTTCATCCTGGAGATTTGAAACCAGGACCTTTGTGATGAGAGCCACATCTCGTTTGGTATATTTCTATTCACCCTCTTTGGGGCACGTTGAATCAATCATTTCTCTATCTGTTGTTGTTTTATTAGTTTCCAGTGTTTCTTAATTTTATCTGATCTTTTTTTTTTTTTTTTTTTTTTTTCTGCCGAGACAATGGGTTTGGATTTTAATGTAGATTTATCTTTGAACCTTATATTTTAGTTTTTAGTTATTGCTTTCGTTGTCCCGTAATGAAGTTCTTGTGATTTTTAATTCTGCTAAGTCTTATTTGGTTTGTTTAAACCAGTTAGGTTTTGTTTTACAGTTACGGAAGAAATCAAAGATTTGTTTAGTTAATCTGCTAGAGTTTATTTTGAGAAGATGTCATAAAAATTTATTCTCCTTTTTCGCGTAGTATCTGAGAGTTTTTCAATTTTCTTTTAGAGAGTTTCATTCTTCATGTATATTATCTTATTATCATGAAATATTGGTCCTATGATCTTTCTTAATATTTTCCGTCCATTCGCTCTAACCCATTGAGCTACCATGACCAACTTGCCATCCTGATATTAAATTTTCCATTTTAGTCGTACATTTTCCCGGTAGACTACTAAGGGCTGTCGCATTCAAGATACATCGCTTGTGGCGACTTACTATCGTAAGTACTTGAGTCCCAGGCTTCATCATTCAACTCTTGTTATTTTACTTAATTGATGGAAATTAATCATTTCTTCACACTAGCCGTATATAGGCTAAGGTTTTTGAGAGATAGAGCCAACATGAAAAATTCAATGCCATGGCCGGGATTTGAACCACGGATCTCCTGGTTTCCGTCCAGTCGCTCTAACCCATTGAGCTATCATAGCCAACTTGTCACGATATTAAATTCTCCATTATACTGGTATATTTCCCCTTAGTAAGTCGCTACAAACGGTGTATCTGGAATGCGGCAGCCTCTAGTGGTTTACCGGGGAAATATACGAGTCAAATGGAGAATTAAATATCGTGACGGCAAGTTGGCTATGGTAGCTCAATGGGTTAGAGCGACTGGACGGTAACCAGGAGATCCTGAATTTTTCATGTTGTCTCTCTATATTTTCCCTTCTTTTAATTCGGATTTCTCTATCTGACCCTTGAAATTCATGTTGAAAAATGAAATGTGTAGTGTTTAACGCCCGCTTTTACTGCATACGGCACCGCAGGCGAAGACACTGATGATATGTGAGATGAAGATGGAGCACCGGTGGAATGAGATGGTGGGGGAAAGCGGAGTTCGCGGAGAAAACCCGCCCCAGCGCCGTGTTCTCCACCACATATCTCACTTTGCGGTGACCTGGAACGCACCCGAGCCGCCTTGGTGAGAGCCAAGCAGTCTAACCACTGAGCCACGGCGCACCCGACATTCATGTTGATTGTTGCTGATACGTTCAGTACTTCTGGTTTAATCACTGTTTTATAATGTTTAATTTTGGTTCCCCGTGATAGCAGTTTCTTGTTAGGAGTATCTTTTGTTAGTTGGAAAGCTAGTTCAAGTTGATATTTTTTTTTTATTTCATTGCTTTACTTTCCTTAGTATTCCAGCTAATCCATTCTCCAAGATATTTAAATTCTTTTAATCTTTCAGTCATTTGTTCGCAGACCTTGATGTATTTACGTGGATGCTTGCAGTTGTTCATGATTTTTGTTTTTTTAAAGAGATGTGAAGACGTATTTTACTGCTTGTTTCTCTAGTTAGAGGATTTGCTCAATTTCTTCATCTCTTTGCTGCCTTGCTTGGTATACTGAAGTACCAGTTTATGTTTTCCTAAATTTTACTACAAATTTCTTGACCTAATTAACAATGTGTGACGTCAGGCTGGTCAGTTGCACTCTGGTTGTGGATTTTGGCAGAACAATATCTTTACTCCCTCCCTAGGAATTTCCTGTAAATATTCAATAGTTCTGGGGAGGAAATCGTTTCCATAGCAACTTAGGAGGACCAGAGTTTCGGATTGTTGGTTTCCTCTTGCCCTAGACACGTGTTAAGCAAAGGACAATGACCTTCTGACTCACATGCTGCGGTGAGATTCCGTGACAGATTCAGGATAAAACGCAGTGCCCCACTTCCAGCTACATTTCAAGATGGAACATCATGCCGTGTTTTCTCCTCTACACCCCCACTCTCTTTGCATAGCGGTGACTTAATAACGTTTCTGACCTCTCTGCTAAAAAATGGCGAGCCCTGCAAGTTTCAGCAGGGTTTACTTAAAACTTTGGCAGATATTGGCTTCGGGACAAAAGTCAATGACATCAGCTCGTCCATATGAGTGCTAATGTACTTATATATAATACAAGGTTGTTCCAAGTTAGGATCTTTAAAACAACAATTCAAATTATAGGTTTAAATTTACCTTCAAAGGAGATCTCAACTATTATGTGTTTCAAATGGGAAGGTGTTTGTTTTGGGCGCTGCTAGGTGAGCAACCAATCAGAGTTCTGCGGTGTTGTCGTATTGCACTCCGCTAAGTGGTGTGTGACGAGCGCGAAACTAATCAATCTGTAATAAATACTATTCACGCTAAGACAAAAATTCAGATTTTGCTAAAACTGATACATGAGGAAGGAGAGAGTAATGTATTTAACATAACCGTAAAAAACCCATATTTTTAGCTCCAACAGTCTTCCTAATACAAATAAATAAAGTAGACATCATTATACGAGGGCTCTTCAATAAAGAACGATCATAACTTTTTACGGTCGTAATTTTTCACACTAAAATTCAATCTTATCATATTCTGTTAGCTTGATGTGAAACTAAGCCGCCGTAGTAGTTTCATTGTTGGTACTCCTGGTTCCCGCCTGTAGGAACCAGGTAAGTTCAGACATGTTCAGTATCGCCTACCGCTGTAATGGAGGTAACATGCAGTTAAAGTTGATGTTAGAGGAAGATCTGGAGTTTATTTCAAACGTAATCACTGCTGATGAAACTTGGCTACATCATTTTGATCCTGAGAGCAAACAGCAAAGCTCAGTGTGGAAATCTCCTTCATCACCAAACCCCAAAAAAGCAAAAGTGGTTATTTCTGTTGGGAAAGTTATGGTCATCTCATTCTTTGATATTCATGGAATGGTTTATCAGCATGTTGTACCTGCACACGCATCAGTAGCTGGACAATACTACAGGGATGTCCTGAAAACATTGCAAGTCCATATCAGGAGCAAAAAACACATTTCCATGAAGCAGGTTGGATGCTGCACTACGATAATGCGCGGCCGCATATTGCCAATTTAGTTGCTGAATACCTTGCAAAAATCAACGTGAAGTACATCCCTCACCCTCCCTATAGTCCGGATTTAGCCACACGTGACTTTTTCTATTCACTAACTTGAAGAAACGCCTTCGTGGGAGACATTATCCATCATCAGAAGCAATGGTGAAGTTTGCGGAGACGATTTTGAAGGATCTCTCAAAAAACGGTCTCCAGCATGTCTTTGAAGACTGACAGAAACGCTGGGATAAGTACATCGCATTCAGGGGAGACTATTTTGAAAAGACACATCAAAGTTATGAGGACGAGCAAAGGTATGTTTAAAAAAAATGTGATCATTCTTTATTGAACATCCCGCGTATTATAACAATGTATTGCGACGTAAGCACAGTAATGAATATCATTATTGGTTGGCATGTATGCGTGAACGTATATTTGAAATTACTCAGAACTGAAACGTAAACATTTGACATGACGTGATAAAAGAAATATGTACTTTGAATAAGCCAAGGTGTTTGTTAAATTCGATGAGAGGAAACGATACACTTCTTGCTAGTCTGGCAGAACGTGTCTGGTCACGTTATATCTTTGTTTATGAATGGTTAGTAATCTCTATTTACTCTAGAGAGGTCAAAGCAGCGTTATTCAGTTACTCTTCCATGAAAAAGTGTATCAGCTGGATCAATGAGACACAATCCACCTTCCCCCTTACTACTGCTAAAACAATCCAATAGATTTAATGTGGGCTCAAATTATGTTGCAAACAAAAATAATATTTTAAACTGACTGACGTTGAACAACGTATTCACGAAGAAATTGACAAGGAACACAACAAGACTGGGAAACTGAGTGAGACATCAGATAAACTACAAGAAGACGACTTTTGGAAAAAATAGCACGTAATGAGATTTTGGAACCTATCATCATAAATTTGCAGCACTCAGACGATGGAGACAATGACAAAGACGAATTATCTCTTAACGATACTTTCTTAAAGGTATGTAATTTTTAAATTTTAAGTTCCTATTCCCTTTTTCATTCAAGGAGAACTAATACTTCAAATGTCTCAATGAGTGGTTCGCCTTTTAGATATCTGATTACTGCTTATATCACTTTATCCCAGGTATAAGAACAAAAAATGTGCAATGTGCAAGGTCTTTCTACACATTTTATCCAAAGAAACAAGAGAAAAACAACAAACATTCCTAAGAACAATTTGCTGACTCTTGGGTGGAGAATGTCATGTGAATATAATATATAATAATATAATATAATATTATATACTAACATGATAGAAACACATCCCTATTAATTATTTATTAAAAGCAAATAATTCAACATAGATTTTTGGACCTCCCTCCTTGGAAATTGAGGTCTAAATACGCGCCTAACCATTACACGCCCGAAGCAAAAATGCAGTCCAAACAGTTGACTTCAAAGGGGAAACGCCTCTAAAATAAAGCAAAATCTCTTTTTTCCTCGGCTGAGAAAGTGGTGGCGAATGTTTTTTGGGACAGTCATGGAGTTATTTTAATCGATTATCTTCAAAAAGAAAAAACCATTACAGGAGCATACTACAAATCATTACTTGACAACCTAAAGGCAGAACTTGCGGAGAGGCCACATTTGCAGAAAAAGGATATTCTGTTTCACCAAGACAATGCACCGTCTCAAACCTCAGCGGTTGCAATGGCGAAAATCCACAGATTACGGTATGAACTGCATGACTCACCAGATCTAGCCCCAAGCGAGTTCTTTTTGTTCCCTCATCTGAAAATTGCGCTTGCTGGACAGAGATTTTCGTCAAATGAAGAGGCAATCACCTTCGTGAACAATAATTTTTCAGAGAAAAAAAAGTTGATTACTACTAAATCTGTTCAATAAAGAATGATCACAATATTTTTGACAACGTACCTTTACTCATACTCATAATTATGATGGTACTTCTCAAAATAGTCTTCCCTGAATACGATGTACTTGTCTGAGCGTTCCTACCGGTCTTCAAAGACATGCTGGAAACCATTTTTGAGAGATCCTTAAAACTGGCCACTGCAGCCTTCACCACTGCTTCTGATGATGGATAATGTCTCCTAGGAAGACGTTCCTTCAAGTTAGGGAATAGAAAAAAGTCACATCCGGCTAAATCCGGACTATAGGCAGGATGAGTGATGTACTTCACGTTGATTTTTGCAAGATATTCAGCGACAACATTGGCAATATGTGGCCACGCATTATCGTGGTGCAGCTTCCAGTCTGCTTCACGGAAATGTGGTCCTTTGCGTCTGATATGGACTTGCAATGTTTTCAGGATATCCCTGTAGTATTGTCCAGTTACATGTGTGTGCAGATACAACATGCTGATAAACCATTCCATGAATATCAAAGAATGAGATGACCATAACTTTCCCAGGAGAAGCAACCACTTTTGCACTTTTTGGGGTTCATGATGGAGATTTTCACACTGAGCTTTGCTGTTTGCTCTCAGGATCAAAATTATGTAGCCCAGTTTCATCAATAGTGATACGTTTGAAAGAAACTCCGGATCTTCCTCTAACATCAACTCTAACTCCATATTACCTCCATTGCAGTGGTAGGCGATACTGAACTTGCCTGGTTCTCACAGGCGGGAACCAGGAGAACTAACAACGAAAGTACTACGGCGTGTTTGTTTCATATTAAGCTAACATAATATAATAAGATTGAATTTTAGTGCAAAAAATTATGACCGTAAAAAAGTTATGATCATCTTTTATTGAACAGCCCTCGTATGTGGACGGATTACAGAGATGGGAGGATCGCTGGGAGAAGTGTGTAGAGTTACAAGGAGACTATGTTGAAAAACACCGAGTACTATTTGGACGGGTGACAGAGATGAGAACATCGCTGGGAGAAGTGTGTAGAGTTACAAGGAGACTATGTTGAAAAACGTCGAGTACTATTTGGACGGGTGACAGAGATGAGAACATCGCTGGGAGAAGTGTGTAGAGTTACAAGGAGACTATGTTGAAAAACGCCGAGTACTATTTGGACGGGTTACAGGGATGGGAACATCGCTGGGAGAAGTGTGTAGAGTTACAAGGAGACTATGTTGAAAAACGTCGAGTACTATTTGGACGGGTTACAGAGATGAGAACATCGCTGGGAGAAGTGTGTGGAGTTACAGGAAGACTATGTTGAAAAACACCGAGTACTATTTGGACGTGTTACAGAGATGAGAGCATCGCTGGGAGAAGTGTGTAGAGTTACAAGGAGACTATGTTGGAAAACGCCGAGTACTATTTGGACGGGTTACAGGGATGGGAGAATCGCTGGGAGAAGTGTGTAGAGTTACAAGGAGACTATGTTAAAAACGCCGAGTACTATTTGGACGGGTTACAGGGATGGGAGAATCGCTGGGAGAAGTGTGTAGAGTTACAAGGAGACTATGTTAAAAAACGTCGAGTACTATTTGGACGGGTTATAGGGATGGGAACATCGCTGGGAGGAGTGTGTAGAGTTACAAGGAGACTATGTTGAAATACGTCGAGCACTATTTGGACGAGTTACAGAGATGGGAACATCGCTGGGAGAAGTGTGTAGAGTTACAAGGAGACTATGTTGAAAAACGCCGATACTATTTGGACGTGTTACAGAGATGAGAATATCGCTGGTAGAAGTGTGTGGAGTTACAGGGAGACTATGTTGAAAAACTCCGAGTACTATTTGGACGTGTTACAGAGATGAGAACATCGCTGGTAGAAGTGTGTGGAGTTACAAGGAGACTATGTTGAAAAACTCCGAGTACTATTTGTACGTGTTACAGAGATGAGAACATCGCTGGGAGAAGTGTGTGGAGTTACAAGGAGACTATGTTGAAAAACGCCGAGTACTATTTGGACGTGTAACAGAGATGAGAACATCGCTGGTAGAAGTGTGTAGAGTTACAAGGAGACTATGTTGAAAAACTCCGAGTACTATTTGTACGTGATACAGAGATGAGAACATCGCTGGCAGAAGTGTGTAGAGTTACAAGGAGACTATGTTGAAAAACTCCGAGTACTATTTGTACGTGTTACAGAGATGAGAACATCGCTGGTAGAAGTGTGTGGAGTTACAAGGAGACTATGTTGAAAAACTCCGAGTACTATTTGTACGTGATACAGAGATGAGAACATCGCTGGTAGAAGTGTGTGGAGTTACAAGGAGACTATGTTGAAAAACGCCGAGTACTATTTGGACGTGTAACAGAGATGAGAACATCGCTGGTAGAAGTGTGTAGAGTTACAAGGAGACTATGTTGAAAAACTCCGAGTACTATTTGGAGGTGTTACAGAGATGAGAACATCGCTGGTAGAAGTGTGTGGAGTTACAAGGAGACTATGTTGAAAAACGCCGAGTACTATTTGGACGTGTTACAGAGATGAGAACATCGCTGGTAGAAGTGTGTGGAGTTACAGGGAGACTATGTTGAAAAACTCCGAGTACTATTTGGACGTGTTACAGAGATGAGAACATCGCTGGTAGAAGTGTGTGGAGTTACAGGGAGACTATGTTGAAAAACGCCGAGTACTATTTGGACGGGTTACAGAGATGGGAACATCGCTGGGAGAAGTGTGTAGAGTTACAAGGAGACTATGTTAAAAAACGCCGAGTACTATTTGGACGTGTTACAGAGATGGGAACATCGCTGGGAGAAGTGTGTACAGTTACAAGGAGACTATGTTGGAAAATAAAGTCTGAAAAATATGTTGTATCTTTATTGGTCAGAAACTTTTCAGATCACCTCTGTAAATTCTGTCTGGTAATAATTAAACTTAAAGAAGTTGTTTTATTAAGTTTAACATTTCGAAATCAAACTCGGTTTTTAAGCTAGAAGGTAATGAAGATAAAGAAGGCAGCAGTGTGAGGTTGGGAAGTAAGAAGTAAGGCAGTTAGTTGCCAATGTGTTCTTTCCGTTTGCATTGAGATGAATATTTCAAGACTTGCTTGCCCTTGATCGTTTTCGATGAATGAAACATAGGACTGTGTACTGGCACATGTTTGAAACAGAAGGTCAATACCGGTATATTCAAGGTTGATGTCGGTACACTACTCCGATTTATATGTGCAATATCTGCCGTAAAGAGAAGAGAATGCTCTTACAGGAAATGAAAATGAAATTGGACAGCAAAGGAACTCTAGAATTTTAATATTTTATTTAGGGAAGGTCTATAAATATGAAACAATACAATCCACTTAGATGATTTTACTTTATCCCTTGACTTTACGGTTGTAACTTTGAATGTACCTCTAGAATAGTATAACAGAATGTCTGGGTTCGAATACCAATAATACAAAACCTCAGGATCTACAGATGTTAGAAAACCTGGACCTCAATGGGGGATAGGATTGTTGATTTCCAAGGTAAAAAAAATGGAGTGACTCATTTTTTAATATTTTTTAAACTGACAAAGATTATGCTCAAGTTGTTCTCGGGATGCAAGCCAGGTGAAAAGACGATTCGATATCGACGTTTCGGGTGTGTGCATCTCTCCCATCATCAGGATATTTATTAACTGTTATAACCGCAAATAAATCACTGGATATAACACAAATATAAACAAAGACAAAACTCTATCAAATTTCGTATTACTGAACAAAAGACTGCTTTCAGTAAATTAAATGCCAGGTCAGGAGATGGCGTAAGTATAGAATATTACGAGGTGTGTCCGTAAAATAAGGTCTTTAAGACGCTGGAGCTGTGAGGAACGCTATTACGCGAGATCCGGCAACACTGTCGTGTAGCTTGGTTTCACCCCTTCAAATCCCCACCACAACGAACCCGTTGTAACCATTAGTCTTGGCTGGGCGACCGTTTGCGATGAAGCTTCCTATCACTTCCACCGCCAAGTGCGAGTTGCGTGCAGTGATCCGTTTTTTTTTTTTTTTTTTTTTTTTTTTTTTTAGTGCCGAGGGCACTACCCCCACTGAAAGTCATCGTCAGTTATGCGATGTCTATGGGCCACAGTGTACGGACGTCAAAGAAGTGCGAAAGTGGGTCAGAGAGTTCAAAGACGGACGTACAGGCGTCAATGAAGAACAGCGTTCTGGTCGCCTTCGGTTTCAGCCGAAACAATTGCCAAAGTGGAGCAAGAAATGCTTGAAGATCGGCGTGTGGCAGTTGACGAGCTGTACGGACTTATCCCTGAAGTCAGTAAGACTACGATTGACAAGATTTTGACCGAACATTTGAGTTATCCCAAAAACATTTTTGAGCGCTACCTGCGGAACTTGGCGGGAGAGTGCTATGACAAGGGTATACAAAAACTGCCACAGCGCATGTAAAAGTGCATCGATCGCAATGGTGATTACGTTTGAAAATAGCTGTAACTTCCGTGTTTCCAACAATATAATATTCATTGACAATAAACATGTTTTCTATGTTAAATAAAATTGCAGACCTAATTTTACGGACAGACCTCGTAATTGGGTGAAAGAAACGTAACTACTTAACTTGATTATCAACTCGTTTAGATCTGCGCTTTTTAAGCCGACGGATTTCCATTTTCAAGCCCGGTTCCCAAGAGAAGCTGAACTGAAATCAAGCACCACGATTAAGCGTGCTCCTCTCGGAGGAAATGGCCAAAGCCTCCTTAATTCTCCGCTCGCAGTAACTGCTGCATTTTGCCAAGATGCAAACTGAGAAGTCTGGGCTGGCAGAGCATTGCTTTGATAACGACCATAGAGCCAACTTTCGAGAGACGACCATCTTGGCAACATCTAACATCCCTTGTACTTCCGCAGTAACCTTCATAACAACTTGTTTCGAAAGTCTATACCTCCGTCTGATAGCTCCTCAAAATAGTTTCTCCCCATAGGCCGTACTCTATTACGAATGCCATTTAGACATTCTTAAATATAGCAAATCGACATCAATAGCTGCGTTCAATTGTTGAGGGCTTAACAACAGAAATTTGTCCTGTTACTTTAACAAGAGATTTAAGACCATTGTTAACCTAACACATGTTGGCTAATCCAATTTTTGTTATAACTGTTGTTAAACTCGCGTTAAGTCTTAACATATGGTGGTGAAATCGGACATTAGAGTATATTTGTCACATTGGTAAAATCTCTTACATCTAAACTTAGCCGTAACCAGCTGTATTGTTGCTAGTAGCTGCTTATAACCTGATTGTTCTCAGATGCTCTTCTCATGTTTTACATACATCTTCTACAGAGTTTAAAAGCCTGCTCCGTCAATTGTCAGCTTTATTTCCCGTGTTCTTCAAACCTCGGTATCGCACTTTTATCGTCGTTGTCGTCATCATTATCACAATTACTTTGCCCTATTCTTTATCCTTGTAACTCCCATGGTCCTACAGCTCAAGATAATTCTCTCCCAACTTTGCATCCGCCAGTTACTTCCTTCTTCGGCTGCACTATATCAGTCACCTGCCAGCAAATCGAAATAAAGCATTAATTTCCTTTCCATCGTGTCAGAGTTTTGGTCACAATAGTTTCTCCCTGGCAACATATATGACTGGCTTCTTTCTTACCAATACCCAGCAAGGCTCAATGACCTGTCTAAGCTTCTAGATTTTATAAAGCTCAGGTACTAATTGAGGGGCGGAGTATTCAAGCCACAGGTGCAACGGATGATCATAAAGATACTTACAAAGACTCCCCCAGGGTCTTCATTACTGATGAAGCTTCCGCTACTAACCTCCAGCCCGTCCTGTTCCTGGGACACCACATCTTTAATGATTGTCCACAATTAAGCCCACACCAAGCTAAAACAAATGTACTGCAGGTACAAATGGCACAGCTGATGCGATCGGTAATACTTCAAGAGTCTGGGCGGAATCTTCGATAAAATTACAGGTCCAATTTTCTTCACATCCATGGTTCTGTAACGATACACAAGTACTTGTTTGACCTATTTGCAAGCTCTTTGTTTTCTTTTCCAGGTTGACTGCGGTTTCTTAGAAAAAGTCTTGCGTATGAAGTTAACTAAAGCACCGATTTGTTAGACAATACATTGAAGAGCTCTAAGGAACTAATCTATGACTCCTAGAACACAGTTCCATCAGGAATGTAGTATTTTTCTTGTCACTATTCACTCATTATAAACAAAGCCAGGTCTTGAATTATTTAAGAGCCAGTTCTATCCAATAGCAGCGTTGAGCTTCATAAAAGTCTGTTTAGTTAACGCGTGTGCAGTTCGGCCGCCTCCTTTGACGAACGCGTGTGCAGTTCGGCCGCCTCCTATGACGAACGCGTGTGCAGTTCGATCACCTCCTTTGAAGAACGCGTGTGCAGTTCGGCCGCCTCCTTTGACGAACGCGTGTGCAGTTCGACCACCTCCTTTGACGAACGCGTGTGCAGTTCGACCACCTCCTTTGACGAACGCGTGTGCAGTTCGACCACCTCCTTTGACGAACGCGTGTGCAGTTCGACCACCTCCTTTGACGAACGCGTGTGCAGTTCGACCACCTCCTTTGACGAACGCGTGTGCAGTTCGACCACCTCCTTTGACGAACGCGTGTGCAGTTCGGCCGCCTCCTTTGACGAACCCTTATAATCGTTTCACAACCCCGGCCCTCCTTCTCCCAGACCTTTCTGCAAGGTTGCCAGCTTTCTCAATACGTCATAGGTATCGTACGAGGTTTCGTCTAAATAAATTATCTTATGTCCATTACTGCGAAACTTCCTTAGTATCGCCAAGCTACAATTCTACTGGATTCCATAATAACCCTTATCTAATTCAAAGTGCGGTATTTGAAACCCAGCTCCTTTAGGATACCGCGCAAAGTGAAGCGCCCATAAGGAAAATCATAAATTTCTTGCAAATGTGCAACCAATTCGTCTAAGTTGGGCGCCCTCCCTTTTGAATAGAATCTATAAATTTCTCGGCAAATTAAATCGTTTGTAAAATTATCTACTTTAGAGAAACGTTTCCTTTTGTTTTCACACTTGATCGGCGTCTTTGGTATTCCTTTCGTCACAATATTTCTTACTGTATTTCTGTGAATACACATAATGTATCATCAGGTTCATTGCATGACCCCTTATCAAGATTATTTGTCAGCACATATTTATATATGTTCAAAACAAGCGCTTGAATTTGCTTAGAAACAGTTCCCGTTATAACTTTGTTTTTTGAGGCTTCTCCAGTAACATAACTCGGCTCAGTTATTCACACTATTGTCATCACTTTGATTTTTTTGACTTGACTGAAAGTTATTTACTACTTCATTTGCATTTCCCTCCCACGGTCTCCACATCGTGACACACAACGAATTTCTGCACGTAATGAAACAGATCAACTGGAATGTAAATTTATATTGAGGAATTAATCCTTAAAGAATTAATCCTTTTAAATACATTACTCCGGTATATGGGTGATTTTTGATTAATTAGAGCCAACTGAAAAATTCAATGCCATGGCCGGGATTTGAACCACGGATCTACTGGTTTCCGTCCAGTCGCTCTGACCCTTGAGCTACCATGGTCAACGTGCCTTCCTGACATTAAATTCTCCAGTTGACTCATATTTCCCGGTTCAAATCCCGGCCATGGCATTGAATTTTTCAGTTGGCTCTAATTAATCAAAGATCAACTGGAAGTTGAAACTTTGGCAACTGGGACTCCACGTGGAGTAGACATGCGACTGTCATTTCCAGAAAATCAGGGTTGCTATTGGTCCTCAACGACAGTGTTCCATTTCTGAAGTGCGGAGATAGATTTATGAGAGTCATTAGTGGGCGGTAGGGTCAGTTTCCTTTGAGGGGCAAACTGCACTCGCGTTGACTAGACAGACTTTACACTATACAGAGGCATAGCTCTGCAATTCTTTTCGTTCAGTGAAATAAAGTTCTGGAGCGTTGTTTTCGGTCCTGTCAGAGGATAACCTTCTCTGAGTCTCCTAAGGTGGGTCTGGACCATTGGTGTTTCCAATTAAAGAGTTATTAGCTCCAATAGAAATTATTAATTTCTATAGAGGATCTGCTTATTGTAAATAATATTAATTTATTCGAATTGTACACATTTTATGTTCAAGACGTTCTCGGGAAACAAGCCAGGTGAAAAGAAGATTAGAAATCGACGCTCCCATCATCAGGATGTTTTAATAAATATTATGTATTATAAATAATATATAATATGTATTATATTATAAATATTAATACAATAAATGTTATAACCACAAATGTATAACTGGATATAGCACAAGTTAAACAAAGACAAAACACAATCAATACTCGCATCAGTGAACAAAAGACTGTTTTAAGAAGCACAGATATATACAACTTAAGCATCAAGTTAAGTAGTTTCGTTTCTTTGATTAAATTAATTTTCTCAACTCTCGCTATCTCCTGACCTGGCATTTAATTTACTGAAAACAGTAAACATATTGAAAACAGACCTGAGGACATCAAGATATTTTATGGATTCCAAGTGTACAAGATTCCGATGTTTTTAGCTTTGCTACAGGAAATAGCGAATTGAATGTGCAAATGGAAGCACTGCTACAAGATTGTTGAGATAAGTCGTAACAGCAAGAAAGGAAGACAATACGTCAATGACAGCACTGTTTTACATATTTAGTAGGAAAAATACCTAAGGTCATATACAGATGTAGAAAGGTCTACCAAATACAATTAAGACAAGGGTATAAGCTTGTACATCTTCCTTTGTTGCTATTCCTGCCAAAAGGCGGCCTTCAACCAAACTGTTCAAGGCCATATTAATTCTATGTGATACCAGTCCAGATAAATAAAACAGCTCAACGATTACAAAGGCTGTTCAATAACGAATGAATACTTTTTTTTTGACAACGTACCTTTACTCATCTTCATAATGTTGATGGTCCTTTTCAAAATAGTCTCCCCTGAATGCGATACACTTGTCCCAGCGTTTATGCCAGTCTTCAAAGACATGCTGGAAACAATTTTTCAGAGATCCTTCAAAATCGCCACCGCAGCCTTCACTACTGCTTCTGATGACGAATAATGCCTACCATGAGGGCGTCTCTTCAAGTTGGGAATAGAACAAAGTCGCATGGGGCTAAATCCGGACTATAGGGAGGGTGAGGGATGCACTTACGTTGATTTTTGCAACATATTCAGCAACAACATTGGCAAAAACAAAATTCCCCCAAATTTAAAATCTTCACTCTAGAAAAGGAAATGTCACTTTATCTTCAAAACAAGAGCTAATTTATCATTTTTATAGTGATTTTTTAAATTCAGTAGATGGAAATACATGTAAATTCACTATTTTAATCCCGAAACATTTTCATTGTTGCCCAGTGTTATCAAATAAACTGGTTACAAGTTCCATGTTGTCGTTAGATGTATGGCATGTTGCTCCATCTTGCTGGAAATAACCTCTCAATTCGATATCATCTAGCTGCTCCACAAATGTCTTGAAGATACCAATATAAATTTTAGTGTCTACAGTCGTATAAAAGAAAATGGGACCAACGATCAATAGATACTGGTAGAGGACACTTCCAACATTTTCTCTGAGATGTAAATAGTGTAATGTAATCTCTCAATTGTGTATTATATTCTCCCAAAGTTGCACGTGTGTCCTATTATTGGTTCAAAACTTATGGCCTATTGAAATGGTTCAGGTTTATATGGATCGCACTGTATATTGTAGTAACATAAGTTTACATAATCATTTGAGTTAGCTCAATAAACAGGAGAACAAGAAATTTATTTTTCATTTGACTATTAAGAATGAAATTTATTTATTGAGTAAATAGCAAGAATACTAAAGTTATATTGTAAATTACACTCAGATATGCACACTCAGTCATATTATTTGCAGCTTCCTGAATGTAATTTGTTTGTTGTGTTATTCATCATGTGTGCATATTTTGTGGTCATGAGAGCTGTCACCTGTAAAGGATACTTAGAGTCCTATATTTACACTGAACTTACGTTTGAACAACTTCTGTAGTGTGTTGCATACCAGTAAGTACCACCAATTCCATGTAGTGAATAAAGAATGAACCAACTTAAAATTTTGTTCAAGTAATAGGCCATTATCTGGCTTTGGTATACGAGAATAATGAAATTATGAACTCTAATGACCGTACTCACATTTGTTACTCACATTTGCACTAATTCTATCAATACATCGTTTATATTGCTGAGAACAAGTATTAAAAAGTAAGAAAGCAATAAACTCTTTGGCAGATCAAGTATGAGAGAATAGTAAAAACGCGACTTTTCTTGTCCAGTTTCGTAAGTTCCAAGCGACCGACTGTGAAAGCATATAAATTACCTGAATGTGTCCTACATTTGGGCAATAACATCGTGGTCAAAAGCGAAAACAACTCTAATTCTGGATTCCTGAGTGAGACCTGAATAACTTGTGACGTCATAGAGGTTAGTAATTTCTATGACACCGTTGAATTTTGGTAGCTCTTCAGGAAGAATTACCTTCTTCTCTAGGCAGTGTATCTTCTTCACTCGAAAATGATTGTCAGGTAATACAGGGTGTATATAAATGAATATCGGTGTTTTAACTCTTCAACTTAAAGTTATAAATGATATGTCAAATGAAAAAGCAACTCAAACAGTTTAACCAAGAACCTTATAAATGTTCAATATGACTACACCTTCTCACAAGTCTATAGCCGAGTTCTTACCAAACGTTGATAAGTGTGTATTCAGTAATTGTAGCAACAGCTGCTTCAATCCTGTTTCTTAATTCAGGGAGGTCAGCTGGTAGCGGAGGCACGTACTCACGATCCTTGATGAAGCCCCAAATGTAAAAATCGCATGGTTTTAGGTCAGAAGAACGTGGAAGCCATGCATAGCAAGTCCTGTCATTGGGTCTCTTGCAGCCTATCCCGCGCTTGGCTACAGTGACGTTCAACCAATCGCGTACTTCGTTATGCCAGTGAGGTGGCGCACCATCTTGCTGGAAAATGAAGTTCTTTGGATCATTTTCTTCCAACTGAAGGAAGAGCCATTGCTCTAGTGTATCTAGTGTATCAACTTTTCGCCAAAATACGGCACAAAAAACATTCACTTTAGGAGAATCTCGTTGCAGTTGTACCATCTCGTGAGGATTTTCTGAGCCCCAGATGCGCACATTATGAGTGTTAACATGTCCACTAAAGTGAGAGGTCGATTCATCACTGAAGACAACACGATCCGTAAAGTCATCATCGTGGTGAAACAACATGTCGTTTGCGAAGTTGGCACGTAATCCGTGGTCTGTTGGCTTTAGAGACTGTAATAACTGTAAACGGTAAGGACGTAGCTGTACGAGTTTTCTTACAACTTTCCAAACAGTCACACAGGAACTTTTAATTCACGACTAGCCTTCCGGACTGATTTCTTTGTGCTACGAGTGAACAACTCTCTCACTCGTTCAACAGTCTCTTCACTTACTCTTGGTCGTCCCGTGCTCTTCCCTTTACAAAGACAGTCGGTATCTTCAAACTGACGATATCATCTATGAATGTGGAGAATGACAACCGAACTTATTGCGGAACTCAGTTGCTCAGTAACTACAGATTCGGTATTTTCAAACTGCAAAACACAAAACGCTTTCTGTTCACTTGTCGCCATCTTTGCTACTACCGCTCTCTAGCGGATTGCGGCAGAAACATTGCACGCACATGCGCTCTGGTGCCAACAAACTAAACTGTTTGAGTTGCTTTTTTATTTTACATATCATTTGTAACAGTAAGTTTAAGGTAATATGTATTATAGAGAGTTAAAACCCCCATTTTCATTTATATACACCCTATATGCAAATGCAGTTAAATTATAGTGGACTAATCAGAGGAGAAAATCATTTTTAAAACTAGTGCATATGTACTATGCAATATCAATTAGTGTTTGACAATGTGTTTATAATATTGAAGTCATTTAAATAGTTAATTATTATATACACCTCGGTTAACGTGCTGGATGGATTAGGCGGTTTTGTCTGTGGTCCGCGTTCGATTCCCGCAGCGGGCTATCCATGTGCTTTTTCGGGGGTTTTCCCTATCGTCAGGCGATTAATTACATCATCTTCAAGGATTGTGCCCTAGGAGCCGTTCCGTTCTCTTCAAGAGGCTACTGATCCTTCCAGCGTAGAGCTGGGCGACCCACATCTCTCTTTCCCTTCGGCATATAATCTAAAACTCTTCTTGGAAGTAGTTCCGCGTCCATTCTTAATGATTTTTTCATTTCAGTCCGGCTCTTTTTTATGACAATTGTGAGTAAGTTCCTTTTTTAATAGATTGGGTTACCATCCTGGAGGGCCCAGTTTTATATCGGAGTTGTCCTCTGCTAGAAGAGCTGTCTTACTGGACTTCAAACCTCATCTGTCCGTTACTAATGTATTATCCCCATTAGGAGGCATGAATCTTCCGCGACTTCGCCTTAGTGAAGAACTTCTCCGCCGAAAGCGATTAATTACATTTCCCAAATTTCCTGTCCATCCACTTCATCTCTTTTTCCCGTACTTGAGGGGATCCATCCACTTCAGCTGCCGTGGAGGCGCTGCGGACCCCTAGCACTGCCCGTCCGTCCGTCCGTGGTGCTGGCTGGCTGTATTAAGCAAGAAGATTTTTGCTGCGTGAGTAGTTAAAAATGGACGGTTCCAGCACAGACCCAAAAGAGCAAGATGGCGGCCATGCGCAATCGGTAGTTTAGTGGATTTAGACAGTGTTTAGGTAGGCAGTAAATCCTCTTAATTTGCTGTAACTTATAATGCTGTGTCTTGAGGCGTGATCAGGGCTTGTCTTGAGCTATGATCTGAGGCTCTAGGGTTAAGAGCTGCAGGGTTTCTTATGTAAAGACTGTTGGTCTGGGAGGTTAATAGCTATAGAACTTAGAGGTTAGGTCTTGAGGCATGATCACCCTAAGAGTTGCAGGGTTTTCACAGTTGAGGCTGTTGGTATGGGATGTTAATAGCTGTAGAATTTAATGGTTAGCTCTTGTGGTATGATCTGAGGCTCTAGGGTTAAGAGTTGTAGGGTTTCTTAGGTAAAGACTGTTGGTCTGGGAGGTTAATTGCTATAGGACTTAGAGGTTAGGTCTTGAGGTATGATCTGGGGCTCTAGGGTTAAGGGTAGCAGGTTTTAACAGGTAGGGCTGCAGGTATGGAAGATTAATAGCTGTAGGATTTAATGGTTAGCTCTTGTGGTATGATCTGAGGCTCTAGGGTTAATAGTTGCAGGGTTTCTTAGGTAAAGACTGTTGGTCTGGGAGGTTAATAGCTATAGGACTTAGAGGTTAGGTCTTGAGGTATGATTTGGGGCTCCAGGGTTAAGGGTAGCAGGTTTTGACAGGTAGGGCTGCAGGTATGGAAGATTAATAGCTGTAGGCTTTAATGGTTATCTCTTGTGCTATGATCTAAGGCTCTAGGGTTAATAGTTTCACAGGTGAAGTCTGTTGGTCTGGATGGCTGAGAGCTGTAGGATTTAGGGGCTAGGCCTCAATGTATGATCTGGGGGGGGGGGCTTCTAGTGCTAAGAGCTGCAGGTTTTTCACAGGCAAAGGTTGCTGGTCTAGGAGGTTAATAACTGTAGCATTTGGAGGGTAGGTCCTGAGGTATGATCTGGGGGCTCTAGGGTTAAGAGTTTTCACAGGCGAAGTCTGTTGGTCAGGATGGTTGAGAGCTGTAGGATCTAGAGGTTAGGAATCTATGTATGATCAGGGGGGTTCTAGTGTTAAGAGCTTCAGGTTTTCACAGGTAAAGATCGCTGGTCTGGGAGGTTAATAGCTGTAGGATTTGGAGGGTAGATCCTGAGGTATGATCTGGAGCTCTAGGGTTAAGAGTTGTAGGGTTCATAGCTAAATGTTGTTGGTCTAGAGGATAAAGGCCGTAGGGTCTTTTAACTACGTTTTATGGGCTGAGGTATGGTCTTATGATTTTGAAGTTCAGTTTGCTAGTCCAGCGATTAAAGGCGGTTAATCTCGAGGCAAGTCCTACATTTATGCTTTACTATGTCATCCTATTATAAACTAACCTAACCTAATATACTCATTCATTTCTACCTTCTTTCATCATTCTTTATTGTAACCTAGCTGTGTTTTGCTAATGGCTTCCTTTGTTGCATCTGTTAACCTAATTGTTCTCTTTACTTAAGTTCCTCTATTCTGCCACTTTAACCTAACCTAATATATCCCTTGCTTTTACCTTCTTGATCATTGTTCAACTTACTTGATTCTGCTATTAAGCTGTCCTATTCTTACCTCCTTAACCTATCCTAAGCATGTTTCTTTTCTTCTCTATCTAACCCATATCTTTTAAGCCCAAATATTTTGTCTAATGCTAACTACTTGTATGTATGATGCAAATTTTTGAGGCATGTCGATGTTAGAGCTATCTTTGTCACCGCAAGAGGTATATATGCTGATTACAGATCTTTATACAGTAAATTTAACCCTTTGTGTATCTGCTTCTGTTTTCCGAAAAACTGAAGTTCTTTTGTTGCTAGAGTTTCTTGTTTTTCGTACCTTCTCTATGCTTTCAGGAACTCTGTTCCACCTTGTTATGTTTTGAGGTCTTATGCTTATACCTTAGGCTTTTTGATTGTCTTTTTGATCTGAAAGGCTATGTATATTTGTTATGGTCCTCATTCCTTTTGGTCACATAGTTAGGTCTTGAGGCACGATCTTAGGGCCTGGGGTTTAAAGGATTTAGGTCTCATAGCTTAAGTTTACAGGTCTGAGGAAGTTCTGTGTCATTCAAAACAAGCTGAACAAAGAAGAAATTAGTGATGGAGAGTATGAACATGCAAAAAGTATATCGAGACAGTTCAACATTAAAACATTAGGAGAGTATAGCGATCTCTATCTAACTTCAGATGTTCTTCTTCTAGCTGATGTGTTTGAGACATTCAGAGACCAGACCCTGAAAACGCATAAAGTTGATCCTGCACATTATTTTACATCTCCTGGACTTACGTGGGATGCAATGCTGCTGTATACAGGAATTGAACTAGAATTGCTACAGGATTACGATCAGCTACTCATGGTTGAATCAGGTATAAGAGGAGGATTATGCCAAGTGTCCCATCGATACGCAAAGGCGAACAACATCTATATGGAGGAGTATGACTCAAGTAAGCCCTCTCAATATATTACGTACGAGGACGCAAATAACCAATATGGCTGGGCGATGTGCCACGCCCTTCCTTATGGGGGTTTTGAGTGGGTTTCTCCTGCAGATATTAACCTAGAAATACTTCGAGAAGATGACCCTCTCGGCTACATTTTAGAAGTGGATCTTGAATATCCTACAGAACTTCACGAGCTGCATAATGATTTACCATTCCTGCCCGAGTGTATCAAGCCTAAGGATTCTTCTACAAAGAAGCTAATTCCACACCTTGGATCACGAACTAAGTATGTGGTGCACTACATGACCTTGAAGCAAGCTCCTGATCATGGGATAAAACTGATAAAAATCCATCGTGTACTACAATTTCGACAGTCGTGCTGGTTAAAGCCTTATGTCCAATTCAATAACGGACTACGACAAGGATCTAGAAATGATTTCGAGAAGGATCTGTACAAACTTTTTAACAACGCCATGTTCGGAAAAACTATGGAGAATATAAGAAACCGAATGAATATACGACTTGTTACCGATTGGAAGACATTGGAAAAGCTGGTTGCTAAGCCTACGTTCATTGATCGAACTATATATGGACCTAATCTGGCTGCAGTACACATGGCTTCGCGAGAGATAGTGTTCGACAAACCTATATACATTGGGATGTGTGTGCTGGATATCTCAAAAACCTTGATGTATCGATTACATTATGATGTGTTATTGCCGTGTTACGGGACTGAAAATCTAAAACTCATGTACATGGATACAGACTCTTTCATCCATAGAGTGACTGCAAAAGATATATACCAGGATAAGTTACGCTTTCTTGAACATCTGGATACTGCTGATTATCCTGTCGACCATATATGTCATTCTACAAAAAACAGAAAAGTTTTGGGAAAATTTAAAGATGAAGCCAATGGAAAAATTATTTGTCGTTTTGTAGGGCTCAGACCTAAGATGTATGCTCTCGACATAGATGGAGGGGTCATCAAGAAGATTAAAGGCATAAAGCGTAGCGCAATCAGGCAGTACATCAACTTCGATAGCTATGCGGAATGTCTTAAAACCCTAAAGATCCTAAGAACTCCTATGAACTTAATCCTATCTCGAAAACATAATGTTTCTACAGTTGAAGCTAATAAAATAGCCCTATCGCCTCATGACGACAAGAGAGTGATTGCTGAGGATGGAGTATCAACATACGCGTTCGGACACTATAGTATTGCAAAAAGTGTGCAAGAGGGGGCAACTTAGATCAGAAGATAATGGTTATCTCTGTAAGCTAAGCTACAGAATGAATATTTACACAAGTGACATCTATCCTACGACTCTCATGACGCCTGAGGAAGAAAGAAGAAATAACAAAAATGGAGGAAGGCGTTAACTCTGCCACTAGGATTAAATTCTAGTGCTGGTCTCCAGCCCAGATAAAAGAGGAGAGGCGTCTACTACTGAACTACAAGCTAACTGAACGCACTTTAGTTAATGTTAAAATAGGTAAATTGAAAAAGTAACTACTATCTCGTAATCTGAAATATCCTTGAAAAACCTTTTACTTAGTTATAAAATGATGTAAGTAACTGAACTTGGTCTAAAAAATCCTTGAAACACCCATAAACCTCATAACATCTGAAAAAGCTTGAAAATAGCATAAGAACATTGGTTTAGCGTTACGACTTATTACAAGACGATGCAGAGGGGGTAAAAGCTTGAAAAGAGGCACAAGAGTATAAAGATATCAATCTGCATGAAAATACGTATGGAAACTCTACGCCTAGACCATTGCAAATATACCTCTAAGAGTAACGAAGATATCTCTAGCTGGAAAACCTTTAGCTATGAAACCTATAGCTCTTAATCCTAGAGCTCCGAGATCATACCTCTATACCTAACCTCCGGATCCCACAGTTTTAACCTCCTGACCAGCAACCTTTAGCTACGAAGCTTATAACTCTTAACCCTAGAGCCCTCAGATCATACCTCAATACGTAGCCTCCAGAACTTACAGCCTTAATCTCTAGACCGAGAGATCTAACCTTGAATCCATACGACCTAACCACTAAACCTACTACAGCCTTTAACCTTCAGACCAGCAACCTTTAGCTATGAAGCCTACAACTCTTAACCCTAGAGCTCTCAGATCATACCTCAATACGTAACCTCCAGATCCTACAGCCTTGAACTCTAGACCGAGAGATCTAACCTTGAATCCATACGACCTAACCGCTAAACCTACAGCCTTTAACCTTCAGACCTGTAAACTTAAGCTATGAGACCTAAATCCTTTAAACCCCAGGCCCTAAGATCGTGCCTCAAGACCTAACTATGTGACCAAAAGGAATGAGGACCATAACAAATATACATAGCCTTTCAGATCAAAAAGACAATCAGAAAGCCTAAGGTATAAGCATAAGACCTCAAAACATAACAAGGTGGAACAGAGTTCCTGAAAGCATAGAGAAGGTACGAAAAACAAGAAACTCTAGCAACAAAAGAACTTCAGTTTTTCGGAAAACAGAAGCAGATACACAAAGGGTTAAATTTACTGTATAAAGATCTGTAATCAGCATATATACCTCTTGCGGTGACAAAGATAGCTCTAACATCGACATGCCTCAAAAATTTGCATCATACATACAAGTAGTTAGCATTAGACAAAATATTTGAGCTTAAAAGATATGGGTTAGATAGAGAAGAAAAGAAACATGCTTAGGATAGGTTAAGGAGGTAAGAATAGGACAGCTTAATAGCAGAATCAAGTAAGTTGAACAATGATCAAGAAGGTAAAAGCAAGGGATATATTAGGTTAGGTTAAAGTGGCAGAATAGAGGAACTTAAGTAAAGAGAACAATTAGGTTAACAGATGCAACAAAGGAAGCCATTAGCAAAACACAGCTAGGTTACAATAAAGAATGATGAAAGAAGGTAGAAATGAATGAGTATATTAGGTTAGGTTAGTTTATAATAGGATGACATAGTAAAGCATAAATGTAGGACTTGCCTCGAGATTAACCGCCTTTAATCGCTGGACTAGCAAACTGAACTTCAAAATCATAAGACCATACCTCAGCCCATAAAACGTAGTTAAAAGACCCTACGGCCTTTATCCTCTAGACCAACAACATTTAGCTATGAACCCTACAACTCTTAACCCTAGAGCTCCAGATCATACCTCAGGATCTACCCTCCAAATCCTACAGCTATTAACCTCCCAGACCAGCGATCTTTACCTGTGAAAACCTGAAGCTCTTAACACTAGAACCCCCCTGATCATACATAGATTCCTAACCTCTAGATCCTACAGCTCTCAACCATCCTGACCAACAGACTTCGCCTGTGAAAACTCTTAACCCTAGAGCCCCCAGATCATACCTCAGGACCTACCCTCCAAATGCTACAGTTATTAACCTCCTAGACCAGCAACCTTTGCCTGTGAAAAACCTGCAGCTCTTAGCACTAGAAGCCCCCCCCCCAGATCATACATTGAGGCCTAGCCCCTAAATCCTACAGCTCTCAGCCATCCAGACCAACAGACTTCACCTGTGAAACTATTAACCCTAGAGCCTTAGATCATAGCACAAGAGATAACCATTAAAGCCTACAGCTATTAATCTTCCATACCTGCAGCCCTACCTGTCAAAACCTGCTACCCTTAACTCTGGAGCCCCAAATCATACCTCAAGACCTAACCTCTAAGTCCTATAGCTATTAACCTCCCAGACCAACAGTCTTTACCTAAGAAACCCTGCAACTCTTAACCCTAGAGCCTCAGATCATACCACAAGAGCTAACCATTAAATTCTACAGCTATTAACATCCCATACCAACAGCCTCAACTGTGAAAACCCTGCAACTCTTAGGCTGATCATGCCTCAAGACCTAACCTCTAAGTCCTATAGCTATTAACCTCCCAGACCAACAGTCTTTACATAAGAAACCCTGCAGCTCTTAAGCCTAGAGCCTCAGATCATAGCTCAAGACAAGCCCTGATCACGCCTCAAGACACAGCATTATAAGGTACAGCAAATTAAGAGGATTGACTGCCTACCTAAACACTGTCTAAATCCACTAAACTACCGATTGCGCATGGCCGCCATCTTGCTCTTTTGGGTCTGTGCTGGAACCGTCCATTTTTAACTGCTTGCGTGCCAGCCCATTAAGGGTTTTACCGCAGGTAAGGTTTTCCGTTTCGGGATTTTTTAGTTTGGGTTGTGGGTTTTTAGGAACTGCTTTGATGCGAGGAAACATAACTCATGTGTTCCTCGTGGCGTAGGAAATGGAACCTAGCACTCGTGATAAAGTCTGCCTAGTCATCGCGAGTGCAGTTTGCCTCTAAAAGGAAACGGACCCTACTGCCCACTAATGACCGTCATAAATCTATCTCCACACTTCAGAAATGGAACACTGTCGTTGAGGACCAATAGCCACCCTGATATTCTGGAAATTACAGTCGTATGTTTCCTCTACGTGGAGTCCCAGTTGCCAAAGTTCCAACTTCCAGTTGATCTGTTTCATTACGTGTAGAAATTCGTTGTGTGTCACGATATGGAGACCGTGGGAGGGAAATGCAGTGGTAAATGCAAATGAAGTAGTAGATAACTTTCAGTCAAGTGAAAATAATCAAAGTGAAGACAATAGTATGAATAACTGGGCCGAGTTCTGTTACTGGAGAAGTCTCAAAATACAAAGTAATAACGGGAACTCTTTCTAAGCAAATTCAAGCGCTTGTTTTGAACACATATAAATATGTACTGAAAAATAATCTTGGTAACGGTCATGCAATGAACCTGATGATAAATTCTGGGTATTTACAGAAATACAGTAACAAATATTGTGACGTAAGGAATACCAAAGACGCTGATCAAGTGTGAAAACAAAAGGAAGCGTTTCTCTAAAGTTTCGATAATTTCACATGCGATTTAATTCATCGAGAAATTTATAGATTCTATGCAGAAGGCAGAGCGCCCACATTAGATGAATTGGTTACACATTTGCAACACATTTGTAGTTTTCCTAATGCACACTGCCCTTTGCGCGGTCTCTTAAAGGAGCTGGGTTTCAAATACCACCCTTTGAATAAGATAAAGGTTATTATGAAATCCAGTGGAACTGTAGCTTGGCTATATATATATTTGTCAAAACTAAGGAAGTATCGCAGTCATGGACATCAGATAATTTATTTAGACGAGACTTCGTAAGACACCCATGACGCCATGACGTATTGAGAAAGGTGGAACCTTGCAGAAAGGACTGCAAGAAGGAGGGTCTGTGTTGTAACCGATTATAAGGGTTCGTCAAAGCAGGCGGCCGAACTGCACTCGCAGTTACTGCACTCTGACGTTACTAGAGGAACCTCGAGCCGAACATTTCAGTCGCTCCCGAATGTGAGTTCTTTGGATTGGGTTCGACTCCAGGGGGTAGTGTGTTCCCAATACCCGTGGGAGATTCGGTACCTCCGGCCAGGCTTTGGCCGCCCGAAGGGGGTAGAGGGTTGCCTAAAATTTCCGGGTACTAGCCTGCACAGCTAGTAGAAGGTGTACTGGATCACCAGGCGGCCCCACCGAGGTTATTCGGTAGTCTCACGTGCGGGGTTGACGCGCCTAAGTGGCGTATCCACTTTCACGCGTCTTGTTGTCGATGGTGGGGGGAGGTCTTTTTAGACTCCAGGTATTGCCCCAAGGAAAGCACCCCGAAGCTGGCCATTGCTCTCGGGGTGATAGAGGCCGGAACTTTCGGACTTTCGGGTAGACCTCGTTATACAGTTACATCTCCATTATCATTTCATATCATCTCTCAACTGGTGATCTCTATCGGAGTAGAAGGTGTCGGCGGGTGTCTCGGCTTCACATGAGGGGATGATAAACACCTCCTTGATAAGGACCTTCGTCCGCCGATGGGGCAGTCTCCGGGACGGTGTAGTATCCGTAGGGGAGGGGATCCGTCCCCTTCACCTGCTTTGGTGCGAGCGCTGCGGACCCTTAGCACTCGTGGTACCTCTGACGTTACCAGAGGAACCTCCGGCCGAACATTCGAGCCGCTCCCGAATGGGAGTTGTTCGGATTGGGTTGGACTCGAGGGGGCAGTGTGTTCCCGACAACCGGGGCAGACCGGGTACCTGCGGCCAGGCTTCGGCCGCCTGAAGAGGGCAGAGGGTTGCCTAAGAAGTTCCAGGTACTAGCCTGCAGCTCTAGTAGAAGGTGTGCTAGATCACCAGGTGGCCCCACCGAGGTTATTCAGCAGTCTTCCCTGCGGGGTTGACGCGCCTAGGTGGCGTATCCACTTCCGCCCTCTTGATTTGATGTGAGAGGGGCTTCTTAGACTCCAGGTATTGCCCCAAGGAAACTACTACGGAGCGACCGCTACCACTTGCCTGGTTCTCACAGGCGGGAACCAGAAGTAACAACAATGAAACTACTACGGCGTGTTTGTTTGACATTAAGCTAATATAATAAGATTGAATTTTACTGCGAAAAATTATGACCATAAACAATTTGATCATTCTTTATTGAACAGCCCTGGTATATAGAAAAAAGTGCTCTGGAAAGGAAATAAACAATGTCTGGAGCTAAGGTCATATAATATGTTTGTCCTCTAAGCACAAAACTGTTTTGTTACAAACTGTATAACCTATACTACACATAGTACTAGACGTTGGACGAAATGTCTTTATATTCGGGAAAGCAAGTAAATATTGGAGGTGGTCTAGTGATGTTAAAGGTTTGTTTGGTGTTGAAGGAAACATTAAAACACCTTGACCTATTTGCTCTGCCAACGCAGGAACTGTTTCGGAATGTGACCAGCGGTGTGTTCCAATGTTTTCATAGCCAAAGGGTATACAGTTACACGGTGTGATTGAAGATAGTGCCAGATCTCTGCTATAACCGCGCAATTGGCTTCCTCTTGTATTTGCAATGTAAACACCAGCTGACATTAACTGTAAGCGTGAAGGCAGCTGTTAAAGCTAACAAAACGTTTTACTCAATTTAGTACGATTAGCACAACGCAAAAGGTGATGTTATCCTAATTCATTGATAGCCAAGCGATACATGATATGTTAATATGAAATTGATGTATAGTGCGATCCAAATAAATCTGAACCATTTCAATAGGCCACAACCTTTGAACCAATAATAGGACACCCGTACAACTTTAGGACAATATAATACACAATTCGGAGATTACATTACACTATTTACATCTCAAAGAAAATGTTGGAAGTGTCCTTCACCAGCGTCTATACATGTTTGTACTCGTCTCACCATATTACGGAGAGTATGTTCGTCAATATTACTTATTTCGGTTCGAATGGATTCCTTGAGAACATCAATTGTCCGTGGCCTGTTCTTGTACACTCTATTTTTAGATAGCCCCAGAAGAAAAAACCCGGTGAGGTTAGGTGAGGGGATCTGGGGGCCACAGACCATTTAACATTATTCGACTGTCAAATAAACTGAAAACATATTCCATGGTGTCATTAAATGTATGGCACTTTGCTCCATCTTGCTGGAATTAGTCTTCTCTCAATTTAATATCATCTCCGTAAAACCTCATAGAATATTCTCCCAAAGTTGTACATGTGTCTTATTACTGGTTCAAAAGTTATGGCCTATTGAAATGGTTCAGATTTATTTGGATCGCACTATACAATTGGAATATTAACATGTCCCTAAATTTCTCATAGATTAATATATAACCCGTATAAACGGCTGGATTCCTCTACTACGTAAGGTAGTTAGAGCATATATGTATGTCTAACATTCCTTCCTCCGCCTCTGTAGCACACGTACGACGGCTGTTCAATAAAGAAAGTTCATAATGTTTTTACTTTCATAATTTTTCGCACTAAAATTCAATCTTATTATATTCTATTAGCTTAATCTGAAACAACCACGCCGTAGTAGTTTCATTGTTGGTATTCCTGGTTCCCGCCTATGAGAACCAGGTAAGTTCATAAATGTTCAGTATCGCCTAGCGCTGCATGGAGGTAACACGCGAGGAACAATGTGCGGCTTTGAAATTCTGCCTTCATCTCAACAAATCTTCAGTTGAGGCTTATACAATGTTACAGGAGACCTATGGAGAGTCTATTCTTCCCTACAGCACAGCTCGAAGGTGATTTAAAATGTTTAAAGAGGGGAGACAATCAATTTCAAAGGAAGGTGGACACGGTGCTCCAGTTACTGCTCTTACGGAAGAAAACATCAACACTGCTGCTTCCATTGTGAGAGAGGATCGGCAAATTACCTTAAGATCACTTTCTGAAATACTGAACATTTCATTGGGTGCCACCAACACGTTGGTGAGAGAAACATTAGACATGAGACGTGTTTGTGCGCGATGGGTTCAAAGACTGCTGATTCCCGACCAAAAGGACATTCGCATGCATGTCTGCATGCAGTTAAAGTTGATGTTAGAGGAAGATCCGGAGTTCCTTTCAAACGTAATCACTTCTGATGAAACGTGGCTACATCATTTGATCCTGAGAGCAAACAGCAAAGCTCAGTGTGAAAATCTCCTTCAGCACCAACCCCCAAAAAAGCAAAAGTGATTGCTTCTGCTGGAAAAGTTATGGTCATCTCATTCTTTGATATTCATGGAATGGTTTATCAGCATGTTGTAACTGCACACACATCAGTAACTGGACAATACTACAGGGATGTCCTGAAAACATTGCAAGTCCATATCAGGCGCAAAAGACCACATTTCCGTGAAGCAGGCTGGATGCTGCACCACGATAATACGCGGCCGCATATTGACAATGTTGTTGCTGAATATCCTGCAAAAATGAACATGAAGTGCATCCCTCACCCTCCCTATAGTCCGGATTTAGCCCCATGTTACCTTTTCTATTCCCTAACGTGAAGAAACGTCTTCGTGGGAGGCATTATCCATCATCAGAAGTAGTGGTGAAGGCTGCGGAGGCGATTTTGAAGGATCTCTCAAAAATGGTTTCCAGCATGTCTTTGAAGACTGACAGAAACGCTGGGACAAGTGCATCGCATTCAGGGGAGACCATTTTGAGAAGGGCCATCAAAATTATGAGAATGAGTAAATGTACGTTGTCAAAAAAAATAGTGATCATAGTTTATTGAACAGCCTTTGTAATAGTGTCTCTCTCTCTTTCACACACACGTTCAAGGTGTCACGTGTTCGAATCTACGCTGCCGAAGCAGCACTCTTTCAGCATTTTAAAATGATAATTTTTAACATAAAAGGTTAAAACACTTGTAATATAATTCCACAAATTATCGATTTACCAAAAAGTATTTGCAAAGATTCTTATACCTGAATACAAATATATTGAAAATATACTAATCCTTTTATAAGTTTTTTTTAAATATAAGACACCAAGTCATTCCCTTTAATTTATGTAACTTGGTATAGATATGAAGCGGTCAAAACCAGAATTTGCTAAGTCGCCGTTTCAAAATTGTGCAGCAGAGATGCTCAAAGCTTTCAAAAGTAATTTAAAATATTAAAATAGTAATACAAATGAAAGAATTTTATGTGATGTGTCCGTTTGGAGGTACAAAGTACTCTGTTGAAGTGTTTCTCATGGTTTGACATATGTAACATGTCTGACAGGATATTTTACTATTAGGACTTAACGACTTTTTATTTAAAATAGGTGAAAAGTTGTTCAGTCCCTTGACTTAACAGCTTTTGATTCTTAATTTTAGAGTTTCTCCATTATACAATATTATAATATGTAGCCATGGATAAGCTATTACTTTATTTTCACTGATAAATCTCTACTATGGACTAATTCAGTATGCACTTCATGGATTGACATACAACATTGTCATCAAAACATCACTCCATCTCTACTACATCATCTTCTACCTCACTTCCATATGTCATTGTGTCATAACATGTGGGACTTTCTGGCAGAGTGATATGTTCCAGTAGTGTACGAAGATCGTAATTTTTTGCCTACTTAATCTTCTGAAGATAATCTGGTGGGGTTTTCGAAACTATCACATGCCTCGTGTTGTAAGGTTTGTAACATCACTGCTCTCCTCAAAAGAGACTGGGGACGAAGACATTGTGTGACGAACTTCTGGTACACATCCTCTTTCGAATTACACACCCCTAGGTTAAAGTGAAATCAGGAATACTTCTTATAAGGCCATGATCGAGGGCATCTTTGAAGTCAAAAACTTCAACAACTGCAGTGCCATTATGTTCCCCATTATCGGTCAGTAGAAGTTTGACACAGACAACATCAATGTGCTTCTTGTGTAGTGAATCTTTGATCAGTTTTAACCACGTGGAAGGTACTAAGACTTTATCCATTGATCGTTTCTTCTTCTTAATATTGCCAAAAATTGTCAATAGGCATGAAAGAGTGCCCTCATATTGGGAAATATAAAGAAACTTTTTGAAAGCGCACTTAAGGAATGTGTAAAAATGTCTAATGTCTAATCTAAAATGTATCCACAACTGTTATCTAAGAGCCTACACCACCCAACGGCTAATGCGGCAACTACTTGACTTAACAACATCTAACTCGAAAAGGCTGACGACAACTTTTATGTCTGAAATTGATGCCTATTCAACATGCCAGGGTCATAACATGTTCGACCTAACATCTTTTGATCCGAAAATCTTTTAGCACTATTACAGAACTGGTATTCAGAGTGTTTGACAGGATTTCTCAAAAACATTGACTTAACAAATTCTGAATCTGAGTGCTTCATATGTTGATGATATTTTTGCTATTATTCCTGATAAACAAATGAATGATGCTTTAAAATTCCTAAATTTTATAAAATTCACATTAGAAACTGAAATTAATGTATTTCTTCCTTTTCTAGATCTAAAGATAATAAGAAATAATACCTAATTAAACTTTTGTGTTTATAATAAATCTACTCATATTTATAAATATTTTAATATTTTTTAATGAAAGACTCAAGTTTATTTTGTACCTGTTGTACGAGGGCTGTTCAATAAAGAATGATCACAGTCTTTTTGACAACTTATCTTTACTCATCCTCATAATTTTGATGATCCTTCTCAAAATAGTCTCCCCTGAATGCGATGCACTTGTCCCAGCGTTTCTGCCAGTCTTCAAAAACATGCTGGAAACCATTTTTGAGAGATCCTTCAAAATCGCCTCCGAAGCCTTCACCACTGCTTCTGATGATGGATAATGCCTCCCACGAAGACGTCTCTTCAAGTTAGGGAATAGAAAAGGTCACATGGGACTAAATCCGGACTATAGGAAGGGTAAGGGATGCACTTCACGTTGAGTTTTGCAAGATACTCAGCAACAACATTGGCAATATGCGGCCGCGCATTATCGTGATGCAGCATCGAGCCTGCTTCACGGAAATGTGGTCTTTTGCACCTGATATGGACTTGCAATGTTTTCAGTACATCCCTGTAGTATTTTCCAGTTACTGATGTGTGTGCAGGTACAACGTGCTGATAAACCATTCCATGAATATCAAAGAATGAGATGACCATAACTTTCCCAGCAGAAGCAACCAATTTTGCTTTTTTAGGGGGTTGGTGATGAAGGAGATTTCCACACTGGGCTTTGCTGTTTGCTCTCAGGATCAAAATGATGTGGCCAAGTTTTATCAGCAGTGATTACGTTTGAAAGAGACTCCGGATCTTCCTCTAACATCAAGTTTAACTGCATGTTACCTCCATTGCAGCGCTAGGCGATACTGAACATGTCTGAACCTGCCTGGTTCTCACAGGCGGGTACCAGAAGTACTAACAATGAAACTATTACGGCGTGTTTGTTTCACATTAAGCTAACAGAATATAATAAGATTGAATTTTATTGCGAAAAATTATGACCGCTAAAAAATTATGATCATTCTTTATTGAACAGCCCTCGTAATTACGTATGCTTACTTTGCGTAGCTTTAAAATAATATAAGTAATAAATATGTTTACGTTCGAATACTTATGTCAGTTGTCGTATTCATTTCTGAAATATTAATGTAGATTTTTGCAGCAGAAAATTTTAGTTTGTAGATTTAGACAAACGTTTAAGCAAATTATAATAATATCTGCCTAAAACCGTCCATTTAAACAGTATAAATTTAAATACATAAGTTTCGTTTCTTTAAGGTTCATTATCTTCTTCTTTACTCCATGGTTTGGGCATTGGTATCGCCCGTTCCGGCTTCATAGATCTGTCCAACGTTTCCTGGGTCGTGCTTTGTCTCTTCTTCCTTTTGGATTATAGTTTAAAACTGCATTTGGATATCTCCCATCCTCCATTCTTAATATATGTTCATGCCATTGTTGCCCTCGTTCTGATATTTTGTCATGGATTGGTTCGACTTCTAATTCCTTTCTAATATCCTCATTTCTTATTTTGTCCAATATTGTACAACCTTTAACACTTCTTAAAAATGTCATTTCTGCAGTCTGTTTTTTATTTAAATCCTTTTGTGTTGGCACTCAGGTTTCGCTTCCATAGCCATTACCTTATACATTTTCATTTTTGTATCCTTTCTCACTCTGTTTTTAAAACTTCTTTGGATTGTCCCACATTTTGCTAGGAATTTTTTTACTTTTTATTCTATATCAGCATTGTTTCTATAACTTATGTTACATCCTGAATATTTAAAACTCGATATTTGTTCTAAAATCTTATTTCCTAAAACAATTTTTGATCTTTCATTATAATTTCCTTTAAAAGCCATAATTTTTTTCTTCTGATATTTTACAGTTATACTTTTGTATTATATTATTTTGAATATACATTGACTTTTGCAGTTGATCTTCACTCCGATGAATCAATATTTGGTCATCCACAAACAGCAGGGTATAAATATAAATATTTTCTTTTATTTTGATTCCTGGGTCTACCAAAATCTCCAATTCATTTAGAATATCGTCCATATATATACTAAAAGAGTAGGTGATAAGCTACACCCTCGTCTTAGGTTCATTATCTATTTAAGTAATTCACATAAAG